>CAUYUJ010006447.1:221200-286200 GCA_963575745.1 Prorocentrum cordatum
CAAAGCACACTTCGACGAGTTGTTCGCTACCGAACAGCTTCGGCCCCCACGCGACTGCCTTTGACCACAGAGCCTGGCAGAAGACATTCAAATGCTCCAGAAGCTGCACCATGGCCGCAGGGGGTTGCCGCATGCTGTCCGAGTAGCGTACGCTCATCAAGCTGGCATGCTCTCGAACTATGCGATCGCCACCATGGTGCCCCACAATACACGCCAGCTCCCCTGCTGGAGTGTCGTCGGCGCAACGTCCTGCCAAGAGGAACAGCAGGCAGCGGCGAGCCGCAGTCTGGAAAGAAGCAATACCATGCGGCCGAACTGGTTGACCGCTACCCGCAAGCAATAGGGCAGCACCCGGAGGCAGGAGCACAACAACTCATGCGTTCGCGGGAGCATCAAGGCAACCACGGCCATCCCAACTTCGTCTCGCGCAGGCAACAACTGGCGGAAACCGATCACGAATCTTCCACTCCGGGATGCGACCGCACTCCTCGATGAGGGCCATGGCCATCGCCCTGAACAGGAACATCAAAAACTCGGCGGGGATGCACACGACGGTCTCGGAGATGAGCGACTGAGCAGTGGTCCTGGACCTCTTGCCATCGTCGATCGGCCGCCATTTGCCGGCTTGCCACATGCAGTAGCAGAGGAGTGGTCGACGGTCACCCCAGCCGAATCCTCTGCCGATGGCCTCGCAGCTGCACGCGGGCTCGGCGACGCTCTCCGCGACCTCGTCGGCAGCCAGCTCACAAATCGTCTGGCCCTGGATTCTTGTGCGGCCTCCGCGAGGACTCGATCCCATCCGCGGACTCGCCCAGCACGCGCTCGAACTGTCTCCCGCCGGTGGGCCCGCTCCGACGGACGTCGGGGCGAGCGGGCGCAGGGGCCTCAGGGCGGCGGGGCGCGGCCGGCCCCTCCGAAGATGCTGGCCAGGCGCGGCGGCACGCCCAAGTCCGACCACGCTGTGACAATTGCAGACGCTTCGCTGATCCCCGCCAGCGCCGACGGCCCTTGTCTTCCACCACCAGCAGCTGGTCCCCCAGGCTGGTGCTTAGTTGTCTGTCTGGGGAGATGCTCGGAGCTTGGCGCCGCAAGGGCGACTCCCTCCGTAGCACTCGCACCCCTGTGCGCCAGGTGCGTCACTTCGAATGTGGAGCATTTTGCTCAGTGCACGTGCACCGCACGCCTTGCGTGCAATTTGCCTGTACCGCCGTCCCGGACACGCCTGTTGCCGCCAGACCGTTGTCGCGCGGCCGCCGACCAAAAATTATCCCCGCCAGCCACAAGGTACAATTCGTTTGCCTTCCAGGTGGTCTCTCCCCTGGAGTGGTTGCACTTCAGCCGCCTGGCACACCTGGCACCTCTTGCAGCTCAACGTATGTGGCGCAATCGATAGTGTGCAGGCTGCGTTGCTCAAAATATGCTGTGCATCTGTGAGGTGCGCAATATGTGCGATGCTATCTATGTGGCGTGGTCTGTATATGTTGTCCACTCTATGGTGTACAATACACGTGGTGCAATCGAGGTGGTACAAACTGTGTTGTGCAATATCTGATGTGCAGTCTACGTGGTGCAGTAAATAAGGTGCAACCCATGTTGTGCATTATGGGTAGTACAATATATGTGGCATTTTCTATGTGGCACAACCTGAACTGTGCAACATATGTGGTGTTTGTGCTGTGCAACCTACGTGGTGCGCAAGGTATGCGATGGTATGGATGCTGTGCACGAAAGGTTGCGCCATATATGGTGTGCAAGATAAATGGTGCGATATACGTGGTGCAAGCTACGTGGTGCAATCTGCGGTGTGCAACCTCTGGCGTGCAAAATATGTGATCCAATCTACGCTGTCCACTAGATGTGGTGCAACAAATGTATGCAACCTACGTTGTACCAAGCATGTTGCACTGTATACGTGATGCAATCTATGTGGTGCGATGTGCGTGGTGCAACTCACCCTGCAAACTTGTTTGCAAAACCCATGCGGCGGCGATTGCCATGACTGCGCGGCACTGGCTGGCGCATCGCTGCGGCGCCGCCCGCGCGCAGGCTCGCGCGCAGGGCGGCCACCTAGTCTGGCGCGGCCGACGCGGCCGCCGTGGCGCTGACCGCTTGGGACTTCCCAGCGCGTCTCGCAAGCCGCACTGACGCGCGGGCACTGCAATGCGAGTCGGTGAGTCGGATGGGCGCGGCATCCCGGCGAGGTTGACAACGGCAGACACGATGATGATAGTAGCAGTGCTGGTGACGACTGAGGTCTTGGAAAGATTTCGACATGCGGGCGGCCGACGGGTGCGAGTGGCGCATGCTTGTCTTTGACAGGGGTCGTGCCCCCCTGTCACGCACGGAGAGGCCTTCGAATGAGTTCGACATGCGCGCGCGAAAGCCCGCTTGGTCGCAGTGTGTTCTTAGGAATTCGCAAGATTGCTCTCCAGATCTTGAAAACCGATTGTTTTCTTAAGAATTCGCAAGAGTGCGCGCAGACTTCTTTTGAACAACCATGCTGCCAAGCAAGGGGTGTGTTTCGGGGCAGTCGATCTTGAAATCCCCGCGGCATCTTATGTTTGCTGAAAGATTTCGGCATGCGCGTGCGACGACGCGCGCGTGGGAACTTTGTCACACTCTTTGCAAGGGATTATTGGAAACTGATGACTTGTGGTAAACGAGTGCGCGCGCATGTCTCATTAACCGCGATAAGTCTTAAACCCCCATTATAAGGGGTAACTAATTATTGGTCGACTGCCTTATTGGAGGACTGGGATCCCACCAATGGGGGTTACTACTTATTTTGTCCTGTGGCACCCGCCGGGCAACAACGTTGACGGTAGCTACGACTACGATTGCGACTACAACTACGACGACTACTACTACTACTACTACTACTACTACTACTACTACTTCTACTACTACTACTACTACTACTACGACGACGACGACGACGACGACGACTACTACTACTACTACTACTACCAATACTACCACTACTACTATCACTACTACTACTACTACTACTACTACTACTACTACTACTACTACTACTACTACTACTACTACTACTACTACTACTACTACTACTACTACTACTACTACTACTACTACTTGTGCCTCAGAAGTGCTCTCACGGAAAATCCCAGCTCAGAAACTCAGGAGACTGAGGGGGAGCAGGAGGAGAAGGAGCAGGAGGAGGAGAAGGAGGAGGGGGAGAGGGGGGAGGAGCAGGAAGATGTTTTAGGATAGTCCTATTCACCGCCGACTGACAAAGGGGGGGATCAAAACTAAAGACCTCAGGAAGTTATTTGTCAGTAGTGAGGGAGGCAAGTTGGGCCCCCCCCGGGATGGTATGGATCCATATTTCATATTTAGAATGAGCGAGGGGGCATAATCATATGCAAATTGCCAGACGCGAGGGCAGATGATTCACCCCAGGGGGGTATGGTGGATCCAATTTCCTTGAGAAAGGAGAATCTGTGTGGATCGCAATTAACCCAGACCCCGGACGCCATGAATTCATCATGACGTGGACCCCTGGTGGTCTGGACCCATTCCCCAGGACAGGCTTTTTATCCCGAATCGTGGTTTGTCGGTCCCGAGTGCCGGCGACGAGGGCCCGCAGCGGCCGAAAATGGCGAACGACTCCCCGGCAGGACTCTTGCATGACCCGAGGGACCTATGGGAATACGGCGATGAGGCGGCGACGGGGCGGCGACGGCCGCAACACAGCCGCCAGATCCACGGCCCGGCCCAGACGACAGGCGGCGACGAAGCGGCGACGGAGCGACGACCGGCGGCAACACAGCCGCCAGACCGGCAGCCCGGCCCAGACGACGGGCGGCGGCGCGGCGGCGGCGGGGCGGCGGCGGCACCACAGCCGCCAGACCGCCAGGAACGCCCAGGTCCTCGGAGGAGGAGTGAGCACCCAGGAGTGCAAGCGCTGTCCAGGAAATCTGCCCGAACCCCTGCCTGGCGGCGCGCACAAGGGGGTGGAGGGAGGGGGGAAGGCTTCTTAGAAGGAGGCTGCTTCTTAGAAGGCGCCGGCCTCATATCTGTAGATAAAGCCCCCGCCTTCTAAGGAGCAGGGGTGCTTCTAAGAAGCCCTCCACCCTCCCCCCACCCACCTCTGCGCGTGGCCGACCTGCCCAGGAAGACAGCCCAACGATGCCCCAGAGGCTGAAGGCGGTCCGCGAGAGACGTCAAGAGCCCAAGCAGCACCAACACGAGGTGCGCAAGGAGGCCTCCGCAGAGGCCCAAGCATACGAAAACAATGACAACTCGTCGGCGCGGGAATGCTTCAGGGTGTGCGAGTGACAAGTGGAGGAGGAGTCCCCAAGATCCCTCCTACCAAGATGGCCCCGCAAAACGGCACCCACATAACGTTCCGCTGTGCCCACCTGTCCGAATCCCGAAGCCCTGAACCCAGAAATGCTGACTTCTCACCTTTACTTCCGCCACCTTCCGCCGACCGGCGGGCCCGCCGTTGGCGTAGTGGCAGGTGGCGCCTGGCGCACGTTTCCGGCGCTTGTGAGGGGCAACGATCGATGATCCTCAGAACGTATGTTAGCGCGAGCGTGTGTCTCTCCACCGAGGCCCTTCAATACGACGTAGGAGGCGCAACGCGGGCCGGCACAGGCTGCGCGCTATCGGCGAGTCGAACAGGGTAGACACACGCTTGGGCTGACACACCTCCCGAGCATCACCGATGCGATCATGGGGTCTTGGCTCAGGGGGGAAGCATCGACCTGGGATCGCCGATACATGGCCACTAGATCGGCGATACTCCCCTGATCAGAGGTCAGCACGGTCCTGGGCGGGGTGGGCCAACGGGCCCCTTGGCCGATTGGGGGCCGATGCATCACCCCTGAGCCCATCCCACCTCAACAAGACGACGCCAGGACGAGGTTAGAATCGGTGAGGATAGATCGAGCATCTTTGAGATCCTGCGGCTCTGGCGCAGGACCTCGAGCGCCGCGGCCTTCTCGAAGCGTTCCGAAACGCTCTGGGAGCGCTCTGGAACGCCATTGAACAGCTGTATTCTCGTCCTAGCCCGAGGTCGGGCATGTCCTCCCACAGGAGAGTTTTGGACAACATCTAAAACAGATTCACAAATAGTCAAACGTCCTGGCCCTGTCCGACCTGAGCTTGGGAATATCCCCGGGTGCGTCAGCGCGGCCGGGGCGTGCCGGGGGCGCGACGCACGCGCGTGCGCGGGGGGCCGCGCCCTCGCCTGCTTCCGCAGGCCTCCGCCGGCCTCACGCCGGCTCCGGCCGAGAGCGACTCGCCCCTGGTGGAGGCCAGCGGGAGGCTGGCGGAAGCCTGCGGAAGGTCTCGCTTGCAGCGCTGCTGCAGCTTGCCCGCAAGTGTCTTGCGCCATGGCTTGGGCCAGGCGCAGGGCGGGACTGACGTCGTGGTGACGAGGTTGGCTCGGAATGCGCTGCAGGATCTCCAGAGCAGTTGGCGGCCCTCGCTCTTGCAGCCAGCGCGGCGGATCTTCGGAAATGTGGGGCATCCCGGAGGCCTTGGCGATCCTGGCGCGCATTACCGTCATGACCTCTCGCCTCTCTGCAGCGACACCTGGGATCCCAGCCCGCGCTTTCCCACCAAGGAAGATGCTCGGGCGAGGGCGCGCCGAGGACGAGACGCCCGCCCAGGCCGAGGCAGCTCCGCGTTCAAAGGGCCCGTGGCCGCGACAGCGGCGCGGCGCGACGCGGGGCCGCAGCGGCAGTGGGCGCGCGCGCGCGCCTGCGGCGGCGGGGTGGCGCTCGAGGGAGGCTCTCTCGCGGCGGCCGCGCCGGCGGCGGGGGGCGGCGCGCTGGGCGGCGACAGCGCTGGCCTGTGCAGCACGCGGGGGGGGGGGGGGGCCGGGCAAAACGGGAGGGGAGGAGGGAGCGGGGGAGAGGTCGGACGGGGCCAGGGCGAGGACACAACCGTTCAAGGGCGTTCCAGAACAGTCTCGGAGCGTTTCAGAGATTCGCGGTAAATCCTCACTAGATTTGTCATCTCGTCCTGGCTCGTGGCTTCGTCTGACAAGGGGGGAGAGATCGTCGGGTCCGGCCTCCATCTCCCTCACCCTCTCCCCCTCGCCCGCGCCTCCTGTCCTTCGGAGGGGGGCAGGGGAGAATGAGAGGAGGGGGGGGGGAGAGGGGAGAGATCGTTGGGTCCGGCCTCCCTTTCTCTCCCTCCCCGCCGCCCACACCTCCTTCGGCGGGGGGCGGGGGAGGATGAGAGGAGGGGGGGGGGGGAGGGGGGGAGATCGTCGGGTCCGGCCTCCCTCTCCTCGCCCTCTCCCTGCCGCCCACGCCTTCCTCGGGGGGGGTGGGGGGGCGGGGGAGGAGGAGAGGAGCGAGGGAACTCGCGCGAGGGAGCTCGGGGCTCGCCCGTCGCCCACCGCGCGCGGAAGTTCGCGCGAGAGGGAGGGGTCAGGCGGCGGCGGGCGCGCGAGAAGGTTCTTCGCGCGCCCGTCGCCCGCCACTGGGCCGTCTCCAGGAGACGACGGCCTTCGTTCTTCGCTCGTGTGTTCGCCCTTCTCTCCCCCCACAGTTTCCCCTCGAGTGTCTCGGGCGCTACTTCATGGGGGGATAAGTGGCGGGTGGGCGCGGGGGGGGGGGAGAAGCGCGTGCACCTTTCGTACCCCTTTCGAGCCCCACGTGGCCCCTTCGGGGCCGGCCACCAGAGGTGCACCCTTCTCGCCCCCCCCCCCCTCCATTTTGGTGCACCCTTCTCCACTCCTCGAGTTCCCCCCCCCCCCCCCCCCCTATGCCGCAACGCCCAGCTCCTCACGAGGGGTGCGCCTTCCGCAGAAGGGGGGAGCGTGGAGGGGCGGGGGGCCGAGAGCGAGAGAGGGGGGGGGGAGGATCCCGGGAGGCGGGGGCAGAGGGTGGGCGGCGGGGAGCTTGAGAGGGAGCAGAGGCAGGAGCGTGCGGGGCGGAGGGGGGGAGCGGGAGCAGGAGGAAGGTCGGATCGGCTCGGATCGGCGGTCCACGCAGGCTTCTCGATGAGCAGACCACCGCGGGGGTCAGGCACATGTAGCTCCAGCCCTGCAGGGGGAAGAAGGGCGACGGCGATGCAACGACGAGGAGGACAACGAAGCGAGGGGGGGCGGGAGGGGGGAGGCGGGGAGGGAGAGGGGGAGGAGGAAGAGGGGAAGAAGAAGAAACACGGCAAGGGAGTAAGGAAGAGGGATGGGTGGAGAAAAGGTGAGGGGGAAGGGATGAGGGTTGAGGGCGAGAAGGCAGATGGGAGACAATGGCGCGGGACGAAAGGCATCTTCCTCTGGCTCCTCCTCCTCCTCCTCCTCCTCCTCCTCCTCCTCCTATCCCCTTTGTGCTGATTCCTCATCCCTCATCGTCCTCCTCTTCACTATCACCACCCTTCTCGTCATCATCATCATCATCATCATCATCATCATCATCATCATCATCATCATCACAGTCACTGTCATCGGCATCTTAATCCGCCCCATTGCCCCCTGGCACGGCAAGGTGTGATATAACGCCAAGTGCTTGCTGGTAGGGCGTCTGCATTCTAATCAGGGCCCCGTTCTCTAGCAGCAGACCGCTGCGAGGCCGAGATCCCTTGCACAAAAACTATTGACCCGCGCTTCCGAGGCCACGATACCTTGTTTATCAGACGGCCGATGCAGACAACCAATGACACCACTATTGCCCAACATGCCTCGAAGGCGGCACACGATGGCCGCAAGTCGGCTGAACATGGCCTCAAGACGGCCCAAGATGCCCTCAAAACAAAACCCGAAGAATCCACACTCAATGGTCTACCGTGGTTTTGAATGACTGGCACATTCTCGCCTTTTCGGGCTTCCGTGAGCTCAAGACGGCCCAAGAAACCTCAACGATAGCTTTAAGGCGGCCCAAGAGGCCCCCAAGAGGGTCCCAAGATGGGACAAAAGGACCCCACGACGGCCCAAGAGACATCCAAGACGGCCAAAGAGGGCCTCCCGTGGGATCCAAGGCGGCCTCAGAAGGCCCTTGGACGACTCAAGACGGCGCCAATACGGCCACACAACAGCACCCAGACACCCCAAACGGCATCCAACTCAGCCCCGTGATGACCCAAGAGCCCCAAGACGGTGTAAGAGGGCCCACAGACGGCCCAAGAGGCCCCGAGGGACCGCACACACTGCCTCGTAGGAGGCCAAGCCAGCCCCAAGATTGCCAACACGAGTTGCATAACAACTCTTCACATCTTTACAGTCCTGCTCCCCCTCCCCCCTCCCACTCCCCCTCCTCTTCACAATCATCATTGTCGTCAGCATCATCACCACCACCACCATCATCATCGGTGCCACCATCATCATCAGCAGCATCATCATCAACATCATCATCACCACCACCGTCAGCATTAGCACCATAATCAACAACATCCGAAGCATTAGCAGCAATAGCATCATCAACATCATTATCATCACCACCGTCAGCATCAACGTCATCATCGCCACCACCACACTCCGCATTACCATCATCATCGCCACCACCCTCAGCATCATCACCAGCAGCATCAACAGCATCATCCTCACCACCACAATTATCATCATCATCATCGTCAGCATCATCATCATCAACATCATCATCCTGAGCACTATCATCCTCATCATCACCGTCCTCAGCATCATCAGCAACACCATCATCACAAGTTTCATCACCATCACCAAAAACAGCATCCATATCAACATCATCATCAGCATCACCATCTGCATCAGCATCAGCATCATCATCTGCAGCAGCATTAGCATAATCATGAGAAGCAGCATCATTATCATTTCACCTGCGTTATAGGCATCAGCATCAGGATCAGCATCATCATCAGTATCATCATCATGGGCAGCAGCATCTTCATCGCCATCATCAGAAACACCATAATCATCATCATCATCGTCATCATCATCAGCATCATCATCAGCCTCATAATCACTCCCATCATTCCAGTTCTCAGCATCTCGTCACGGCTCTCCCAAGCCTGGTGTCACACGTGACGGCCTGCCGCGCCCCCTCTCGACCAGTCGCAACATCCCAATTGCTGGGCAGGCACGGCGGCAGGACTTGCCGCAGGCAGCCAGATACAGTCATCGCCCTGACCTAAGGAACGATAACGCATGCGAACCTAAGGAACGCCCGAGCTCCTTTTGAAAAGCAGGCGTTCCTTATTCAGGCCGCTCACTGTACTCTTCATGATCACCAGACTTGTCATCATCCACACGCAGTCGTCGTTACCCCCACCATCACCACCACAACCACTGCCATCATGACCATCACTAGGGTCATCCTCTCCCTCTCCCCATCCACCTGCTCCCCTTCTCCTTCTCCGTCTCCTTCTCCTGCGTACCCCTGCTCCCGACGATGGGCGTCCGAATGAACGCGCATGGAATCGGCGATGTTCCGCTACGCGTCCGAAATCGACAGCCCACTGCTCAAACGCATCGACTGGAGGCACATGAGGGAGGACACGATCCAAGAGGAGCAAGGGGAGGAGGAGAGGAGGAGGATGAAGAGGAGGAGATGAAGACGTGCCTCATCATCTTTCTCCTCCTCCCGTCCCTTCCAGGCGCAGGCCAGTCCAGTTTCGAGTCTCCAACTTCCTCCTTCCTTCTCCTCTTCCTCAACCGAGGATGACCCAGGCCCCCGAAATCTTCTTTCTCGCAAGGTGGACTCCCAGATGCCTCGACCACTTGTCACCCAGACCGGTCCTCCATTAGAGGCCTCCTCGATGGGGTCCGAGTAGATGGGCTCGGTGGACTGCACCACATCGGCGACGTCGGCATAGGAGAGTCGGGCTCCACATCGAGCCGCATCTCCGATGCATCGGCAAAGCAGCGCGATCCTCCGACTCCGTCTGCTCCGACCCCGCTCGGGAGGCCTACAGATCCACGCGGCGTCGATGTCCGACGGCCCCCGGGCTCGGCAGGGGCCCCCCTGGGGCCAAGAACCGCCAGAAACCTCCCCTGGTTCTGCTTCACTGCGCGAGTCGGCGGCACGCCCGAGGGGGGGGGGGGAAGTGCGGAGGGGCGGGCCTTCTCAGAAGGCCCGGAAGTCCCCCCGGCCTTCCGAACAGTTTTCCGTGTTTTTTTTCCCGAAGGCACAGGAAGACTCCTCGGCCCCGGCGCGCGGGGCTTCTTTTTGAGAAGCCCCGCCGCCCTCCGAGAAGGCCTTCTCCTCCTCACGCCTCTCTGGGCGCGCCGCAGCCTTTTGGTTCTGCGGTCGCTCACTCGGGTCTCTCAAGATGGCCTCCAAGTAGAAGGAGGAGGAGGAGGAGGAGGAGGAGGAGGAGGAGGAGGAGGAGGAGGGGGAGGGGGAGGAGGGGGAGGGGGAGGAGGAGAGGAGGAGGAGGAGGAGGAGGAGGAGGAGGAGGAGGAGGAGGAGGAGGGTCTCTGGCGGCCGCTCGGGACGATCCGGCACCCCTGGGCGGAAAGCGCTGCCCGCAGGAGCAATCTCGAGGCCTCGGGGGCCCGCAGCCGGACAAGATCGAGGCATCGGACGCCCGGACACCGGGAAACACACGTGCTTGCCCTGGGGAGCGCGCCCACTCGCGGCCTGCACCTGGGCTCCCCGCCCTCCGCCTCCTCCTCTCCTCCTCCTCCCTCCTCCTCCTCCTCCTCCCTCCTCCCTCCCTCCCTCCCTCCCTCCCTCCTCCTCCTCCTCCTCCTCCTCCTTCTCCTCCTCCTCCTCCTCCTCCTCCTCCTCCTCCTCCTCCTCCTATCAACCCTGCCATCCGACGGCGCGGACAAAAAATGCAAGGCACCCGTGAGATGCAGTCACGGCCAGGCGCCGGGAATGGAAGGCGGCCACGGGGGGCCTGCGCTGCATGGGGCCCCGAGAAGGTCCGCCAAGCAGGGGGGCGGACGAGGGCCACTCTGCTCACCATCGGTCCCCGGGCCCCCTCCCAGGGACGCCACGAACGGACCAGTACAGTCAACAAAGTCTGATGCGGACGCGCGGCAAGAATGCCAGGGCCCTGGAGGGCCCTGTGGACGTGTTCCGAGCGAGGCTGGCCAGCGAAAGCTGCTGAGGATGGGCCGACGGGGCAGGATGCAAAAGGGCACCCCTTTCGGAAGGTTGCCCACCCTTACCATGCGGGTGGACCGTGTCTCCAGCCGCGCCCAGCCGTGGCG
Organism: Prorocentrum cordatum; assembly: GCA_963575745.1. Taxonomy (NCBI): domain Eukaryota; class Dinophyceae; order Prorocentrales; family Prorocentraceae; genus Prorocentrum; species Prorocentrum cordatum. The sequence continues at coordinate 232,317 of CAUYUJ010006447.1, forward strand.
ACGACGCGGGGGGCCCGTCCGCTCCCTGCTGCTCGGCCGGAGCCCGTGCCATAGGTCACCCCAGGGACCCACCGCCGGCTCCGAGCCTGGACGCAGTCCTCCCCCGGGAGAACCCTCGCACCAGGAGGAGGAGTTCAAAAAGGAGGAGGAGGAGGAGGAGGAGGAGGAGGAGGAGGAGGAGCAGGAGGAGGGGGAGGAGGAGGAGGAGCAGGAGGAGGAGAGGGATGAGGCGAAGGAGGAGGAGGAGGAGCAGGAGGAGGAGAGGGAGGAGCGATGATCGAGGTGCAGGGGGAGGGGCAGGCGGAAGACGAGGAGGAGGAGGAAGGAGAAGGGGGGAGGAGAAGGAGGAGGAGGAGGAAGAGGCGGGGAGGAGGAGGAGGAATAATAATAATAATGATGAAATGCATAATGGTAATATTCTTACGAACAAAAATATACCCAGAATAATACCAACAACAATGAAAAGAGGAAACATAACCAAGGAACCATAATAATAATACTAATACTCATAAGAAGAAGAAGAAGAAGAAGAAGAAGAAGAAGAAGAAAAGAAGGGAAGGAGGTGGAGCAGGAGGAGGAGGAGGAGAAGGAGGAGGGAGAGGAAGGGCAGGAGAGGAGGAGGAGGAGGAGGAGGAGGAAGAAACATGTGGAGGAGGATGAGGAATAGTTCTACTAACAAAAAAGAAGACGAAGAAGACGACGAGGAGGAGTAGTATAAATGACAATACTACGAAGGATCATACTACAATTAATTAGAATCACAATACGAAACATTATAATGATAAGAAGACGGGAAGAAGGAGAAGAAGGAGCCGAAAGAGGAGGAGGAGGAGGAGGAGGAGGAGGAGGAGAAGGAGGAGGAGGAGGAGGTCGCGCTGATCCGTGAGGGCCCTGTGGCCCGCAGAGGGGCCGGACCATCGGGCCAGCGCGAAAGGACCTGCAAGACGCCAGGATCTCGGGGACGAGGGGCAGCAACAGGGGGGGGGACTGGCACAGGGGGGGGGGACCTCGACGCGGAATCGGCGATACATCACCGAGGTAGATTTAGGTCGGGCCTGTCCCCCCACGGGGGGAGATTAAGCGAAAAATTAAAAATACCCCCAAAATACCTCCAAAATGCTCAAAAATAGTCAAAAAGTCGTCCCCACCTTATTTTTCGACTATTTTTGAACATTCCCCCTGTAGAGGGACACAGGCCCGACTTAAAGGTAGATCGGCGCTGCGCGCCCCTGGCAGCGCAACCGCACGGTCCTGGGCCGAGCTGGCGCTTGAACGGGGCGATGCGTTCGCGGTCCCCCCTGGGCCTATCCCCCCCCCCCCAACGTTGCCCCTGTGAAGGGTCTTCGGGTGCTGCGTCGAAGTGGGGGGGGGTCCCAGAAACGGGGTTCGCAAGTCATGGCCCGAGGCGAGCGCGCGGCCCAGGAGGGGAGCAGGGGACGCAGTGAGCGAAAACGCGGAGGGCCCTGAGATCTGGGCAGATGCAGAGGGCGAGAGCGATGGCATGAGAAGATTGGCTCAGGATGCGTTCCAGGATATTTCCAGAGCATCTCGCGGCGCAGCCGGGGCGGAACAACATCAGGAAACGTGGGAAACTCGGGGAACCTGGGACATCCTGGCACTCCTCGCCAGCATGGCCCCGTCCGTGACACCCCTGCCTCCACGTGGCCGATTCCGCACACCCTGATCGGGTCGGGCGAAAGGGGGGGATAGCAAAGGGGGGGTTTGAGAATCAGCTCACGTAGCTGATTTTCCCGGCGCCTCCCGGCGCCGGAGGCGGCTATGTATCGAGGAATGGGGCCCTCGGTGGGGCCGAAACCAGCTGCATGCGCAGATTTCGTAACCCCCCCTTTCCCAATCCCCCCCTTTCGCCCGGCCCGACCTGAGCCCCAAGACCTTGCCATCCCTTAGGGGGCGGGCACCTTTACTTCCGCTGGCGCCCGCCGGCCCTGGGCCCTCCGCCGGCGGCAGGCGGCCTCGTTTTTTCCCGCCGCCTGCCGCCGCCCTCCCGCCGCCTTCCGCTGAGACGAAGCCAGGACGAGGATAATGAAGGGGCCCCAGGACACACAAATAAATACACACAAATAAACAGATTCCCCATATTTTCCTATATTTTCTTGGTTTTTGTCTTCCCCCCCACTTCCTATATTTTCCCATATTTTCTGGGAATCGCCGAAAAATTGTGTCTGTGTGTTTTTTCCCCTCCTAAGATAACTCCGGGCGAGGAGGAGTCGAGAATCTCTCAGACGATCCAGCGGCTCTGGAGGATGTCCCGGGCGCCGCGGTCTCCTCAGAGCTTCCCGGAGCGCTCCGAGAGCGTTCCAGAGCGCTCCATGGAAGGGATCGATCCTCGCCCCAGCCCCGTCCGATCCGCCGAGGAAGAGGTGCCAGCGGCATCGATCCTCGAGGGCGAGGCACGCTCTGGAGAGCCTCGCGCAGTGCCTTTCGGCCCCCTCTCCTGGCCGCCCCCCGGCGGCTCCACGCGGGGCGCGCGGCGACCGGCTGCCCGGCCGAGCCAGAGGGACTGCGGGCCTCGAGGGGCATCGAGGGGATCGAGCAGGATCGAGGAGCGAGCCGGATCGAGGATCGAGCCGGATCGAGGATCGAGCGGGATCGAGGATCGAGGAGGATCGAGCAGGATCGAAGATCGGGGATCGAGGACCATCGAGACTGCAGGCTCGGCGGGGCTCTCGGAGGGCCGCGCGTATGGCCGAGGCGCCGGCGGCAGCGAGAGCTTCGCGGGCGGCGGCGGCATCTGCGCGGGCCGGGCGGCGAAGGGAGACAGCGAGGCGGAGGGACAACGATAGGGAGGAGGAGGAGGAACAAAACAGAAGAAGACGAACAAGAAGAAAAAGAAGAAGCAGAAGAAGAGGAAGAAGAGAAAGGGGAGGAGGAGGAGGAGGAGGAGGAGGAGGAGGAGGAGGAGGAGGAGGAGGAGGAGGATGAGGAGGAGAAGGAGAAGGAAGAGGAGGAGGAGGAGGTGGAAGAGAACGGGGAGGACGAGGAGGAGGAGGAGAAGGTTGAAGAAGGAGGGCAGGAGGACGAGGAAACGGAGGAGGAGGAGGAAGACACATAAACATAATAACAATAACAATAATACTAATAATACTAATATTATTATTAATAATAATAATAACAACAATAATAATAATACTAATAATAATAATAATATAAATAATAATAATAATAGTAATAATAATAATACTTATTATTATAATGCTACTACTACTAATAATAATATTAATACTAATAATAATACTGATACTAATACTAATACTACTAATAATAATAATGCTAATAAAAGAAGAAAACGAAAAAGAAGAAGGGGAGGAGGAGGAGGAGGATGAGGAGGACGAGGAGGAGGAGGGGGAGGAGGAGGAGCCGAAAGAGGAGGAGGAGGCAGAGGAGGAGGAGCTGAAGGAGGAGGAGGAGGAAGAGAGGAGGCGAAGGAGGAGGAGGAGGAGGGAAGGAGGAGGAGGAAGAAGAAGACGAGGAAGAAAAAGGGGAGGAGGAGGAGGAGGAGGAGGAGGAGGAGGCGGAGGAGGACGAGGAGGAGGATTCTGCTGGATTCTGCTGCTCGAACGAACACGATGCCCAATGGAATCGCGCCGCGGGTCGTCCTGGCCGCATCGGGCCGCCCCCGAGCCGAGCCAGAACGTCGTGCCCTCTGAGGGTTTGCCTCACAAGGGCTTCTCTCACAAAATCGTCCGCAAACTGATCCCGGCACTGTAGCCTAGACTAGCCCGTCGGATCCCCGCGGCAACAGAACCTGCTGCCACTGCCTTGGTTCTCGCACGACCCGATCCCCGCACTGTGGCTGAGATCCTTCCCGGCCCCACGATCCCCGAAGTGTTCTCGCATGATGTGATCTCAACCCTTCGGCGGAGAACACGTCCGACGAAATTCGGCTCCAACTTCGCCCCCCGCTTGTCGCTAGAGGCTGGCCTTGTTCTCGGCGATATGAGGCTCCAGTTTCAACCCCCGCTCCTCGCAAGAGGCTTTCGACTGGTTCCCGATGAAACGCAACCCTGCCTCGCACGATTGCTCCCCAGCTTTCCGCTCACGAGCTGATCCCAGTCACTGTAGTTGGTGATGTACGCCCCTGCACTTTCGTGCACGATTGTTCCTAGCGGATTACTTAGATGCCGTCGGGCTCTGCCATCGCCTCCCACTTCTCGCAGCCGCTTTCTCGCAGCGTCAGGGTCTGCGGGGTGCATTTCCCTCATCCACGGCCACTGCGCGCCCCCCTTCTCGCACGGACTGCGTCCAGCGTTGTAGCTGATCGTGCCCCACCCGCGCGTTTCGATCGGCACCAGGGTCCGCTGCCACTGCGCTCGCCCTTTCTCGCACGGACTGCTTCCAGCGTTGTAGGGGATCGCGGCCCACCCGCACGCTTCGCTCAGCACCAACGTCCGCTGCCACTGCGCTCGCCCTTTCTCGCACGGACTGCTCCCAACGTTGTAGCTGTTCGTGGTCCACCCGCGCGTTTCGCTCAGCACCAGCGTCCGCTGCCACTGCGCTCGCCCTTTCTCGCACGGACTGCTTCCAACGGTGTAGCTGATCGCCCACCCGCGCGCTTTGCTCAGCACCAGCGTCCGCTCCCACTGCGCTCGCCCTTTCTCGCACGGACTGCTCCCAGCGTTGTAGCTGATCGTGGCATGCCCGCCCGTTTCTCTCAGCGCCAGCGTCTGCTGCCACTGCCCGCCCCCTTTCTCGCACGGACTGCTCCCAACGTTGTAGCTGATCGCCCACCCGCACGTTCTGCTCAGTGCCAGCGTCCGCTGCCACTGCTCGCTCCCTTTCTCGCACGGCTTGCCCCCAGCATTGTAGCTGATCGTGGCCCCCCGCACGTTTCTCTCAGCCTGCCTCTAGCGTCGCGCGTTCCAGCCAGAGCCTGCTGCCACTGCTCGCCCTTCTCGCACGCGCTGGCTTCAACGCTGTAGCTAAGGAGGTCAGGCTCTAGCTTCGTCTCCGTGTCTCGGAGTCTAGCCAGCGCCTGCTGCCACTGCCAGTTAATCTCGCACGCTCTTTCGGCGTTGTAGCTGAGCACATTGGGCTGTTTCTCTACTCTCGCCCGCTCACGGAGCCAGGCCAGAGTCTGCTGCCACTGCTCGCTCTTCTCACACACGCTGATTTCAGCAATGTAGCTGATAACGGCGTCGGGCCCCTGAGCTTTGTTGCCAGTGTGCTGTGCAGCGTCACCAGTGCTCGCCAGGAAGAGGAGGATGAGGAAGAGGAGGAGGAGGAGGTGGAAGAGGAGGAGGGAGGGGGCGAGGGAAAGGAAAAGACGAGAGGAGAGGACATCCTGGCCCCTCTGCATGAGCCTAGTCACGGCTAGCTGCCGCTTCTTGATGGCCCATGGTTCTTGATGGCTCCCAGAGGCAACACCGCTCCGAAGTTCGCATTGGGAGCGCCTTAAGCCAAAATGGCTACGGAGGAGGAGGAGGAAGAGGAAGAGGAAGAGGAAGGGGAGGAGAGGGGGGGAGGGGAGGGGGGAGGGGATGAGGATGAGGAGGAGGAGAAGGAGAGGAGGAGGAGAGGAGGAGGAGGAGGAGGGGGAGGAGGAGACGAAGGGGAGGAGGAGGAGGAGGAGGAGGAGGAGGAGGAGAGGGGAGGGGGAGGGGGAGGAGAGAGAGGAGGAGGAGGAGGAGAGAGGAGGGAGGAGGAGGAGGCGAGGAGGAGGAGGGAGAGGACGAGGAGGAGGAGGAGGAGGAGGAGGAAGAGGGAGGAGGAGGAGGAGGGGGGAAAGGAGGAGGAGGAGGAGGAGGAGAAGGAGGAGGAGGAGGAGGAGGGAGGAGGAGGAGGGAGGAGGAGGAGGGGGGGAGGAGAAGGAGGTCAGACTCTCAGGGACGAGGGGCAGCAGCAGGGGGGGGGGCTTGCGCAGGGGGGGAAGCATCGACCTGGGATCGGCGACACGTCGCCGATAGATCGGCGACAGGCCCCCGACAGTGAGTCCGCACGTTCCTGGGCCGGGTGGGGCTGTCGGGCCCCTTCTCGGCGATCCATGGGCGATTGGGGGTCGATGCGTCCCCTCCCTGTGCCTATCCCCCGCCTGTCGTTGCCCCGGGGGACGGAGGTGGCGGCGACGGCAACCACGGCGACGGCGGTGGTCGACGACGGGCCACGCGACGAGAGCAACGACAGCGTCGTTGTTTCGTTGTGTTCTGGGCGTTTCCCGGGGGTCTCGTCGCCCCGGCTGGACGCAGCTCGAACGACTGGGCCAGGAGGGACTTCGGCAAGGCTCCGGGGCAGATTCGGTGGTGAGTCTGGGCGGGCGACGACCACGACGAAACGAGGGTTGAAGAGGGGGGGGAGAGGCAGGGTGGAGGCAGGGATGAGGAGCCAGGAGGACAGGGAACAAGAAGGGGGAGGCAGGGAGGGGGAGGCAAGCAAGAAGCATGCAGAACAAGCGTGTGCCACATATGAGGCAGGCGGAGGAGGGAGGCAGGAAGAGGCAGGGAGGAGCGTGCCAGGATGAGCATGAGGAGGGAGCTGGGGGAGGAGGGGAGTGAGGCGGGGAGGAAGCTGGGGGAGGAGGTAGCGGGGGTGGCGGAGGAGGGGGAGGAGGCGAAAGGAGTTGCAGGAGGCAGGAGCAGCAGCAGCAGCACGAAGAGTGGGGGGGGAAAAGGCAAGCAGGCAGCCATAGGTAAGCAAGCAAGAGGCAGGGCAAGGAGCGGGAGCGGCACCAACAACGCGCTCTGGACCTACTCGCGCGTGCCACATGCGAAACAACACCAGGAAGAAAAGCACCCCTCGCCCAGATGATCCCCACTATGGGGCTCAACTTGTCAGCGAACGAATAATGTGTCTCAAAAACTGCTTTGAGAAGCGATGGCTTCGATGACAAATCGTGCTTTCAAGAGCGCCCCCCTCCCTCCGTGCCGCACCCGGCACAGCTCCTGGCCTCGCCCGAGGCATGATCGGCGGCACCACAAGAGCGCCACCCCAGACACGCTGCTTCAAACCCGGGCGTGCTGCTCTGTCAGGCGATGGCCTCGAACTCCGAGGACAACGTGGGCACTGCTTGATGGGGGGGCGATCACTGACTGGGGGGGGGGCGAGGAGAGTGCACCACTCGCGCCCCATCTTGGGCCCCATGGGGGCATCTTTGGGGCCTCTTTGGGGCGACAGTGGCGCACCTTTCTTCGCACCCCTATTCGGAGGAGGAGGAGGAGGAGGAGGAGGAGGAGGAGGAGGAGGAGGAGGAGGACGAGGACGAGGAGGAGGAGGGGGAGGAGGGGGAGGAGGAGGAGGATGAGGAGAGGAGGAGGAGGAGGAGGATGAGGAGGGAGAGGAGGAGGAGGAGGAGAGAGGAGGAGGAGGAGGAGGAGGGGGATGAGGAGGAGGAGGAGGAGGAGGAGAGGAAGGAGAAGAGAGAGAAGGAGGAGGAGAGAGGAGGAGGAGAGAGGAGGAGGGGGAGGAGGAGGAGAGGAGAGGAGGAGGAGAGGAGAGGAGGAGGAGGAGGAGGAGGAGGAGGAGGGAGAGGAGGATGGAGGAGGAGGAGAGGAGGAGGAGGAGCAGAGAGAAGGAGGAGGAGAAGCAGGAGAGGAGGAGGAGGAGGAGGAGGAGGAGGAGGAGGAGAGAAGCAGGAGGAGGAGGAGGACATTACGCAGCACGCATGCAGCTGGTGAGCAGCAGCAGGAGCAGGAGAGCCAAGCCAGACGGCTCGAGCGAGCCTCTGGGTCCCCCCCGCTCACCACGCACCCCTGAAGACAAAGCCAGGACGAGGATAAAATCGGGAATCTCTGAGATCTGAGATCCGAGAACCTCTGAGATCCGAGGATCGAGAATCGAGCACCTGGGCTGGCACGGAGATGGATCGAGCACCTCCGAGATCCCCGGCAGCTCTGGAGGCTGCCTCGGGCGCCGCGGCCTCCTCGGAGCGTCCAGGCACGCTCCGAGAGCGTTCCGGCACGCTCTGGAACTTACCAGCCTGGAACATATCCCTATCCCTGAGCTGGGCATCGCCTCCTCGCGATGCCAATCTTAGGGGTTCCCTTCGTTTTTTCAGGGCGCGTCCCTAAGATTGTCGTCGCCTTTGGGCGTGTGAATCTTAGGGATAGGGATAAATTCGAGCCTGGAGAGGAACGGACTGCTCCTCGTCCGAGCCCCGCCCTCCCGCGACATCCGAGCCAACGCCGGCGCCCCCCAGCCGCGTCGGCGCGCGAGCACCTGCGGCGCAGCGCCCGTCGGCCGCGGGGGGCGCGCGCACCTGCCCGACCGCAGGCAGGTTGCCGCACCAGCGAGACGGGCCCTCGTCCGCTTCGGCACCTAAGAGCGCTCCCGCCCGAGGACAGGAGGAGGAGGAGGAGGAGGAGGAGGAGGAGGAGGAGGAGGAGGAGGAGGAGAGGAGAGGAGAGGAGGAGAGGAGGAGGAGGAGTAGGAGGAGGAGGAGTGAAGAGGAGAGAGGAGGAGGAGGAGGGATGAGAGGAGAGGAGGAGGAGCGAGGAGGAGGAGTACGAGGAGGGAGGAGAGACAAGGGAGTTTTGAGGAGGGCGGAGAGAAAAGGAGGAAGACGAAGAAGAAGAAGAAGAAGAGGAAGTGAGGGGGAGGAGAGGAGGCACGGCGGAGATGAAGAATGAGGGGGAGGATGAGGAGGAGGCGGAGGGAGGGAGGAAGGAGAGAGGAGGAGGAGGGAGGAGAGGAGGATGACGAGGACAAGAGGAGGAGGGGGAGGAGAGGAAGAGGGAGGAGGAGGAGGAGGAGGATGAGGAGAAGGAGGAGGAGGAGGAGGAGGAGGAGGAGGAGGAGCGCGGCAATCCTCGCAGGATCGGTCAGCATCGGCACAGGCACCGAGGCCGAAGAAGCCGAAGTTGCTTCTCCGACGTCGGCGCTGCAAAAAACTGTGTCCCTGCAGCGTGGCCGATCTTCGGCTGCTGCCTGGGCCTCTCTTGGCGGCGCGCAGAGGGGGGTAGCGGGAGGGGAGAGAGAAGCCTTCTCAGAACGAGGCGGCTTCTGAGACGCCTCCCCCCCACCCCTACCCCCTCTGCGCGTGGGCGACTCCCACGGGGGAGGACAAGGAGGAGGGCCAGTCTAAACACAAGACGCATCAACGATATTGCAATAAGCCCTCCCTCCAAGCCCCCTTTTCATTGAAGGAGTTGGCCCGTTGGAAGACAACCGTTTGACAATCCAGAACTGTGCCGGAACACTATGCCTGGGACTTCAACGTCGCGAATCACCGTTACTGTTGCGTCTTGACGATACTGAGTCGTGCCAGAACACCAGCCCAGGGACTTCAACACTGCGAATCAACTTGACTGCTGCGCCCTGACATCCGTACATCTTGCCGAAATACCAGCTCTGGGACGTTAGCCATGAGAATGTGTGAACTTGCTGCAGACTCTTAAGACGAATGTGCGCGGCGCGAGGGTGATAACAAATTTTGAAAACAGCCCGCCCTCCATCCTCGAAGATTCTTGCAAATGTTTGAAAGAATGCACGCGGTGCGAGTGCGAGAACCACATTTTGAGAACGACCCGCCCACCGTCTGGGAAGCTCTTGCATGTTTAAACGAATGTGCGCGGCGCTCAAGCGAGAACCACATGTTGAAAACTCCTCGCCCTCCATCCGTTAAGCTCTTGCAAGCTGGCAGAAACGAGCGTGCGCGGCGCCAAGGCGAGAGCCACACTGTGAAAACGGCCCGCCGTCCATCCGTGAAAGTCTTGCAAGCTGTCAAGACGAGTGCACGCGGCGCTAAGGCGAGAGCCGCATTTTGAAAAGGGCCCGCCCTCCAGCCGCGAAGGTCTTGCAAATGTTTACCACGAGTATGCGCGGCGCTGAGGCGAGAGCCGCCACATGTTAAGAACGACCCGTCCTCCATCCGTGAAGCTTTTGCTAATCTGAGCTTCAGGATCGTGGATGGTGAGGAAATCTCACGCAGGGGCTAATCTGAGCTTCAGGATCGTGGATGGTGAGGAAATCTCACGCAGGGGGAGAAGGCGCTTTGCTGCTGGGCTCGAGCGCGCAACGAGCGCGGGTTGCAACGCGCACGTGGCCGACGGCGGAAGCCTTGGATCTCGAGCTGCCCCCGCCGCTTCAAGCCGCCCTTCCTCCATTTTGGACCCTCCTGCGGGCCAGCCGCCCTTCTACCTCCGACGGCCGACGCGCACTACCCCCAATGGCCACTCGGTGTACACAGGCGGTCTCGGGGTGAGGCTCTGATGTGGAGGAGGAGGAGGAGGAGGAGGAGGAGGAGGAGGAGGAGGACTGCGCTAGCATAGGCACCGATGTGCTGAGCCAGGAGCCCGGCGAAGAGCGAGCAGAGGCACGTGGGGCACCCTCGTTGCCCCGAGCCCCCGCCCCACGCACGCCCTCCAGCAGGAGGACGGTCCCGTTCGAGGGCAGCCCCTCCGCGTGCCACCTCTGGCTGAGCGCAAGAAGAACCCTGGGCGAGAGGGACCTTGAGTGCGCGGCTTCACGGGGGACGCAAGGTGGACGAAGCCAGGCGCGCCAGCCGCTGCCACCCGCGCCGCGTTCGGCGATCGGGGGACCCCATCTGGGCCAGCACCGAAAGGTCACTCCGGCGAGAGGTCACTCCTGACGTCCAGTCGGCACCTCCGCCTGCCTGGCTGAAGGCAGGGGGAGGGCCACGGCCAACTTCCGCTGGGGGCTCCACCCCGAGGGCCAGGGTGCGCCAGGTGCGAGGCCCTCCCTGGATGCCGCCGCGTGCTCCGGCATGTTGTGGACTTGACCGGTCGCCTGCTGCGCTGCCTCTCCCACGCGTCGGCTCCCGCGCGCCGCGCGGCTCCGCTTCCGCCCCCCCTCCGAGGGCTGCCAAGCACATCGGGTTCACAGGTATGTTCCGCTGGGTGCTCTTCAGACATCGATTCGGCATCATGGCTTCAGTTCGAGCCCACGGGCCGATTTGCGGGCCAGGAAGAGACGCTGCCCGCCCCCAGCAGGAAACGCATCTCCCAGGAAAAATCCTGCGCGGCGCTTGGGCAAGATCGGTCAACATCGAGCCCGAAACTCGAATCGCATCTGAATGAGCGTCGGATCGGGCTGCATCGGCAAAGGAACAAATCGAATTAAATCGGCCGCGCCATGCAGGCATCGGGCCGTATCGGATCATCGGAATTACGGAATCGAGTATGACCGTGCCAGTCAGAATCGATATCGAATCGGATCGATCGGCTCGAAATGGTCTCTGCTTGAGCGAGACAGACGTTCCAATATCTCGGGCACGGACCCGCTTCTGACGAGTTGGCGAGCGAAAGCAACATGCGCCACGCCGAGATGGGAGAGCAAATTTCAGGAGTCACAATTGCACGGCATGTCTCTCTTTTCCGGGGACGAAGCGCGCGCCTTCCGACTCCTGTCACGCATTTTGCAGCGTCGACAACAACATGTCAACACTGAGAAAGCAACCTCGCCTGTGCATTGGCTGTTGATTCACGGATCAGTAGGAAGGCGACAACGATGGGACCGATTGTATTCAATCACATAAGCCCAACGAACAGGAGCACGAGTAGCACGTGATAGAGGGAGAGAATTACAGCTATGAACAGATCGGGGATTCGGATGATAATAAAGCGGATTGCAATCAGGACGGGGTGTCGAGGAGGAAAGGCTAGAATCGGGGAGTTCCTCGACCCCAAGCCAGCCTCAAAACATCCCCGGACCTTCCAAAAACTTCCTCATCGTCCTCTCGCCCGCCCCGCACACCGTCGCATACCCTCTCTTGGCCTCATGCGGCTGCTGCTACTGCCCCTCCCACGAATGCCCCCGTCACCTGGCTCCGCCCTTCCTCTTCTCCCGTCCCTCCGTCGAGCCGGCAAGGCCTGGTGTCGGCCTTGGCCTCCTCCTCCGCCTCCTCCTCCTCCTCCCCCCATCCCTCTTCCTTGTGTCTAACTCCTGCCTGTCGCGCCCCGAGGCGGTCGGCAGTGCGGGCCGGGCGTTTCGCCGAACGCCTCCTTGAAAGGTGCAAGAGCCTCACGGATGGAGCGCGGGCTCGTTCTCAAAGTGTAGCTCTCGCCTCGGCGCCACGCAGGTTCGTTTCAAAACCTGGCAGGGGCTTCGCGGATGGAGGGCGGGCCGTTTTCAAAATGTGGCTCTCGCCTGAACGCCCCGCACATTCGTCCCGTAACTTTGCAAGGGCTTCACGGATGGAGGGCGGTTCTTTCCAAAATGTGGCGACTTGCGCCACGCACATTCGTCTTCAGAGTTGGAAGCGAAGGAATATTATGGCTGACGTCGCAGAGTGGGTGACTTGGCACGATGCAAGATTGCCAGGGCGCGACACTCACGATGATTCGCAGTGTTGACGTCCCAGAGACGGCGTCCTGGCACGATTTGGGACCGTCATGTCGCAACAGTAACGTTGATTCGCGGCGTTGAAGTCCCAGGAATGGCGTTTGGTATGGTTGGAGATTTTCAGACGGTTGCCCTCCAACCGGGCCTTTCCCGCAGAGAAGAGAAATCCCCATGGAAGCCTACGAATAGAGAACTTTGAGGGAGGGTTTACTGCAACATCGTTGGCGAGTCTCGGGTTTACACTTGTCCCCCTCCCCCTCCTCCTCCTCCGCCTCCTCCTCCTCCTCCTCCTCCTCCTCCTCCTCCTCCTCCTCCTCCTCCTCCTCCTCCTCCCCCCCCTCCCTCCTCCTCCTCCTCCTCCCTCCTTCTCCTCCACCCCTCCTCCTCCTCCTCCTCCTCATCCTCCTCCTCCTCCCCTCCTCCTCCCCTCCTCCCCCGTCTCAAATCTCCTACCTCCTGCTTCCTCTCCCCTCCCCTCCCTCCTATCATCCTTCTCCTCCGCTCCTCCTCCTCCTCCTCCTCCTCATCATCATCCACCTCCCCTGTTCAAAATCTCAAACCTTCTCCCCTCCTTTCCCCTCCCCTCCTCCTCCTCCTTCTCCTCCACCTCCTCTTCCCCTCCTCCTCCTCATCCTCCTCCTCCCCCGTCTCAAGATCTCCTACCTCCTCCCTCCCCTCCCCTCCCCTCCTATCCTCCTTCTTCTCCGCCTCCGCCTCCTCCTTCTCCTCCTCCTCCGCGTCCGCCGCCAAATTCCTTCCGCCTGAGTTCCTTTGATTCCGCCTTCCCTCACTGCCCTCCGATCGTTCCCTCCCCCTCCCCTCCTCCCCCCCGCCCCTCCCCTCCTCCCCTCCGCCCCTCCCCCCGCCCTGACGCAGGAGCCGTGGGGGCGCGCGGGCTGACTGCCGGAGGCGCCGGGGGACCGTCCTCGTAGTTCTGCAGCGTCTCCTGCTTCAGCGGGGCCAGCTGCGGCCCCGGCATGGCGTTCCGCAGCTCCTCTGCCCCGCGCGCGCGGGGGGCGGCGGCGCTCCCGGCCCAAGCCGAGGCCCGAGGGCTCGAGGGGTGGCGGTAGTCCTGGGCGGCCTGGGCGGTGGTCCGGCCGTGCTCGAGGGCGGCCTTCGGAGGTGGGGGGCAACGTCACAGAGGGACTGGCTCAGGCGGGGAGGGCCCAGACCACTCCGGGCTATGTAAAAATCACCTCCTCCTCCTCCTCCTCCTCCTCCTCCTCCTCCTCCTCGGAAAGTGTTTCACTATGTTCGGCCTCTGGGAGCCCTTACGGGCCCTCGGGGCCGTGACAGAAACAACTCGGGGCGAAAAACCGATCCCGGGAAATGGGTCGAGACCTCTGGGGGTCGGCGACCTGAAAAAATTATGACGTCGGGGGTCTGGGGGGGGACCTCGAGCTGGAATCGGCGATGCATCGCCGGCGGACCGGCGTTTGGCCGCCGACAGCGAAGCCGCACCCTCCATGGCGGGCTGTGTGTGCGTGTTTGTGAATGTGTGCGTGTGCGTGTGTGTGTGTGTGTGTGTCTGTGTGTGTGTGTCTGTGTGTGTGTCTGTGCGTGCGTGCGTGCATGCGCGTGCGCGTGCGTGCGTGCGTGCGTGCGTACGTGCGTGCGTGGCGTGCGTACGTGCGTGCGTGCGTGCGTGCGTGCGTGCGTGCGTTCGTGCGTGCGTGCGTGCGTGCGTGCGCGCGCGGGTGTGGGTGTGGGTGTGGGTGTGGGTGTGGGTGTGGGTGTGGGTGTGGGTGTGGGTGTGCTTTGTCGTGTGCGTGTCGTTGCGTGCGCGCGTGTGTGCGCACGCGTGCCGTGCGTGCGAGTGCGTGCGTCGTGCGGTGCGTGCGTGTGCGTGCGTGCGCGTGCGTGCGCGTGCGTGCGCGTGCGTGCAACGTGCGCGTGCGCTGCGTGCGCGTGCGTGTGCATGCGTTTGCGTGCGGTTGGCGTGCGAGTGCGTGCTGCGTGCGTGCGTCTCTGTCCTCTGTCTCTGTAGGGTGTCTCTGTCTGTCTCTGTCTTGTCTCTGTCTCTGTCTCTGTCTCTGTCCCTTGTCTCTGTCCTTTGTCTGTCTGTTCTCTTGTCTGTGTCTGTGTCCGGTGGCTTGCGTGTGCGTGTGTGCGTGTGCGTGTGCGTGTGCGTGTGCGTGCGCGTGCGCGTGCGCGTGCGCGTGCGCGTGCGCGTGCGCGTGCGCCTACGCCTGCGCCTGCGCGTGCGCGTGCGCGTGCGCGTGCGCGTGCGCGTGCACCTGCGCCTGCGCGTGTGCGTGTGCGTGTGCGTGTGCGTGTACGTGTGCGTGCGCGTGCGCGTGCGCGTGCGCGTGCGCGTGCGCGTGCGCGTTCGCGTGCGCGTGCGCCTGCGCCTGCGCGTGCGCGTGCGCGTGCGCGTCGCGTGTGTGTGTGTGTGTGTGAGTGTGTGTGTGTGTGTGCGTGCGTGTGCGTGTGTGTGTGTGTGTGGGTGTGTGTGTGCAATCGGGCCCCATATCAGCGATGAGTGGGCGATTGCGGATCGACGCCTCCCCCCCGGGACACTTTTCCCTCGCAACTTGGCATGGGGAAAGCAGGTCCCGAGGGAACTGGGCCCTGGACCCCGGGGCCACTCCCCAAGGACCAGCTCTCCATCCTGAGCCGTTTTCTGATACTTGAGTCCACCTCCCGCCGTTTTCTGACAGCTTCATCCTTCCGTCCCGAAGAACCACTTGGTGAGAGCCACCCGCCCTCCAGACGTGAATTCACTGCAACTTGATGCACATAATGCGTGCGGCGCGAAGGCGAGAGCTACATGTTCACAACCACCCGCCCTCCACCCGGGCAACGGTTGGATATTTCAAGCTTCAGGATCAGAGATGGCAAGGAGAGCCCAGTAGAAACGCCCAGCCCACCTGAGCGACACGTCTGGGGATGCGGAGAGGGAGGAGTGGCTCATAAGGAAAATGGATGGAGGAAGGAGGAAGGATCAATGAGGAGGAGGAGGAGGAGGAGGAGGAGGAGGAGGAGGGAAGATGAGAAGACTTGTCCACGGTTCCAAGTGGGCGTGGGGGGGGAATTGAGGGCTCTGGTGGCTGCCAGGGGTCACATCCCGCCCTGATCTTCTTCCCCCGTCCCCTTCTCATACTGCTCTTGCTCCTCTTCCTCACCCTCCTCGCATGTGGGTTAGGGGGGGAGGGACGACAGCAGCGCGAAAGCTCCTCTGGCAGGGCGTTCAGGATGTCTTTCACGTACTGCACGTAAGTCGGGTATGCCTCGGAGAGGTCCTGAGGGAAGGCGTGGGGAGAAGGGGGAGGCGGAGAAGGAGTGGTACGAGGAGAACTGTGAGGAGGATGAGGCGGAGACCGGGGGGGATGGGGGAGACGAGAAAGAAGATCAAGACGAGATGAACGACGAAGAGCAGGGCAGGAGAACCTGACAGGGGAACACATGCAAGAGGCAGAGGCACGGACACGAACGAAGGCGGCGGATGGCGGAGAGTTGCGGAATCCCAAGGGGTCTTGCAAGGGGGTGCTGTGCGGCCACATTCGGGGCCAAATCAGCGGGGGTCTCAGGCAGATCATGATTTGGGAGACGTGGACGTGTCGATACGCGTCTGGAGAGGAGGCTAAGGACGAGGAAGGAGAGGAGAGGGAGGAGCTGGAGGTGGACGTGCTACGAGGGAATCGAACAGCGGGCCCGGGAGGCGGCCAGGACTCAGGACCACAGCCGTCCCCAGAGTCCGCACAGCTAGGCAGACGGCCCAGCAGCTACAGCCACCACCTGCACGACGGACGCCGCGGAGGCGAGGGCGAAGGAGCGAAGGAGGAGGGAGGAGGAGGAGGAGGAGCGGGAGCAGGAGCGGAAGGAGGTGAGGGGTTGAAGAGGAGAGGGAAGGGGCGTCATCGCAATCAGCATCATCACCGCCATCGCAACAACCATGAATAGCCATCATCACCATCGCCACCGTCAGTATCATCATCATCATCATCATCATCATCATCATCATCATCATCATCATCATCATCATCATCATCATCATCATCATCATCATCATCCTCATCCTCATCCTCATCCTCATCCTCATCATCATCCTCATCATCATCATCATCATCATCATCACCATCATCATCATTATCATTATCAGCATCGTCGTCGTCATCGTCGTCATCGTCGGCAGCACCACCATCATAAGCCGCAGCTGCGGCAGCATCCCTCAAACATTGAACTCCAACCTGCTGTGTGGGGGTGCGCTCCCACGAGAAACTCGCAGGGAATCCAGCCGTGGCGACGAGGAGCTCCCCAGATCCCCCAAAACAAACAAGAATGTCCAATAACATCGATACTCGAAGCCAGATCCTCGAACCGCGAATCTTCTTCTTCTCCTCCTCCTCCTCCTCCTCCTCCTCCTCGTCCTCCTCCTCCTCCGCACATCCTCCTCCTCCTGCCCCCTCCCTTCTCAGAGGCCTCAACACCTGCTTCCATCACATTTCCTTGTGGATAGTTCCTCCCTGTCGCACCCCCAGGCGTGTCGGCATGGCTGGCTGGGCGTTTCACCTCAGACTTCCTCGCCGTTCCTGACCCTGAAGCTGGGAAGTAGCAGCACTGTTACTAATGTAGTGGGGGCGGTTTTCAGCATGCGGCGCTCGCCTTAGCGCCGCGCGCATTCGCCTTAAGCGCCTGCAGCAATTTCTAGGATGGAGGGCGGGTGGTTTTAAGAATGTGGCTCTCACTTAGCGCCGCGCGCATTCGTCAATTTCACGGCTGAAGGCGGGTGGTTTTCACCATGTGGCTCTCGCCCTAGCGCCGCGCGCACATTCGTCTGAACAGCTTGCTAGTGGAGGGCAGGTCGGTTTCAAAATGTGTCTCTCGTCCCAGCGCAGCATACATTCGTCTTAAACGTTCGCAGCAGCTTCACTGATGGAGGGCGTGTGGTTTTCAAAATGTGACTCTCGCCTAGGCGCCGCGCATACGCATTTTCAAATTTCGTAACAGTCTGAACGATTCGTATGGCTGACGTCCCAAGAACGGAGTTCTGGCACGATTCAGGATTGCCTGGACGCCGCAGTCACGTTGACTCGCGGTGCTGACGTCCCAGAAATGGTGTTGCAACGAAATTTAGAACTGTCAGGACGCAACCGTCACGTTGACTCTCGGCGCTGAACTCCCAGGAATTATCTTTTGGTACAACTGAGGGTTCACAGACGGCTGTCTTCTAACGGGACACTTCCCGCAATGAAACATAAAAAGCATTGTAGGCTCCTGTGAAGAGAGAACTTGGAAGGGGGGGGTTGTTGCAACATTATTGAACAGCCTCCTCCTCCTCCTCCTCCTCCTCCTCCTCCTCCTCCTCCTCCTCCTCCTCCTCCTCCTCCTCCTCCTCCTCCTCCCCCCCCGAAGGCCTGGATCTGCGTGAGGTGCTGGCACAGCGCGGGCCACACGGGCAGGCGGTCCAGAAACTGCTCCAGCGCGAGGATGCCGAACTTGAACATCTCGCGCGCGGAGGGAGGGAGGAGGACCATGATGAAGACGAGGAGGAGGAGGAGGAGGAGGAGGAGGAGGAGGAGGAGGAGGAGCCGAGCAAACCCCGGGATGAGGAGACCGACGACGACGAACACCAATGGAGGCCAGCGTGTCTCTGCAATCGATGCTCCAAGTGGCCCCTGGACAGGCGAGGCGCAGCAGCAGCAGGCGCAGGACGAGGCCGGCAGAGGAGCGCTGGCCGCAGCAGGAAGAGGGGGGAGGAGGGGGATCACGAGCGGCGAACAGGTGCGGCCACACGCAAGAGTGACCTTTGGTGCGCGGCGTTGGTGGAGTCGCGGGGGGGCCGCGTACGTGTACGTCCGGCGGGTGCTGGAAATCCTGAGCCAGAAACAGCCGGCATGTCTTGTCGACTACACGCAGGAGTGGCCCTGGGTAAGGAGTGACGTTTGGTGCGCCGCATTTGGGGGACCGCAGGGGGGACCAGACACAAGCGCGCCAAACGCTACTAGCGCATCGCGATCGGCGATCGGGGGGCCCCAACGGGCCCGCACAAAGGTCACTCCGGCGAAGGGTCACTCCTCCGTGTAGACGACATATCCGCATCCGCGCCCTCCAGTCTGGATTCTGGGGCTCGCTTCCGCGGATACGCGGCCGCACGGACATGAAAGAGCGCCCTTTATCCGCGGGGTCCCGGTCCAGGGGCCCGGCCCGCGAGGCCGCGGATGCGGATGTGCTCTTCGCCGACGGGGGGAGAAGGGGGGGAGGAGCAGCACCAGCAGCAGAAGAAGGGAGCTACACTTCAACGCCCTGCGGGCCCCGCACTCTCCCAGAGCGAATGTGTGGAACGTCTACGCGTCATCCTCCCCTCCCTTGTCGTCATCATCGTTCTCGTCCTCACCGCCTGCATCATCAACAATAGCAGCATCAGCACTATCATCACAATGATCGCCATCATCACCGTAACCATCATCATCGTCCGAGAAATGCGTTCTTTAGCCGAACAGGTCGACCTCGCGACTCCTCGCGCCGACGCGTTCCCGATGCCGTAGGTGGAAAGGGGGGTCCGGATTGAGTGGGCAAATAGAATACCAGGAGATCCTGACAGTATCGTTGAGGGCGACATGTTTGCAGTTCGTGTACCTGGTGCCTCGCTCACGAACGAATCGTGCCGGCTGGGCTTTCACTCTGGTCGATCATTCGTCTGGCCTCGAGGCTGGCAGGGTGCGAGTCGCGGGTCCAGTGTGCGTGGCACTTGCTAACAGACCCCGCAAGCCGCAGAGTTTCACGAGCTGCCGACCGCTGTGCAATTAGGCCGCGGGCCTATGCGACAGCTTTCCAGACTGTCAGAACTGTGTTGGTTTTGCGTAGCTGCGCTGGGAGGAGCAAACCCCCTCAAAACGTACGCACGCGAGTATTGCACAGTCTGTCCACGAGCAGCGGCACCGTGTTCAGGTTTCTAGGGCCAAAGCCTATCACGACATCGAGTCTGCCACCGCTTAGTGGGACCGATACCTCAGACAGGGGAACTCTTGGGTGGAACTCTCGGCTAAGGCCGCGGTGTCCTTGCATCCTCCTCCCAAGTCTGAACTTCAGGGTCTGGACCGCAATCTGGCCGTCGCCTGAGCTGTGGGGCATCGGGCAGCTCAACTTCTTGCCCTGTGGCCGAAGCTTGCCACGGGCCCAGACGTGGAGCGAAGAGCTGAGATCCTCCCGAGAGGCAAGGTCCAAGCTCAGCTCTGCACCAGTGGCACTGGGTAGAGCCGTGCTGCAGTGTGGCAACACAGGCCTCGGATAAAAAAATAGCGAACACGCCTGCCACATTCATCGGTCAACGCCTCCACACACCCCACTCAAACGTCCACACAGCTGGCGGTGGCTCTGATGAGCTGCGCTCGAACCGCAGTCTCCCATGCGCATGCCAACTTTGAGCCTGGGGGAGCGGGGGAGTGTCCACGAATGGTTTCCCCGTGCCGCGCTGGAGGGTCGTGCTCCCTCTCCCCCCGAGAGTCCGGTCTTCTTCCTCCTCCACCTCATCCTCCTCCTCCTCCTCCTCCTCCTCCTCCTCCTCCTCCTCCTCCTCCCCGAGTCTCTGCGGGCTTGGGGGCATCGGTGCGTGCGGATCGTGTGCTCGGGTGGCAATTCTGCCGTGGCTGCAGCAGGTGCCATTACGTCAACCCGGGGGAGGAGCGGCCTCAACCACCTCGGGCGGCGGCAACCCCGGGGCCAAGTTGAAGCGGGGGCATCATCCGCATCCGACGAAGCCTGGGGTCACTGTGGGGTTGAGCACGTTTGCTGTTATTCAGTTGTCGCAGGCCTGTCAGTCGTCTAGCTTGATGTCAGGTTTGGTTCAGTGCCCCTGGTGGTCTCGCCCGCCACCTTGCGGAGTATGTGGGCAGCGCCTGATTGATGGCACAAAGACCTCTTCCTCACCCGACCTCGCATCCCAAGAGCAAGGGGAAGCACAAGTACCCCGACGCCCATGACTGGCGTTTACTCCGCCATCGCGACCCCTGCCACGCTGAGGCGTGGGAAGACTGGCAAGTGCTGTCTTGATGGCCCTCTGAGTTCTAATAACAAGGCCCCCCCTCTTCGAGCAGCGCCCCCCCGCGTGCACCCCGCCACTTCCTCCCGAGGCCAACATCTGAGCATTATCTTAGGGTGGAAGACTCAGGGTGAAATCCATGTAGGCAGTTGCACCTCGAAAATCAGTCCGTCTTGTGATTCACCTTTTGCAGATTCCAGCCTCGAAAATCATTCGAAACGGCATTTCAGATTTCACCCTTTGCCCTCCACACTAAGATCCCTCATTTCAAAGAAAATGGTCGGAAGATCCCTCATTAAAACAACGATGGATCGGTACCCCCGAGGCCACGACGGCCCCCGTAACAAACAAGACCAAG
This sequence comes from Prorocentrum cordatum, assembly GCA_963575745.1. NCBI lineage: Eukaryota > Dinophyceae > Prorocentrales > Prorocentraceae > Prorocentrum > Prorocentrum cordatum. The sequence goes on from CAUYUJ010006447.1 coordinate 252,908, forward strand.
CGGCCGCGCCCTGAGCTTTCAAGGTGGCCACTGCAGGCAACCACGGACACCAGGGTTGCGAGGACGACGACGCCCCTTCCCGAATTTGGCTCCAGTACGACTCAAGATGCCCCCAAGAGGGCCCTGCAGGGCCACAAGAGAACTTCCATCAAGGTCCGGAGATGTCAAACTCACTGATGTCCCGCGGATGTGTGAATGATTGTCTCATGCTCGCTTGTTCGGGCTTCCGTCAGCTCAAGGCGGCCCAAGAAATCTCCACGATGGCCCCAATACGATCCAAGAGGTTCACAAGAGGGACCTAGGATTGCCCAAGAGACCTCCACGATGGTCCAAGAGGCATCCAAGACGGCCCCAGAACGGCCCAAGAGAAGACCTCCCATGGGATCAAGATGGCCGCAGACAGCATCTCGATGGATCAAGACGGCGCCAAGACGGCTCCACGGCGGCCCTCAGACACCCAAAATGCGGCCAACAGGCACCCAGGACGGCCCAAGAGAGATCCAGGACTGCGTGATTAAGAGGGCCTCACGACGGCTCAAGGAGGGCCCGAATGAAGCCCCAAGAGCTCACTGACGACGAAGGCAGCCCCCCGACAGCCAAAACGAGTTCCTTGAGAGCTCCTCCTTCCCCTCCTCATCCAACCCCTCCTTCTCCTCCTCCTCCTCCTCCTCCTCCTCCTTTCGCCCTCTTCCTCCTCCGCCTCCTCCTCCTCCTCCGCCTCCTCCTCCTCCTCCTCCGCCCCCCCCTCCTCCCTCCTCCTCCTTCCTCCTCCTCCTCCTCTTCCTCCTCCTCGTCCTCAGCCTCCTCCTCCCCTTCATTCTCTAATCGGCACCTTCTTCATCATCATCATCATCATCATCATCATCATCATCAGCAGCAGCAGCAGCAGCAGCAGCATCATCGTTATCATCACCATCACCATCACCATCACCATCAACATCACCATCACCATCACCATCACCATCACCATCACCATCACCATCATCATCATCATCATCATCATCATCATCATCATCATCATCATCATCATCATCATCATCGTCATAATCATCATCCACATCAGCAACAACACCACCAGCATGATCGTCATCATCACCACCAGCATCACCGTCATCACCACCATCATCATCAACAGCATCAGCATCATCATCACCATGTTCGCCATCATCAGCATCACCATCATCATCAGCATCATCATCATCATCAGCGTCATCATCATTTGCAGCATGAGCATCATCAGCAGCATCAGCATCATCAGCATCATCGTCCTCATCCTCCGAATCAGGATCATCATAAGTATCGTCATTTACAGCATCATCAACATCATCAGCATCATCATCACCACCATCACCGTCAACACCACCACCATACTCATCATGGCCACCATCATCATCAGCATCATCATCATACTCATCACCATCATCACCAGCATCATCATCATCACAACCGTCATCATCATCATCATGAACATTATCATCAGCATCATCGCCATCACCACCGTCAGCATCATCAGCATCAGCAACAGCATGCTCAATAACATCAGCAGCAGCATCAGCATCATCAGCATCAGCATCATCAGTATCATCATCATCAGCCGCAACATCAACATCGTCACCGGTAGCATCATCATCAGCAGCATCATCATCACCACCATCACCAGCATCATCATCAGCATCATCCGCATCATCATCATCAGCATCATCATCATCAGCAGCATCATCACCATTAGCATAATCATCTTCATCGCACGCGTCATCATCTTCATCGCTCGCATCATCCTCACTCGCATCATCCCCCTCTCCCTTCACACCATCATGACCAACACCACCAGCATCATCAGCAGCATTGCCATCATCATCCTCATCATCTCCACCAGCATCACCATCATCACCAGCATCAGCATCACCAGCATCGTCACCATCATGTTCAGCATCATCAGCATCATCACCATCATCATCATCAGTATCACAAACATCATCGCCATCGTCATCGTCATGAAAGTCGTCATCATCACTCGTAATCGCCATCATCCTCAACGCCTTCATCACCTTTCCCCTCCTCATCATCATCATCACAATCACATCATCAGCACTGGTAGCAGCATCATCATCACCATCATCAACACCATCATCAGCATCATCATCATCCGCATCATCCTCATCATCCGAATCGGCATCATCCTCCGCATCATCATCATCATCATCATCATCAGCAGCAGCAGCATCATCATCACCATCATCATCATCATCATCATCATCATCATCATCATCATCATCATCATCATCATTAGCATCATCTTCATCGCACGCATCATCATCTTCATCGAACGCATCATCACTCGCATCCTCCCCCTCTCCCTTCACATTATCATGACCAACACCACTAGCATCATCAGCAGCATTGCCATCATCAGCCTCATCATCTCCACCAGCATCACCACCATCACCAGCATAATCATTACCATCATCGTCATCATCGTCTCCATCATCATCACTACCATCATCTTCAGCATCGTCATCATCAGCATCATCATCAGCATCATCATCACCCTTAGCATAAACAGCATCGCTGTCATCGCCATCGTCATGAAAGTCGTCATTATCTTTCGTAATCACCATCATCCCCAGCACCCTCCTCCTCCTCCTCATCATCGCCATCCTCATCACAATCACACCGTCCATTGCCATCACCATCCTCATCGATTCGAGCAGCTGCCACCGACGTGCGGGGCGAGCACGGTGGCGGGACCCGCCGCAGGCAGCCGCCCTGCCCTGCTCGGCGCCTTCCTTGGGTGCGCCTGCGCCACGGCATCGCTTGTAGGGCTGCTCAACCATCTTTACGGCCGGGAGCTTTTGCTCAGCGTCTCGCGGCGGCGCCCCTGGCGGCACGCTACGCCTTGCGAGCGGGTATCGGCGGCGAGCGAAGGGAGGCAGTGAGAGGGAGAAGGCCTTCTCAGAAGGTGGCGAACCTTCTCAGAGGCCCTGGCGCCTTCTGATCAGCCCTCGGCGCCTTCGGGGAAGGCTTAGGGCACTTCTCAGAGGGCGGGGGGACTTCCGAGCCTTCTGAGGAGGCCCGCCCCTTCTCGCTTCCCCCCGGGGCTCGCCGCCGAGAGTAGCGAGTCTCTCTGTTCCGCGGGGCGGGAACTCGGGTCGGGAAACACTCGGGACGTTGACGCTCATCGGGACGTGGATGGCGTGTCGCGCCGAAGCGTTGGGGACCAGAACCGGCGGAACAACACGCTGACCAAACATCCCAGAACGTAGCGTGCTGGAGAGCGCGTTCCTCCTCCTCCTCCTCCTCGTCCTCCTCCTCCTCCTCCTCCTTCTCCTCCTCCTCCTCCTCCCCCCCTCCCCCCCCCTTTTCCTTCTCCTCCTCCTCCGCCTCCTCATCCCCCTCATCCTCCTTTCCCCCCCCCCTCCTCCTCGTCCCCTTCCTCCTCTTTCTCCTCCTTCTCCTCCTCCTTCTCCTCCTCTCCTCCTCCTCCTCCTCCTCCTCCTCCTCCTCCTCCTCCTCCTAAAATGGTTGGGGCTCGGAGGCCTTAAAGACACCCTCCGTCCACATCCCCACAGCCATCCAGACAGGCTCACTGGCGGGGGGCCTCCAGGAGGCCCCCATCGCTACCAGCCGCGCTTGGTTGGAGAGGGCGCGCGAGGGGACACAGGACACTTCAGGGCCACACCGTCTCAGGAATGCAGGAAGGTAAGACGAAACCGCGGCGAGGATAAAGTGAGCGTTTTCTTAAAACGGGTTTTCTACATTGGGCGGAAAGGAGGGGGGGGTCTGGCTCCGGACCTCTGCTCACTGCGACTGTTTGCAGCAATGCGTCCTACAGGGGAGGCCCCACCTGCTCGAGACAGGCGCCCAAAACAGCCCAGGTCCACTCCATGGGGGAAGGGAGGGGGATGCGAGGGCCCGCGCCGATCGGCAAAACAATGCATAACAAAACGATCCCAAATTCGGGTGAGGCTAAATCGAGAATCTCTGCGATCCAGCGGCTCTGGAAGATGTCTCGGGCGCCGCGGCCTTCTCAGACCGCTCCGGAACGCTCCTCGCCCTGGCCCCGTCCGAGAGGGACACGGGACGCCACGCTTTTGGAGCGGCGGCGCCTTGGATCCGAGCTGCGGTCTCGCTGCGGCAGGGCTGCTGCTGTGCGAGCCGGGCACGGAGGCGGAAGGAAAGACGGGAGGGAGCGGGGGGGCAGGGCCGACGAGACGCCACACGGCCCGACCCGGGACATGAGATCATCCCTCCAGGAAAACACGAGGCCCCCCGCTGGCCAGAGTGGAGAACACTCGAGGGCATGCCCTCCCCCAGGATGCACGAGAGCATCCAACAGGCGCGAAGGCCATGAGGGCAGCGCCCCCGAGCTCGATCTTACGCCTCGGCCCGACCGCAGAGGGCCGACGAGACGCCACGCGCAGGACACGCACGGAGAGCACCCCTGGAGTGGCAAGGCCGACCGCACTCCGCCGGGCGCGACCGCAGAGGGCCGCGAGGGCGCGGAGCCACGCGAGGGCGTGCCGGGCCACTCCGAAAGGCCCCGAGCGGCTGCCGAGCTCGGTGAGCAGGAGGAGGAGGAGGAGGAGGAGGAGGAGGAGGAGGAGGAGGAGGAGGAGGAGGAGGAGGAGGAGGAGGAGGAGGAGGAGGAGGAGGAGGAGGAGAGGAGGAGGAGGAGAGGAGGAGGAGGAGTGAGGAGAGGAGGAGGAGGAGGGAGGGAGGAGGAGGAGGAGGAGGAGGAGACCCCCCCCCCCGAAGCCGCGGGGGCCGCGCCATCGGGCAGGGCGGTGGAGATCGGGCCGCGGCAGCCGCGGAAGGGGGCTGCCGAAGGGGGGCGAGCTCCGTGACGCCAAGGCCGGCGTCTGCGTCGGCGCCGGCGTGGAGGCAGCTCGTGAGGTGCGGGCGCCCGTGCCGCCCGGGTTCCCCGCAGGTGCCCCCCCCTCGGCTGCACGGAGAGCAGCGGCGGTTGGGCGGGAGCGGCCCTTGGCGCGCGGCTGCAGGGGGTCCGAGGGCCCCTCCTCCTACTCCTGCCCCCTCCACGCCTCCCACTCCTCCCTCCGCGCCCCCCACTCCTCCCCCTCCATCCCTCCCTCCCTCCCGCGCCTCCTCCGCCATCCAGAACACCATCCCTCCAGCCCTCCCTCCCCCTCCATCCCTTCCCCCCACCCCTCCCTCCCACTCCCCTCCCTCCACGCCTCCCAGTCCTCCCCCTCCATCCCTTCTGTCCGAATGGCAACTTTTCTGCCAGTCACACCCCCAGACGTATCAGTAGGGCGAGCTGGGCGGCTTGCCCGACACCTCCGCACCACTTGTGATCCTGCAGCTTGAAAGGTGCAGCTGTTTCGTGGCTGGAGGGCGGGTCCTTTTCAGAATGTGGCTCTCGCCCGAGCGCCGAAGGATCAAGGGCGGTTCCATGTCAAAATGTGGCTCTCGCCTCAGCACGGCCCACGTTCATCGCAATAGCTTGCGATCTGTTCCAGGATTAGTACGGTCGAAGTCCCAGGAATGGTGTTCTGGCGCGGTTAAGGATTGTCTAGATGCGACAGCCAAGTTGACTCGCGGTGTTGAAGTCCAAAGAGCTGCATTCTTGCACGATTTAAGATCGCCACAGAGCATCAGCAACGTTGATCCGCAGCGTTGGAGTCCCAGGAACGGCGTTTTAGGGGATTTTCAATCGGTTACCTTCTAATGGGCCACTTCCCACCATGATAATAAATTCTTGGAAGGACCTATGCAGAGGGAACTTGGACGGAGGGTTTACTGCAGCACCGTTCGTGCGTCTTGGATTCACGTTGGTCCTCTTCTCCTGCCCCCGTTCCCTATCCCTCTTCTCCTCCTCCTCCTCCTCCTCCTCCTCTTCCTCCTCCTCCTCCTAAAACGGTTGGGGCTCGGTGGCCTCCTCCTCCTCCGCCTCCTCTTCCTCCTTCTCCTCCTCCTCCTCCTTTCCTCCTCCTCCTCCTCATCCTCCTCCTCCTCCTCCTCCTCATCCTCCTCCTCCTCCTCCTCCTCCTCCCCACCTCCTCCTCCTCCTCATAATTACTCCTCCTCATCTCCTCCTCCTCCTCCTCCTCCTCCTCCGCCTCCTCCTCCTCCTCCTCCTTCTCCTTCTCCTCTGGCTCCTCCTCCTCCTCCTCCTCCTCCTCCTCCTTTCCTCCCCGCCTCTTGCCCTTTCAGCGCCCTTTGCTTCTGCAAAGCGTCCTCCCCCCGTCGATGGGAGGGCCGCTCCGCGCGCGCGGAGCGGAGCGCGGGCGCGGCGGTTCCCCCCAGGGGGGAGGGCGGCCACGCGGAAGGCGGGGCGAGGGGGGGCCAAACGCAAGCGCGCAAGCAGCCGCTGTTGCCCCGCACTTCCAGAGGAACATGGACCAGCAAAGACACTGTTGGAGGTCTGGGCGGATCTCCCGGATCCGCGCTGGACCCCCCTCCCTGGCGCGCGGAGCGCGCCAGGGGCGGCGCTGGAGGCGCCGCCAAAGGGGGCCCAGCGCAGATCCAGATAAATCCGCGCGGAGCGCCGAAACTGTTTATGCCTTTTTCTCTTCTTCGAACTTAGCGATCGGGGGAGCCCCGGTGGCGATATGTCGATATGTCGCTCGTACGCGTACGGCCGGACCCAGGACAGAAGGACATCCTTCAAGAGCATGAGACTCTCCGACGGCCAAACTGGAAAACATTCGAGGGTATACCCTCCCTCGGGATGCAAAAGAACATCCAAGAAACACGAAGAACATTAGGGTACCCTCTCCGAACCAACCTCGATCTTATACCTTGGTGCGACCGCAGTTGATTTTTCATCCAGCGGCCGCGCGCAAACGATGACAGCCAGGCCAGACAGGCTGCATCAGCAGCAAGACCAGCCTGGGTGCAGGCTGAGGCTGAATTGTGGAGAAACAAGGAGCGGCATGAACATAAACTTTCGTAGGTCCGCGCAAACTGTTCGGCGGCAATTCATGGGAGCCTCCCATACAATCTTGTCGGCTCTTGCGAATCGACGCTAGTCGGAGCTAAATCGACGCACATCGACGCTAAATCGACGCTAATCGACGCTAGCCGACGCTAAATCGGCGCCATCTCATCGACCCCAAAACGCTACTCGACGCCACTCGACGCTGAGGACGGAACGAAGACGGTACACCAGGCGCCGACGATTTGCAAAGGAACACCTAAACTTTCGCAGGTCCGCGCGGGCTGGGGACCGCACCTCTCGGGTCGTCCTCTCTTGGCTGAAGGGGCCCTGGGACACACAAATAAATACACACAAATAAAAAGATTCCCCATATTTCCCTATATTTTCTGGGTTTCTGTCTTCCCCACCACTTCCCATATTTTCCCATATTTTCCTGGGAGTGGACGATTAATTGTGTCTGTGTGTTTCTTTTCCTCCTGATTGGCGCGGGGAGCGCGCCAGGGGCGGAGCCGGAGGCGCCGCCACGGGGGGGGGGGGGGGGGCGCCGGAGGCGGCGGCCCGAGGAGCCCGAACGAAAGTCTCCGAAGAGAGTGGGGAGAGACCGCGGAGAGGCCTCTCAAAGGGGGTCCGAGTACACCCTGCGAAATGCTTAAGAAATCATGGGTTAAGAAATTCATAGTCTCAGAATTTATAGATAAACCAAAAACAATCTATTAAAATCTTCGGATTTAAATGGAAACATTAAGAATAATCGAGACTCTGGCCGAAAACTTCAGTTTTCTTAAGCATCGCCTAAGAAGGTGTAGACGTGATCGGAGGATCGCGCAGCAGCAACGGCACATCCTCATTCCGCAGCCGTTTTGGCCGTGGGCGCTGACGGGCCCCAAGGCCCGCGCCTCTGATCATCTCAGGGGTGCGCCCGCCGGGCAGTTCCGGCAGGCAGGGCACAGGCAGCAAAAGGCCTGGACATCGCATTGCAGAAAACGAGTGGTCGGAGGATCGCGCCGCATCAACGATGCATCGGTAACGTCGGCGATGCAGCGGCGACGTCGGCGCCGAGATAATCGGGCTCCGCATCGACCCGCATCGCCGATGCATCGGCGATGCGGCGCGATCCTCCGATCCCATCTACTCCGACCCCAGCGGGGAGGCCTAAAACCAAAAGGTACTGATACCGCTACTCCCCGGACCTCTCCCGGGGTGCGCCCTCACCAGGATTTCGGTGCGAATCCAGCGGTGGCGACGAGGGCCTCCCAGAAGGCCCCCAAAAAGGGAAGACGAGGGAAGGGCAGCGGTATGGGTACCTCTCCCTCCGCTGAGGAAGTTTGTATTCATGCCAGCCTCTCTTCTCCGAGATTACGCGCAGCCTCAGAAGGTCGCAGACGGTAGGCGCCATCGACATGCACGGCGCGGGTGCGCGAGGCAGTGGCAGCAGGGGCGGCGCCCCCGCTGGCAGGGCCGTCGAAAGGGGAGAAGAGCACCACATCGGAATCGGCCAGGAGGCAGGCACCCCAAAATGGGGACGCACAGGCCGGCTAGGTCGGCTACACGCAGGGGTGACCCTGCTCCAGATGTCGTGACAAAAAGAGAGGGGGCCACAACCATGCCCGGCCGGAAAATCTTGGACCCCCCAGGGCGGCCTTTTGCCCAGACCCATCGGAACCCTCCAAGGCAGATCAAATCAGACCCCCACCCAAATCAGGGCACCCCCCGTTCATATTGTGACATCTGGAGTAGGCAAGAGTGACCTGTGGTGCGCGGCTTCAGGGGGCCGCGAGAGAGGGGGGTGGGGTGGAGGGGCAAATCTAAGCGCGCAGGCCGCTGCCAGCATATCCAATCCCACCAGCTCTTTGGGGCGTGGATGGTTTAACGAGGTCGTTCTTGCAACCCCCCTCTTCGCCTAACAGGTAGGCTTTGCCCCCCCCTCCTCCCTCTCTCGGGTAAAGTGGTGAGTCGCGAGAGGTTAAGGCGTCCAAGCTGGCCCAGTATGGCTCAATGATTTACCTGTATCGCCTGGGATGGTCTCCAAGACTGCACAAGGAAGCCCAAGATGGTTAAAGACAGCTTCCAACACGCCTCCAACCCCAAGATCGCTCCAAGTGGCCGAGCAGCGTCCATCCAACACTTTCTTGGGACATCGATGATTGGGCCCTCTCGCCTGTTCGCTTCCGATTGGCTCTTGGGGCCTCGAGATGGCTCCGAGATGGACAGGTGCCCCGAGGGAGGCCCAGGGGTGCTCCTGTAACACCGTATGAGCGCTCAAGAGCGCTCCGGCAGGCGATTTGGGGGCCTCCGACGCGGGAGGTCGGAATTGAGGACCCCCCTCCCTCGGCTTTGATCGACGGCAGCCTCCACTGTACACCCCAAAAGTGCCCCGAAGAGGGTCGAGGGCCCCATGAGAGCCCCCAAAGCGCATTGAGGGCCCTCAGTAGAGCCTCAAGAGAGCTCCAAGACGGCTCCAACAAGAGCGAAGGATCTGCGAAGGCGTTTATGGTTGACATCTGGAAGCGTGCTGCTACGCACCCCTGATCAAGGCAACTCGCTTGGTTTTCGCTTCTGAATGGGATGGGGTGGTCGGCGAAGCGTCAAGAATTCAGCGATGGGGCCACCACCAAAAGTTACTCTGGCGAAGCGTCACTCTTACGCGTAGCTGGATAGAGCCGAACACCCTGCCCTGGCCAGATCGAAAAATACATGAGGTGCAGATTTCTCGCGGTAGCGCACCGTGCTACGCATGACGTGTATGCACACTCTCTCTGCAGCTTCAGCTGCGCTTCCAGCTCTTGAGCTTGTCAGTCAGAACGGTGTTGTCGGCGAGCTTGGGGTCCACGGACCTGAGAATCGCCTTCAGAGCGTCCTCCGCAGCGGACGCCCTCGACTCCGAGGAGGCCTTCCCCAGAATGCCGAGCGCCTTCTTGCCCACGAGCGCCCCGATGCGCTTGACCTCGGCAAGGTCCTTCTTGGAGATGTCGGTGTAGCAGGCGTTCGGTGTGTCCTCCTTGCAGTAGGCGGCGAGACACTTCGAGATGCCCACGCACGAGCAGTTGAACTCGCCGACGATCCACTTCTCGTCCTTGGCGGCCGTGCCAGCGGGAGAGGAGTTGATGAAGTCGGAAGTCCACCACAGCGGGATCGGCTCAGCCGCCAAACCGAGCGCGGGCATAATCTTCGGCAGATCATCGCCAGTGAAGCTCTTCGTGAGGCTGGCGAACTTCTTCTCCTTCGGGCCGTAGTAGGTGTAGATCGAACCGGTGCCGCCCACGGCGGAGATGCCGCCCTCCTTCGGCTTCTTGTGAATGATGCCGATGAGGGAGTCGCCGACCATGTTGTAGCGGAGCTCACCCTCCACGATGCGCGGGCAGAAGCGCTGGTCCACCAGCTGTCCACCCGCCGCCTTGCCGCCCTCGAGGTACTTCCCGACGCCCTTCGAGGTCCATTCGCCAGACTTCGCCGTGCGGCCGTTGACGCAGAACTCGATGAACTCGCCCACCGTATGCTCCTCGGAGTGGTTGTCGTTGGCCTCCATCAGGTCCAGCTTCTCGCTGTCGTCGCAGCTCTTCTCCCCGAAAGTGCTGCAGTACTCGCCGGACTTGAGCTTGATGATCCAAATGCCCTCTCCAGCAGAGCCACGGTTCTGCTTGATGACGCGCGGCTGGAAGGCCATTGTTTTCTTGAAGCCTGCAGCGAACTCTGCGGGATCATAGTAGGCCAGGGTGTCCTCCAGGCCGATGCTCATGTTCGCGATCTTGCACAGGGCGTCCTTGGCGCCCATGAACTCCATCACGTCAGGCGATGGCCAAACCTGCATGCCATCCTTGCGCAAAGCGCGCATGGAATCGTCGAATTTGCTCTGGTCGCCACCGTCCGCCTTGATCTGGCCAGGATTGCAACGGACGATCAGCGCATCGAAGGACTTGCACACCTCGAAGAACTTGGCGTGGTCATTGTGGACGTAACTGATCAGCTGGCAGCTCATGCCGGCCAGGATCATTCCGTTGGCGAAGGGGATAGAGTCGTAACGGTGCCCATTTGAACTCTTATCGCTGCCGCCGTAGTCGGCGCTGCGGACATAGACGCCCACAAGCGCAGTCTTGAACCGTGGTTTGGCCGGCTGCGGCAGTAGGCCAAGGTCGTCTTTGGTAACCCTGGTGAGAGACGACACGTCCACTGGCCCACCCGAGAAGTAGTCACCGACGCCAGCGGGCTTTGCCTTCTCCCTGGCCGCCTTGATCAGGATGCCAAGCGCTTTCGTTCCCACGAGGTCGCCAATCTTCTTCACCTCGGCCTGGTCCTTCTTGGAGATGTCGGAGTAGCAGGCGTTCGGGGTGTCCTCCTTGCAGTAGGCGGCGAGGCACTTCGAGATGCCCACGCACGAGCAGTTGAACTCGCCGACTATCCACTTCTCGTCCTTGGCGGCCGTGCCTTCGGGGGAGGAGTTGATGAAGTCGGAAGTCCACCACAGCGGGATCGGCTCAGCCGCCAAACCGAGCGCGGGCATAATCTTCGGCAGATCATCGCCAGTGAAGCTCTTCGTGAGGCTGGCGAACTTCTTCTCCTTCGGGCCGTAGTAGGTGTAGATCGAACCCGTGCCGCCCACGGCGGAGATGCCGCCCTCCTTCGGCTTCTTGTGAATGATGCCGATGAGGGAGTCGCCGACCATGTTGTAGCGGAGCTCACCCTCCACGATGCGCGGGCAGAAGCGCTGGTCCACCAGCTGTCCACCCGCCGCCTTGCCGCCCTCGAGGTACTTCCCGACGCCCTTCGAGGCCCATTCGCCAGACTTCGCCGTGCGGCCGTTGACGCAGAACTCGATGAACTCGCCCACCGTGTGCTCCTCGGAGTGGTTGTCGTTGGCCTCCATCAGGTCCAGCTTCTCGCTGTCGTCGCAGCTCTTCTCTCCGAAAGTGCTGCAGTACTCGCCGGACTTGAGCTTGATGATCCAAATGCCCTCTCCAGCAGAGCCACGGTTCTGCTTGATGACGCGCGGCTGGAAGGCCATTGTTTTCTTGAAGCCTGCAGCGAACTCTGCGGGATCATAGTAGGCCAGGGTGTCCTCCAGGCCGATGCTCATGTTCGCGATCTTGCACAGGGCGTCCTTGGCGCCCATGAACTCCATCACGTCAGGCGATGGCCAAACCTGCATGCCGGCCTTGCGCAGAGTGCGCATGGAATCGTCGAACTTCTCCTGACTGCCTCCATCCGCCTTGATCTGGCCTGGGTTGCACCGAACGATGAGCGCATCGAAGGCCTTCACGACCTCGAAGAAGGTGTCATGCTCGTCGTGCACGTCCGCCACCGTGCCGCCTTGCACGTTGAGGGCTCTGTAAATGTTCGACGGCCTACCCCCTCTTGCCCACACCCAGTCACCTGACCCTGGGGCTGGCCCAGCGCATTCTCCAGCCTTCTTGAGCAAGGTGATTGAGTTACTCGTGCCTGTCTGAAAGATTTGGCCGTATTGGCGGCATCCTTGGGAGGCATTTGGGCCCAAGTGGCGCCCATATGGCCCCAGATAATCCATTCTCGCAGTGTCGCTCCGCTCCCGATGGGCTTCAGAAGCCCCAATGTGGCTCCAGTATCACCCCAGAGAGAGCCCCGAGAGGGGCCCTGAGGGGCTACAAGACGGCCCCAACAGCCTCCAAGAGCACCGCATGATGGTCCCAAGATTGCTCCAAGAGGCGGCGGCCGCAAGAGAGAGCCCTGAAGACCTCCAACATTGTCCCTACAGGGCTCCAGGATGGCCCAAAGAAGCGCCAAAGAGGCTTCCACATCGAAAGATCGGCGAAGGCACGTATGGTGTTTGCCTGATCAGGCTGATCCTGGGCTTCGGGATGACGGCTGCCACCCTCGCTGTCTTGCTCGCCTGGGCATCGTTTCTGGATGAGCAGGACGCGAAGCGTCAAGAATTTCTCTCGATCCGCGCTCACAAGGCCGCGACCCCTGGAAACACAAGCTGGATCCGCGCTCCGACGGTCACAATCCAGCGCAAATTACAAAAGTTCCGCGCTCCCAGGGCCGCGACCCTTCGCAAATCATACTAGATCTGGACTCCCAGCGCCACTTCGTTCGACGCGTGCCTCCTCACTTCTCCTCATCCTCCTCCTCCGCCTCCTTTTCCTTCTCCTCTTCCTCTTCCTCCCCCTTCTCCACGATCATCCGCCTCATCTTCCTCTACGCTCCATTTTCATCCTGCTCCTCCTCTCCCTCCTCCTCCTCCTCCTCCTCCTCCTCCTCCTCCTCCTCTTCCCCCTGTTCCTTCTCCTCCGCCTTCTCGTCATCCTCCTTCTCCTCCTCCATCTCCTCATCGCCATCATCATCATCATGATCATCATCATCATCATCATCATCAGCAGCATCATCATCACCATCACCATCACCATCACCATCACCATCACCATCACCATCATCATCATCACCACCATCACCACCATCATCATCAGCATCATCATCAGCATCAGCATCATCAGCATCATCATCATCATCATCAACGGTAGCCCGAGAAGTTCAACGTCACCTTCAGCATCACCAGCCCCTCCTCCGACAAGCAGGCCCGCACGGGGGACGAAATGCGTCGAGTGGCTGGCAGCCCCACCCCGGCACTCGGCTCGCGGTCCGAGGCGAGGGGAGGCGAAGCCGTGCTCCCCCGGCGCGGAGGCCCGCCGAGGATGCGGCCTGGGCGCGCCGTGCCTCAGCCTCGGCTTCGGGTCGAGCACGTCCTCCGACGGGCGGATCTCGGCAGGTGAATGCAAACATCGGCGAGGATGCGAAAACATCGGCCAAAGATAGTCGAAGAGTCGTCTCCTGACTGTCTCTGGCTATGTTCGAGTTGACCTCCTGTGGAGGGGCATGCCCGACAGAACCCGTGCTGCGAGCCGGGCCTCGGGCGCGCGAGGCGCCGCTCCGCTGACGAGGGGCACCGCCGTGCGGCTGCCCGCGGAGGCCGCCCTCGCTGCACCGTGGGCCACGGCTCCAGGCGACAGGCCTGGCCCGCACAGGTCTGGCGGCACGCCGACTGACGTCGAGCATGTACAACCATCCCGAGTCGGGAGGATGCACGATGAGGATGCAGAGGGCCCTGGAAGGCCACCTCGAAGCGTTTCAGGGGGGGCGCAGCCAGCGGAAGTGGCCAAGGATGGACCGAGGAGGCAAGGATGCAAGGGAAGGATGCCCATCCTCATTATACGGGTTGACTGTACCTTGGGCCGCGGCTCCAGCTGACAGGCCTGGTCTGCACCAGTCTAGCAGCACGCCGAATGACGTCGAGTATGTAGACGACGCGGTCGTCATGTTTCACCAACAGAAATTTGGCTGGCCGGAGCAAGCCCTACAGCATCTGGACAGAGCTGCTAACATACGATGGAGAAGCTCTGGAGGAGTGGCCTTGCCATAAACCTCGGCCCTGACAAGTCGGGAGCCACGGTGAAGCTGTGCGATCCACGCTCCCGCATGGTCTGGCGAGATCGCCGATTGCGTCAAGGCAAGGAGGAGTTGCCACATTGCATGGCAACGCTCCTCAAGTGTTTCATCACTTCCAACACCTCGGGACCATAACTACCACAAGAAGCCGGTAAACACCAAGCCAACGCGCGGGAACACCAAGGCCAAGCAGTCCTTCGCGACGCTGGCGGTTCCGACCTTCGGTTCCCTGCACGTCCAGCTGAAGACGAAGTTCACCCTCGCGCAGTCCCTAACCTTTTCGCGAGCCCGCTGTGCTGCTGCAGCCTGGAGGGGCAAGCTGGAGAAAGTCTGCCCACCGCTCGAAGCCCAGCACAACCGCGTCCTGCGCAGGATCAGCGGCACCACGAGGCTCGGCGCCGACGACACCATCGCCGACGCTGCAACTCGTGAGGCCCTGTGCGCGCCCCCGTTGCACTCGCTGATCCCCGCGCTCGTGGGCTCGCGGGCCCATGCTTGAAGCTGTCTGCTCCTGCGCCAGGCACCTGCTTGTCTTCGATTCCGAGACCTCCGCTGGCGTGTAGCTCTTGCAAGGCCCGAAAGCCATCCAGTGGTCTCACTTTGACCGCTCGGCACTCTCAGGGGGTCCCTATACCTTGTCAGGATAACAGGACGAGTCAATCACGGCCGTGCTGAGCAGGTGGAGGCGCCCGTGTAATGAGCTCAGAACTCGCCCCCACCGTGCTGAGCGACTGCGAGGCAAGCGGGCGAACCTGTTCCTCCAAGGCGCGAGAAACCTCATGGAGCCGAAACGGGCCGCGGAGACGACGGGTCCATACCCCTAGCCACAGCCACGAAGAGGGAAGGGACGAGCGGGGACGAGGGGAACCCCGGGACCTCGAGGCCTTCGGGAGGGGGCCCCCAGGGGGTAAGAGGAACATCTCCTCCCCGAGGCGACTGCGAGGCAAGCAGGCGGCAGAGGACCGTCCCTCCGTGCCCAGGCATCCACTCCTCCCTTACCCTCCCGTGCAGCAAGCAGTGCCAAGCGGCGGAAGGCTGGCCGCTCAGCAGCGGCACGCCCAAGGTGCCCACGTCCTTACCCTGGGAGCACATTGCCCGAGCGGACAAACGAATTTCCAGACTCGACCTCGAGCCTTGCACCACGTGCATACAGGAGCGAATAACTGCATAAGCATAAACTTCCGGAGGTCCGCGCGGATTTCTTGGATCTGACCTGGACCCCCCTCCCTGGCGAGCAGAGCGCGCCAGGGTCGGCGCCGGAGGCGCCGCCAGGGGGTTCCAGCGCAGATCCAAGAAAACCGCGCATGGCTCCACACATTCATCCTTACGCCGTTTCTCGTTCTTCGAATGCAGAACCGAGCAACAACTGCCGCGAGAGAGACAGAGAGAAAGCAGGGCTCGACCCCGACACGCGACGAGGATGTGACGGCAGCCCGCAGAGCAGGTGCTTCCCTGCACTTCGCGGAGCACGGGAGCTCGAGGCGGGACTCGCGCCCGAGCCCTGCGTCCTCCCATGAGGTCCCCGCGGCTGAAGCTCTCGCGCCCGGATGTAACAGCAGCAGAGCTGGGCCTAAACGCTGCGTTTCCTTTTCTTTTCGTTTTGTTTGTCGTTTTGCTCTACCCGTTTCCCGGTACCTCCCTGCCAAAACGGAAAACAAAAGACAGCCGAAGTCCAGCAAAACAGCTTTTAGGTCCAGCCCTGAACAGCAGTAGAAACGTGCGTGCCCGAAAGGCGACGATAGTAACGACAACAGCAATCACCACGATGACGACCATAATGACACCGATCACAACGCTGTACCAACGATCAGTGCGACCGCTGTGATTGCTGCAATCGTTGCTACCGTTGTACGATCAAGACAACGACAATCACAACAATAACAACGATCGGTGTGATCGTCGTGATTGTTGCGATCGTTATTATCGTTGTTATTGTTGTGATCGCTGTTATCGCTACCGTTATCGTTCTGATCGTTGTCGTTGTCCTCATCCCTTTCCTCATCCTTCTCCTCCTCATCATCCTCCTCGTTCTCATCCTCGATTGGTGCCTGTTGGAGGCCCTAGTTCGGCTCTGTCGGGGGGGGGGATCTTGGAGCCCTGCCGGGCCACCTTAAAAAAACGCTTAGAGCCCAAGATGCCAGCTTACGACAACGACGTCGTCGAAGTCTCCGTGTTGGGGGGTGTCTGCGCGAGACGGCCGCTTTGGGACGGCACCCAAGGGACGCCCCCCTCCCCCTCCAACTACCCCCCAGTCTGCACTACAAAGAAGACTCCCTTACGAAGTCCAAGTGCCACCACCACTTGCACTGCACGCTGGATGCACGATCCCAAGGCCACGATCCCTTTCAAATTGATGTGGGCCCGCGCTCCCCAGGAAACGACCTCCTGCAACCTACCATGAGCCCGCATTCCCAGGACCACAACCCTTTGTAAACTATGTAGGGTCCGCGTTCGCATGGCCGCGATCCCACGCGGTGGACCTATGGCCCCAAAACGGAACGACATTGAAAAATGCCATGGAAAGATCCCGAACAGTTCCTGCGCAACCCAAGAGCCCACAAGAAAATAGTCAAAGAGCGCACCGAGAAGCCAAGAAGGCCGATATACGTCGTATACCATCCTAAAGGTGATACTTAGGCTCGGGGGTATGAACTTGCATCTCGATGTCCACTTCAGCTTGCCATTCGATATGCAGTCATGCTTGCATTGCATGTGTACGCCGATGGACATGCTGATTGCATGCCGATGTGCGTGTTGGCTTGCATCTCAATTGCACATGTTTTTGAATGCCACATGTCAACTCAATTGCAATTGGGACGTTCGAGAGCAATACGCTTTGCAATTCAGGTTGCATGCCGACGTGCGGTTAACTTGCAATGTTGTTGGATGCCGACGTGCATATCGAATTGCATGTCGGTTGTACGTGCAGGTGTGCATACACGTATTAGATGCCTTGAATTTCGATGTGCGTCTCGACATGCATTATTGCTGTGCACGTCGAACTGAAGGCCGACTTGCATTCGGTATGCCATTGGATTTGCATGTCGAGTTGCCTTTAGACTGGGATGTAGACTTGCAATTGCATATGCATGTCGAGCTGCATTTGAACGTGCATGTCGATGTGCAAGTCAATATGCATCCCGGTACGACATTGGATTTGCATTTCGACTTGCATTCCGACTTGCATTTCAATTACAATTGGACTTGGATTCTGGTGTGCTTTTCCCACGGGGCATCCGCGAAACAGTCCGCGGGACAAACCACGCGATATGGGACAACCCACGGGACAACCACAGGACAGCTAGACAACCCATGGGACAGCCGCGGGACAATCCCGCGCGCCTCCGCGAGAGGGACGGCAGAACCCTGTTGCCCGACTTGGCCCTACAAGCGGCCGACACATCATCGCCCTTCCGCAACTCCACGACGCTCGGATACACGACATGAACCCAAACCGATTTCTGAGGTGTGGCCACTTCGCCTTCGCGCCCCAACCTCCGAACGCAATGACTGGTTCCACGAAGAGCCCAACGGAACATCAAACAACTACTAGGGGAGGGCGCAAGTGGACGGCTCAAGAACTGTTCCCGAGAGGGTGCCAAGAGACTCCAGGAGGGAGAACAACAGGAGGAGTGGGAGGACGACGACGACGACGACGACGACCGACGACGACGAGAAGGGATCGAATCATGCATGGTGCAGGGGGGGCCGGCGGCAACGGCCGAAGGTCCTCAAATAGTTGATCAGCTGGCAGCTCATTCCCGAGGCGATCATGCCGTTGGCGAAGGGGAGGGATCGAGGAACAGAGGACGGCCTGAACATCACTCGTGAAGCTCCGCGCGGACTGCTTCGATCGGCGCTGGGCTCCCCTGGCGGCGTCTCCCGCCCCGCCCCCGGAGCGCTCCGGGCGCCAGGGCCGACTGGCAACGAAGGGGCCCCTCACACTTTGGGAGCGGACCTGAGGTGACCGGTGAGAGGTGCAGAACATCAGAGACAGTGGGTCTTTTCAGCAGGTGTGCCAAACCAAACCACCCACATTGACGAGCCCGGATGCAAAGATGGGGGCCTGAGCTAGGCGACCTCTCAATTGTGTGATTGAGGCTCGGAGCTCTTTTTTCTTCTTCCATGCTCGATGAAAGGAGGGGGGATCCAGCGCCGACCCAAGAGATCCCCGCGGAGCTCCAAACGCTGATGCTTGTGCCGTCTGTTGCTCCTCGGATGGAGTCGTAGCGGTGACCGTTGGAGCTCTTGTCGCTGCCGCCGAAGGGTGCGCCGCGGACGTAAACACCGACGAGCGCCGTCCTTAACTTCCCCGTCCCGCTCCGCTCCCATCCCCCCCACCCCGCTCCGCTCCCCCACCCCCCACCCCCCCTCCCCCCGCCTGCACTGCCCTTTGCCTCCTTCTTCCTGCCGCGCGCTGCCTATGAGAGCTACGCGGAGTTTGCGCGCCTCCCTCCTGCGTCTCATCTCCCTCGCGGTACTCGCAGATGCATATGGTTGGGTCCTTCGTCAGGCTAGTTCGTTTGATGTTGTGTGTTTCTTTCTTTCCCCCCTAGGGAGCTCCACACAGAAGGCCTCAGCGTCAGGGCTCGCGAGCGGCTCCCCGCCCATGTCGGCACACCCGTCGCGTGTTCCGTGGCACTGGAGGCGGGCTCCACCGGAGAGGACCCTCCGAACTGCGGTACTCACGACTGCATGTGGTTGGGTCCTTCGCCAGGATAATGGGTTTGCTTGTCTGCTTTGGTGTGGGTGCTCATCAAGTGTTGTTTCCCCAAACATCCACAGCTGGCCCGTCTCATAAGGATGCGCGATACGGATGCTCGCGCCTTGGACGCCCCTTTCGACAGTTTGCGAGCGGGGCGCGGCCAGCGAAAGCGGCCAAGGATGGACCGAGGAGGCGAGGATGCAAGGGTAGCCTTGGGAAGGATTTCCATCCTTATCACGATGGTTGACTGCAATATGCTTGCTTCTTTGCTATGTCTCTGTGCTTGTCAAGTGGCATTTCCCCCCCGTCCTGAACCTCGGCTTGGCTGGCTGAGGCAGCAGGCCGAGGTCGTCCTTCGTGACCTTCAGCAGCGCCGAGACGTTCACCGGCTTGGCCGAGCGGCTCTGCCCCGCGAGCGCCGGCTTGCCCAGGGTCGGCTTGGCCGCGGGCTCGGCCTTGGCCTTCGCCTTGGTCTTCGCCTTCGCCTTGGGCTCCGACTTGGCCTTGGCCTTGGCTTTGATCTTGGGCTCTGCCTTGGCCTTGCTCTTCGCCTTGCTCTTGGCCGCCTTCGCGGGCTTGCAGGTCTCCCAGTAAGCCTTGATCTCGCTCTTCTTGTACTTGCCCTTGTAGAAGGTGCTAAGCTCGTCGAAAGTGTACGCCATACCATCGTCTGGGTCAACACGCTTCTCGGACATCGCGCTCATTGAGAATCTGAGAGCAGACAGAAGATGTGTGCACGTCTGGGTGCCCTACGATTTCAAGGAGATATCCAATCAATGCGTCTTGATCCTGAATGGCTACGGATCGGGGGGGTCCAGGAGGAAGGAGGACGAGTGAGGGGAGGATGCGCAGGAGAAGGGAGAAGGAAGGAGAGTCCCACCAACTCTCTGGGCGTGGGTGGTTCAGAGAGTTCGCGGGTTTCCCAGACCCCCGACGTCATTTGTTGTTTTCCATGACGTGGAACCCCAGCGGTCTGGAATCGGTTCCCCGGGAACGATGTTCGTCCCGAGTCGTTCCTGACGGTCCCGAGGCCCCGTAAGGCCCTCCAGGGGCCGAAACTAGCGAAAAGCCTCCCGTCGCGATTTTTTCATGACCCGAGGGGGTCTGGGGTCTGGGCCATCATTCGGGGATGGACAGAACCCGCTTTCACAAAACGTGGTTTAGTATAAACGACCTCGGGCGCAAACCTGGCGGGCGCAAGCGTGGAAAATGACGGCCGCGGCGACCTCTCGAGAACCGAAAACGGACAATTCACTAATCGACGTGTCAGGTTGGGGGTTCTGTCCGCCCCCGGATCATCCCCATCCCCTATTGCACCTGGGGCCTCAATGCTCCCCCCGCGAGGCGTCGGAGGCTGCGTCTCGGCCGCGGGCGGCTCCCCGAGAGGGCCCCATCTGCAGTCCAGGGTGGCCACTCAACGGCATGGGATGATTGGCCAAACCCGGCAAAATGTGGCCCCCGGTATTCGGGCGGGTGGTAATTGGGGGGTGACCGAAACGGGGAGTGCAGAAAAGGACCCTAAAGGGTCCCTTCAGGGTCCCGTCCTTCTTCCCCCATGGTTTGCTCGCCCCCGAGTGCTACCAGGAGAGCCCAGCATCGAATCGATAAGTCGGATCGAATCGGAGGAATCGAATCGGATCAAATCGACGGAATCGAAAGGAGCCCTGATTGCTGCCCGGCCGAGATGTGCTTCCAAGGGGATCTGGCTTCCACGAGGCTCCGATAATGCAACGGGATGGCCCGAGAGGCGGCACGGAGCCATCCAACGATGCCCCCGAGAGCCCAGGAGGAGGAGGAGGAGGAGGAGGAGGAGGAGGAGGAGGAGGAGGTGGAGGAGGAGGAGAGGGAGGAGGAGGAGGAGGAGGAGGAGGAGGAGGAGGAGGTGGAGGAGGAGGAGGAGGAGGAGGAGGAGGAGGAGGAGGAGGAGGAGCAGGAGGAGGAGCAGGGGGTGCGCCCGGTCCCAGGTCAACCCTGCCAGGGTGTCGGACGCTCTTTTCTTCCACAGGGTGAGCGGGGGGCAGTCTGGGACTCTGAAGTGCTACCTGGGCCTACGTCTCTGTTTCGCTCCTCGGCGGCTGCGTAGGCAGGGGAGTGTGGCCTCTGGTGCGCGGCGTTGGGCGGGGGGAAGGGGCGCGGGGGAGAGGGGAACCAAACCCAGGCGCCTCAAGCGGCTGCTATCGCGTCGCATCCAGCGGTCGGGAGATCCCAATGAGCCCGCACTGACCGTCACCCAGGCGAATTCGCACTCTTAGGCGCAGATGTTTGGCACGAATGGGGGCGACGACGACGACGACGCTGAAGACGCCGGCGACGATGACGACGACAACGATGACAACGACATCGACGACAATGCCTGTGCACCTTCGCAAGTCTCTGGGCCACGTCGGTCGTCGTCGTCCTCCTCCTCCTCCTCCTCCTGCTTCTCCCCCTTCTCCTCATAGGGATGCCTAAATCGACGGAAACTAGAGAGGGTTCACGCCTGTGGCCGGTTCCCAGGCGGCGTTGCCGCTACAAGGGGAGGGGAGGAAGGGGGGCGGCTTGAATGAGGGGAGTAATAGAGAAGCGCGTTCCACTACTCGCACAGGATCTACTCGCGAATGGCCTGGGTCCGCCGCGGGGGATCTAGGATACCCTTCACTCTTACGTCGAGGCAAACACATGTCCTCGGACTTTTGAGAGCAGGCACTTTGCGAACAGTGGAACGCGCTCGGTGAGGTAACACGTGTGACCCCTGGAGCCTATGACTCAGAGCGTGAATTACCTCCCCCGCTTTCGCTTCCAGGCAAAACCAAGCCGTACCACGCGCCTCCTCGTCAAACAGACTGACCAGCACAGGCCGCAATTTGGCATCGTTTGGTATCTCTTGGAAGCGAGGGTGGTCAAAAGCGAGGTAGGTCTGTTTTCCCCCGAATGACAGGAGGAGGGGGTGGAGGAGGAGGGGGAGGAGGAGGAGGAGCAGGAGCAGGAGGAGGAGGAGGAGGAGGAGGAGGAGGAGGAGGACAGTCTCATCATTTCCAGAGAGGCCTGCCGGCGAGAGGCCGGCGCCGTGGGCAGCCGGGCGGGGGCCTTCGTGTGCATCGGGCGCCGCAGCGCCTCCAGCACGCAGCGCAGCGCGAGGCCCAGGTTGGACCTCTCCGCGACCCTCCTCCCCCTCCTCCCCCTCCTCCTCCTCCTCCTCCTCCTCCTCCTCCTCCTCCTCCTCCTCCTCCCCCTCCTCCTCCTCCTCCTCCTCCTCCTCCTCCTCCTCAATCACGACGGGAGGCTTTTCACAATTTTCGGCCTCTAGGGGACCTCCGCCACCCCAAGAGCTTGGGCGTGGCTTAAATGGGGGGGTCACAAATGGGGGGGGTCAGAAAAGGTCCCCTTTTCGTGCCCCTCTCGGGCCCCTCCAGAGCCCCAGGGGGCTCGTTCAGGTACCGTTTGGGTACCTTTTCGGACCACGCTCGCCACCCCCCCATTTATGACCCCCCCATGACGCGGCGCCCAAAGAGCGCAGCCCAGAACCCCCTCCGGCCATGGAAAAATCACGACGGGAGGCTTTTCACAATCTTCGGCCTCTAGAGGGCCTTACAGGGCCTCGGGGCCGTCAAGCATCGGCCCCAGATGAAAAACCGGTCTCGGGGAGTGGGTCCAGGCCGCTGGGGGTCCAAGCCATTCAAAAACTCATGACGTCGTGGGCCTGGGCGGAGCGACGGCCAATCGTCCGTCGCGAGAGCGCGCAAGCCTGTCAGCACAGACCGGGCATCAGGTCCAACAGGGAAGCACAGAAAAATACACACAGGTTCAGCGGCTGGCTTGCATCGACTGGCTGTGGCTTCGTGTGAGATCGCGGGAATGTCGTCCGTGAGTGCGCACAAGCCGGTCAGCAGCAAAACGGGCAGCAGGCCTACTAGAAAGCACGGACAACCCAACACTTCGTGACTGGCGCGTGCTGGCTGGCTCGCGCGCCTGTGACCCACGGGACGAGGCTCCATCGTGCGCGGCGCGCCTGGAGGGACGGCGCGTGCGCGGCCAAGGCGGGGAGGGGGGACGTACTGAAACAAGAGAAGGCGCCACGAAATCTGGGGTGATGACATGGCCCCCGCCATGAGATCCAAACCCCCACCCCTGGTCATCACCCCCCTCTTGGCTTAGGTCGGGCATGCCCCCCTACAGGCGGATTCTGGAAGAAAAATGAAACATAGCCAACACATACCCCAACATGGCCAAAGACAATCAAGAAATCGCCACCAGGCTGTTCTGTGACTATGCTTGAATATTCGTCCTGTAGAGGGACATGCCCGGCATTGCTCTTGTCGGGCCGGGCGAAAAGGGGGGATAGCAAAGGGGGGGTTGAGAATCGGCTCACGTAGCTGATTCTCCCGGCGCCTCCCGGCGCCGGGAGGCGCCCATGCATCGAGGAATGGGCCCGGCGGCGGGGCCGAAACCAGCTGCATGCGGCAGATTTCGTAAGCCCCCCTTTCCCTATCCCCCCTTTGAGGAAGAGGAGGAGGAGGAGGAGGAGGAGGAGGAGGATGAGGAGGAGGAGAACAATGAGAAACGAGCACAATTAGAAGTGAGCTCGATTAGAAATGAACGACTTGTACCAAGTCGGGCCTGTCCCTCTACAGGAGGAATATTCAAAAAAATAGGCAAAAAAGTCGGGGGACAATTCTTCGAGCATGTTTCGACAATTGTCGAATCTTTGTTAAAATGCTTCGTGAAACCTCCGCCTGTAGGGGGACCTGCCCGACCCAAAAGGTACCCTTGGCCCCAGCTTGTCGCTCAGCTTTGGCTCCCCCTGAGGCAGGAGAGCCCAGAATCGAATCGATAAATCGGATCGGCAATCGACATGAATCGGATCGGCGGAAATCGGCAGGCTAGTATGCCTCCAATAAGAAATCGGAATCCAAATCGGAATCCCAGGTCGAATCGAATCGGAATCGGAATCCATCGAAGTCGAATCGAATCGAATCGGAGGAATCGAAACGAGCCCTGCCTGGGGCCCTCTGGGCCTCGTGAAGGGGGCGCTCTCTGTGGAGGCCGCGAAGGGGGGCCTCCTCGGGGCACCCTGGACGGGGGGCACTGCCGGCAGCCCCCGAGCGGGTCGGAACGCCCCGCTCGGGCCGAACGAAATTGAAGGGGCCCCAGGACACACAAATAAATACACACAAATAAAAGGATTGCCCATATTTTCCTATATTTTCTGGGTTTTTGTCTTCCCCCCCACTTCCCATATTTTTGCATATTTTCCTGGGAGTCGACGATTAATTGTGTCTGTGTGTTTCTTTTCCCCCTGACAATATCGGGCCGAACGAAATCTGCGCCCTGACAAGCCCCTGACCCTACGCGCCCTGGGCAGGCCGAGAGGGGGGGGGGGGGGAGCCGACGGCCCCAAGCGCGGGGGACGCCAGCGCTGCACCCACGCCGAGCACGGCCGCTCCCCCTCCTCCCCCTCCTCCTGGCCAGGAAGAGCCCCAGGAGAGAGTAGAATCAGGAATGAAAGGGTCTTGCCCCCCCCCCCCCCAAAAAAGCAGAAGAGAACTCCCAAAGAGCTAAGAATGCACGGCGTGCACACCTTCAGCAGCCCCCCGACCAGACCTCCGGCGACCTGGCCTCTGTGACCACTCCCGCGGCTTCCCTGCCGCCTCGGCCTCTGGCGGCCGGGGCCGTCGGCCGCAGCGGCTCGCGGGCGAGGAGCCGAGGAGCCGGGCCGCGGGAGAGAGGTCGGGGCTCCCGGGGGACTTCGCCGCGGATGCGGAGCGAGCGCTCACGCCGAGCCGCCTCCTCCCTCCCTCCCTCCCTCCGCCCCCCCTCCTCCGCTGGCTCTCCCGCTTCCTGGGAGAGGTGGAAGGGGGAGGGGCGAGGTGGACCTGTGTGGGCCTGTGTGGGCCCCCCTGGTGAGGAGCTGGCCTGCGGGGAGAGGTCGGAACTCCCAGGAGCTTCGCATGGTTACGAATCGGGCGCACACAGATCCACCTCCTCCGTCCCCCCTCCCTCCCTCCCCCCACCCCTCGAGGGAGGCCTTCTCTCTCGCTGTCGGGAGTGAGCTCTTTGTTCCTTCCCATTCTCCATGTAGGCTGACGATGAGCCTATCTTCAGATCAATCCAGTTCGAATCCATCCGCCTCCTCCGATTGCTCTCCCGTTTCCTGGGAGTGGTGGAGGGGAGGAACGAGGTGGACCTGTGTGGGCCCCCCGTGGGACTCAAGACGGCCTCAGAAGGCCCTCGGGCGGCCCAAGACGGCGCCAAGACGGTCCCACGACGACCCCCAGACACCCATCACATGGCCAAGAGGGCCCCAAGTGAACCCCCAGTCGGCGTAAGAGGGCCCCAGACGGCCCAAGAGGGCCCCAAGACACCCCCAAGACTGCCTCACGGGAGGCCAAAACAGCCCCAAGACGGCCCAAACGAGTACCATGACTGTCATAGTATCCTCATCATCACCACCGCCATCATCTTCATCATCACCACCACCACACTCATTACCATAATCATTAGCATCATCTGCATCTTCATCATCGTCGTCATCGTCATTGTCATCATCATCAACAGCAGCGTCACCATCGTCATCAACATCACTATCATCAGCATCATCAGCAGCAGCATCAGCATCATAATCATCAGCAACATCAGCATCAGCATCATCATCAGCATCGTCAGCAGCAGCAGCATCATCATCAGCATCCTCGTCGTCTTCATCATAACCACCGATTATCATCATCAGTGTCGTGGTCATCCTCATCACCATCACCATCAGCATCACCATCATCAGCACCATAACCACCACCACCATCATAATCACCATCATCATCAGCATCATCAACATCACCATCATCATCAGTTTCATCATCATCATCATCACCAGCAGCAGCAGCAGCATCAGCAGCAGCATCATCAGCGCCACCACCACCATCATCATGATTATCATCATCATCATCAGCATCATCATCATCATCATCATCATCATCATCATCGTAATCGTCATCAGCATCATCATCATCATCATCATCATCATCATCATCATCGTAATCGTCATCAGCATCAGCATCAGCATCAGCATCAGCATCAGCATCAGCATCAGCATCATCATCATCATCATCATCATCATCATCATCATCATCATCATCATCATCATCATCATCATCATCATCATCGTCATCAGCGTCATCATCACCATCATAATGTTCGCATTATCGCTACCATCGGTCATCATCGCCATCTGCTCCATCATCCTCATTCTCCTCATCATCCTTTCCACGGCTCTCCCAAAACCTGGAGCAGCGAAGTGCCGCACTTGCCGGCCTCCCGCGCCCCCATCGAACAGTCGCCACCCAGAATGATGGGCTGGCACGGTGGCTGGACGTGCCGCAGGCAGCGCGACAAGGGTCTGCCTCCGAGCTGGGGGGCCCAGCCATGGAGCCGGGGGAGCGGGGCCTCCCTCCCGCCTCCCCTCGCCTGTTCCTCCGCAGCCGCTTCGCCTCAAGCCGTTCGGGCTCAGGCCGCTTTGGCTCAGGTCGCCGTCCGGGGCAGGCGAGCTCCAAACCAACACACCACCGCCAGCCCTGGCCAGGCCCATCGTGGGCCCTGGACTGAGCTAAGAGGCCTGCACACCGATCCAGGGCCCAGGAGGTGCCTGGCCAGGGCTGGTGGTGGTGCATAGTTGAGCCAGGAAACAAGCGACACCGCCACACCTGCGGCCCCACGGGGCTTCGCGTATACCAGGAGACCTGGCGTGGGCTTTTGCGTGGTAGACGCTGCGGCCCCCGATGGGCCATAGCGCAACATGGAGGGCCGTAGGCAGGGTGGTTAAGAGGAACAACAACGGCATAAATAGGAACCTCTGGCGGTCCGCGCGAATCTCTTGGATCTGCGCTGGGCCCCCCTCCCTGGCGCGGGGCGCGCCAGGGGCGGCGCCGGCGCCGGAGGCGCCGCCAGCGGGGTCCCAGCGCAGGTCCAAGAAATCCGAGCGGATCGCCAAAAGTTAAAATGTTTATGCAGCATGATGTTCTTCGGAGCGTGGAGGACCGTAGGTGGGGTGGTGCAGTTTGTTGTTTTTGTCGAACAGTCGGCGTCCCTCCCGTTGGGCCCCAGGGCCCCAGTCGAGCGGTCGAAGGCCTTGTGCTGCCAGAAGGCCTGCGCAGGCCTGCGCCATCGGGAGCACTGACCGATCGGTGCCGCATTATTCCTTCTCCTCCTCCTCATCGTTCCTCCTCCTCCTCCACCTCCACCTCCTCCTCCTCCTCCTCCTCCCTCCCTCCTCTTCCTCCTCCTCCTCCTCCTCCTCCTCATCCTCCCTCCTCCTCCTTCTCCTCTTCCTCCTCCTCCTCCTTCTCCTCCTTCTCCTCTCCTCCTCCTCCTCCTCCTCCTCCTCCTCCTCCTCCTCCTCCTCCTCCTCCTCCCCCTCCTCCTCCCTCCTCGTCCTCCCTCCTCCCTCCTCATCCCTCCTCCTCCCTCCTCCTGCTCTGAAGCGCCAGCCGATCGGCGGCGGCCTCCAAGCGAGCCCCAAGACGGCTCAAGATGGGGGAGGATGAAGAGGGGGAATATGGGGGAGGACGAAGACTCGCATCCCTAGGAGAGAGGTGAGGATGAGTCCATACCCCAGGCAATGCCATAGAGGGGTCATCCATAGGGGGGTCGCCAACCCTTCGAGGAAACGCCGCCCCCCACCCCCCAAAGGACCCCCCCAGAACCCCAAAGGACACCCAAAGGCATACGCTTAGACGTTTGGCGCTGCGTGCGGATTTCTTGGTGCGCTGCGCGCTAGAACCCCCTCCGTGGTGCGCGGAGCGCGCCAGGGGCAGCGCCGGAGGCGCCGACGAGGGCCCCAGCGCGGATCCAAGAAATCCGCGCGGAGCGCCAAGAGTTCACGATTGTGGCGTTTTCTTCTTCGAGAAGCCTCCTCGATCCTCGATCACCCCTCCTCCCCGATCCCCTTTGAGAGGGGACCTAACATGCGAAGACGGGGACCTCAGTCAGGCCACGTCTTCCTCGTGGTACTAAGGTTAGGGGCTCTTTTGCGCTCGATGACCCCTCCTCGATGGCTCTTTTGTGCGCCAGAGGCGCCGCCGAGGGGCCCAGCGCGGATCGAAGAAATCCGCGCGGAGCGCCAACAGATTGTGTGTTGTAGCATTTTTCTGATTCTTCTTCTTCTTCTGGAGAAGGCTTTGGCCGTCTGAGGGCGTCTTTGGGTGTCCTCTGGGGTTCTGGGGGGTCCAGGGGGGGGGGGGGGGGCGTTTCCTCGAGGGAGTGGCGACCCGATCCTCCCGATCCTCGAGCGGTTCCGCAAAGCCTCCTCGAAGCCTCCATGGCCCCTCCTCCCCGATCCCCTATGCCCAGGAGGTGGTGGCCCCCCTGCTGGCCACCACCCCCAGGCACCCGCCCGCCCTTGCCCGTGCGCTGCGCCCTGCCCAGGGCCTCGCCCGCCGCTGTCTCCGCCTTCTCCCTCCGCCCTCCTCCTCCTCCTCCTCCTCCTCCTCCTGCTCCTCCTCCTCCTCCTCCTCCTCCTCCTCCTCCTCCTCCTCCTCCTCCTCCTCCTCCTCCTCCTCCTCCTCCTCCTACTACTACTACTACTACTACTACTACTACTACTACTACTACTACTACTCCTACTCCTACTCCTACTCCTCCTACTCCTACTCCTACTCCTACTCCCCTCCCCCTCCACCGCCTCCTCCTGCCTCTCCCTCACCCTCCTCCTCCTCCCCTCCTCCTCCGCCGCCTCCTCCTCCTCCGCCTCCTCCTCCTCCTGCTCCTCATCCGCCTCCCTTTCTCCTCCTCCTGCTCCTCCTCCTCCTCCCTCCCCCCTCCCCCCTCCTCCCTCCCACCTCTTCCCTCCTGATTTGCCCTCCCCAAGGGCGCGACGCGTGCACCAGGTCGTTCTTAATCAGCAGCCCGAAGAGCTCCCCCGTGATGGTCAGCTCCTGCGGGGGGTACTTCGGGAAGAACCTGGCTCACGGGGGGTGGGAAAAAGGGACCGCCGTCGTCCCCGCTCCTCGTACCCACCCTGCTCTCCCCCTCCCTTGGCATGGGGGAAGCGGGTCCGGAGGGAAACGGGTCCTGGGCCCCGGGGGCTTCCCCCAGGACCAGATCTGTTCAGACAGTCCCAGGGCCCGTGGCGGGCCCTGGGAGCCCGAAAACGGCGAAAACCCTTAGGACCCGTTTCCCTCAGGACCCGTTTCCTCAATGGCGATTTCCCATGTGTTTGCTCCTCTCTCTCTGCCAGGCGGGGGGAGAGGGGAAGAGGAGGAGGAGGAGGAGGAGGAGGAGGAGGAGGAGGAGGAGGAAGAGGAGGAGGAGGAGGAGGAGGAGAGACGAGGAGGCGATCAAGAGCGGGGAGGAGGGGCAGACGAGGGCGTGGGGGGCGGTGAAGCGGGAGCGGGGACGAGCTCGGGGACGAGCTCGAGAACGAGCTTGAGGGCGAGCTGGGGGACGAGCTGGGGGTTGAGGTTGGTATCTGGGCCACCCTAGTACAGAGCTGGGCTTAGCGTGGGCAAGCGAATCTGGGTGACCACCTTGTGTTGGCCTTAGAAGAAGAATAATAATAATAATAATAATAATAAAAAGAAG
Organism: Prorocentrum cordatum; assembly: GCA_963575745.1. Taxonomy (NCBI): domain Eukaryota; class Dinophyceae; order Prorocentrales; family Prorocentraceae; genus Prorocentrum; species Prorocentrum cordatum. Next base: position 282,472 of record CAUYUJ010006447.1, read on the forward strand.
AAGAAGAAGGATAATAAGGAGAAGAATCTGACAAATGATACGAAGAAGAAGAAGAAGAAGAAGAAGACGAAACAGCGGCATAAACATAAACTGTTGGCCCTCCGAGCGGATTTCTTGGATCTACGCCGGACCCCCCTCCCTGGAGTGCAGAGCGCGCCAGGGGCGGCGCTGGAGGCGCCGCGGGGGGGGACCCAGCGCGGATCCAAGAAATCCGCGCGGAGCGCCAAATGTTTACATGTATGGCGTTCTTTCTTCTTCGATGATTGCCGCCATGCGCTCACCGAGCGAATTTTGCTCGTGGATGGCCTCTGTTGCGCACTGCCTGGGCGGCGGTGGGCGCCCGGCGGCGGCTGCAAGGCTCCGACATCCCCCCTTCCCAGGCGCGGCCCTCCCGCGTGTTCCCCCGGCCCAGGGCGCGCACGAGCGCCACCGACGAACAACCGAGGGACCGAGAACCCGAGCGGCGGGGAGGGGGGGAGGGGAACGAGAGACCGCACATGGACACTCTATTCGAACCCTGCGTCCCAAGATGCCCCCCGGACCCCCCGGAAATGATCCTGGCGAAGGTCCCAACCATATGCAGTTGTGGGCACCGTAATTGTGAATATCTGCTTCGGTGAAGCTCCTTTATGGGGCCACGAAGCACTGCACTGGGCGGGGGGGAACGCTGTACTGTGTGCGTGGTGTGCCGAATGGGGTTTCCGGGACGCATGCGGACGGTCCCACTGAGGGCTTCGGTGGAGCTCCTTTTGGGGCCACGAAGCGCTCTGCTGAGTGAGTGAAAATGCCAAATTGGATTTCCCGGACGCATGCGGACGGTCCCACTGGGGGCTTCGGTGGAGCCCCCTATGTACTGCGCGGACGCCCCCCCCCATGATTTCCCGTGCGCATACGAACGGTGGCACTGGGGCCTTGGGTGGAGTCCCCTATGGGGCCACGAAACGCTGCACTGGGTTGGTGAAAATGCCAAATTGGGCTTCCGGGACGCATGCGGACGGGGGCACTGAGGCCCTCGGTGGAGCTTCCTATGGGGCCACGAAGCGCTGTACTGGGTGTGCGGGACGCATGCGGACGGTAGCGCTGGGACATTCGGTGGGGCTCCCAATGGGGCCACGAAACGCTGTACTGGGTGTGCGGGACGCATGCGGACGGTAGCACTGGGACCTTCGATGGAGCTCCCTCTGGGGCCACGAAACGCTGTACTGGGCGTGCGGGAACTGGGACCTTCGGTGGGGCTCCCTATGGGGCCACGAAACGCTGTACTGGGCGTGCGGGACGCATGCGGGCGGTAACACTGTGACCTTCGGTGGGGCTCCCTATGGGGCCACGAAACGCTGTAATGGGTGGGTGAAACGCAGGGAGGAGGGGGAGGAGGGCCACGAAACGATGTACTGGGTGTGCGGGACGCATGCGGACGGTAGCACTGGGACCTTCGGTGGAGCTCCCTATGGGGCCACGAAGCGCTGTACTGGGTGTGCGGGACGCATGCGGATGGTAGCACTGGGACCTTCGGTGGGGCTCTCTATGAGGCCACGAAACGCTGTAATGGGTGGGTGAAACGCAGGGGGGAGGGGGAGGAGGGCCACGAAACGCTGTACTGGGTGTGCGGGACGCATGCGGACGGTAGCACTGGGACCTTCGGTGGAGCTCCCCCTGGGGCCACGAAACGCTGTACTGGGTGTGCGGGACGCATGCGGACGGTAGCACTGGGACCTTCGGTGGAGCTCCCTATGGGAACACGAAACGCTGTACTGGGTGGGTGAAACGCAGGGTGGAGGGGGAGGAGGGCCACGAAACGCTGCACGTGGTGTGCGGGACGCATGCGGACGGTAGCACTGGCACCTTCGGTGGAGCTCCCTATGGGGCAACGAAGCGCTGTACTGATGGGGCCACGAAACGCTGTACTGGGTGGGGAGGGGAGGAGGGCCACGAAACGCTGCACGTGGTGTGCGGGACGCATGCGGACGGTGGAGAGGAGGAGGGGGCAGAGGAGGAGGGGAGAACGCGGAGACCGTCTTTTCAAAACGAGGACCCAACACCACAGGATGGTTGGGAACAATATGGATCGCGTGGCGACGGAGGGGGCGTGAGTGGACATGAATATCCGAACCCCCAAAGCACCGCCCTCACTGAGATCAACATTGATGTCGGGCGCGTGGGGGTGACTCAGAATTCCCCTCAAACGTGTGAGGGTTCGGATAGATTGTCCATGTGCTGGAAGAGCCTCTTTCTTCGGCGAACGAACAGCACGAGCTCAAGAGTGTACACCCTGCGAAATGCTTAAGAAATCATGGGTTAAGAAATTCGTTAAGAAATTCATAGTCTCAGAACGTGAATAAAAACCCAGAATTTCTATTCAAATCTTAAGATTTACATTGAAACATTAAGAATAATCGAGACTCTGGCCGAAAATTTGAGTTTTCTTAAGCATCGCCTAAGGTGTAGGGAGGAGGGGTGGGGCAGGGCGAGGCGATGGCGGCGCTGTGGGTGTGGCTGCGGGCTGTCGGACCCCGAGGGGGGGAGGGGCTCCAGGTCGAGCGGAGGACCCCCGCCGACAACACGCACCCCTGGCCCCCTCGGAGTTCCGCCCCAAGAGACCTGCGGGTCGCGTAAGCATGGGCGCTAGTTGTCAACTCATGGTTATTCTCACGTTCCCCGTGACTCCCCCCTTCGCTATTCTGAGGAGGGAAGCGGTAAGCGAAGGGGAGGCCATAGATGGTAGAGGGAGGAGATGAGGGAGGAGAGGGGAGAAGACAAGCCAGGTGCGCTCGCGCCATATCTGATATCCAATCCCTCCCTCCCATCCCTGCCCATTGCGCTGATTATTTCTATCCGAGGACGCGTCTCATAACCGACCTGGAACGCCACAAAAGACCCTATGGCGTCATCCGGAATCGGAAACGTGAAGCTGAGTACATATGAGGATGAGGTGGCGGGTGAGCAGGAGGATGAGCAGGAGAAAAAGTAGGAGGAGGACGAGAACGAAAAACAGCAGCAGATACTGGAGCGGAAGGAGTTGGAGGAGCAAGAGGACAAGGGGAAGGCGAAGGAGGGGAGAAGAGAAAGTGACAACGATGAGGCATCACTCGGAATGCAGAAAAATAATCCCGCGCTGTGGCGAGAGCGACATTCTTAACGACCAGAGACCAGCGCCGATCCGAAATTGAAACTCACGCTGCAGCGCGAACACCATGTTTGAAATACCGAAAACAATCAGACGGTTAGAAAACAAATGCAAACAACCCGGCCCAATCCGGTTGTTCGTAGAAACAAGGTGTGGAGGTGGGCCAGAGATCGCCCGGACAGGGTCAGGGGAGAGAAGAGAGCAGTACTAGTATGGTGCAGTTGCAGGTGGGAGACGAAGAGGGCGAGAGACGAAAGGAGGGGAGCAGGAGGGGAGGAGGAGGGGAAGAGGAGTCGAGGGGAGCCTGCACTCGTCGAACAGGTTGGAGATCATCCTGCTGTAGACCTACCGCGGGCGCGCAGGCGCGACAAGCAGTGCGGGCCAGCCAGTGGCAGCGTGCATGCGCGCGCAAGCAAGCAATCACACGTGATGCTCGATTGCACTGAGCTCCGTCACGCTCACACCTCAGGACATGGACGCCAGTGCAAACACACACACACACGGAGAAGCGGCAGCACAGACTAACACCACGTACACAAGCCAGCACCTCCGCACGGTCGTCCAAGGGGCCAGCATGCAGATTCAAGCACCTGGGCATGCAGGCT
>CAUYUJ010006447.1:291200-293700 GCA_963575745.1 Prorocentrum cordatum
TATGACAATGTTATTCGTTATCCTTCCTCCATGCGTCTTTCTCCTCATTTTCGCCATACCCTGCGCATTCTCCCCATCCTCCTCAGCTCTTTTTTGCGGAGGGTCCTCCTTGGAGAGCCTCTGGGGGCCTCACAAAAGTTGTTTCAGGCTTTCTTAAAGCCTTCTGGAGGCCTCCTGGGCGTATTCTGGGGGCCTCTGGGGGTTTCCTCGGGCCACCCTGCCTCCAACCGCGGTCTCCCTGAACGACCGGGTCACGATTTGGAATGCTTCAAAGGGTGTCTTGGGGCCATCTTGGGCCGCCATGGGGCTCTCTGAGGGCCATCTTGGACCCGTTTGTGCCGTTTTGGGGCTCTCTTGGACTGCCTGGAAACCCTTTCGGATGGTTGTGGGGCGGCTTCGGGCGCCCAGAAGACCGCCGTCTTGGAGCGTCGGGAAGCCGAAAAGAGGAGAACCCCTTAATTCACCAAAAACCAACAGAAAATGATGTTTGGCTCTTGGGGCCTTCTTGGGAGTGCTCTTGGAGGCCTCTTTGGGGCCGTCCTGGAGGCCTCTTGGGCCATCTTAAGGTCACGTCGGTCACTCTTGGAGCGCTCTTGTGCTGTCTCGGGGGTCTCTGGGACGGACGACCCCCCTGATCGCCATAGGTGTGCTGGGAAGGCTTGGCAAAACGCCCTGCGAGGCCCGGGGGGCCGCTTTCAGGCCCGTCCGGAGGGTAGATCCTGGGAGTCCGGTCTTGGGGGGGGTGACGGATTTTCCCCCCGCCCGGGCTTATGAACATATATGAAGAGGAATACATGTACATATACATTTGTATATACACATCCATCTATATATACATCCATCCATCCATCCATCCATCCATCCATCCATCCATCCATCCATCCATCCATCCATCCATACACACACACATACATACATACATACATACATACATACATACATACATACATACATACATACATACATACATACATACATAAATACATACATACATACATGCATGCATGCATGCATGCATGCATGCATACATATATACAAACATACATACATACATACATGCATACATACATACATACATACAGACAGACAGACAGACAGACAGACATACATACATAAATACATACATATATGCACACATACATACATACATACATACGTACATGCATGCATGCATGCATGCATACATACATAAACACATACATACATACATACATACATACATGCATGCATGCATACATACATACATACATGCATGCATACATACATACATACATACATACATACATACATACATACATACATACATACATACATACATACATACACACACATACATACATACATACATACATACATACATACATACATACATACATACGTACACACATAGGTACAACTATACACACATATATATATATATATATACAAACCTCCCGCGGAGCGCGCCCCACAGGGAGTTACACCTACGGCCCGCGCCCAACCTGGCTTACCCCTCACGCGGATCGTGCCCCACAGGAACTTCCACCCACGGCCCCCGCGGGCGGATTTGCATGCGGGCCCACGCCAAACGCCCACTTCGGCACACCTTCATGCAGATCGTCCCTCCATGCAAGAAACCACCTACGGCCTCAGCTGAAAGGTTCGCATGCGCGGCCCCGCCCATGGCGGCACACCCCTCGCAAAGATCGTGCCCACTGGGGATCTCCACTTCCCACTCCAGTAGACAGGCTGGTACGTGCCTCAGAGGGAGCTCAACGCGCCTCTGCGCGATTGCTCCGCATCCCCCTTCTTATCGGGGCTCCACCTCCAACTCCTGGAGCGCGGGCCAGCGAAGCACGCGCAAAGGTTTTGTGGTATAACTGCGTGGTGCATACGCATACAGTGGAGGCCAGTCCACAAGAAACCTTCCACAAGAAACCCAACCCTGAGACCCCAGGGCGTCCACTGATTCTTGGTGTGGGAACGTCACGCCGTTCATAGCAAAACCATCGAAACCCCCAAAAAACAGCCAGGGCACCCTGGAGGCAAGCAGGCAAGCAGGGTGCTTCTTAGCATGGGCCCCCACTGTACAAACACTTGCTCCAACACCCATCTTTTCGTCGGTCACTGGCCTCTCTTAGAAGAAGAGAAAACGCCATAAGCACAAACTTTGGGCGCTCCGCGCGGACTTCTTGGAGCTGCGCTGGACCCCCCTCCCTGGCGCGCTGGACCCCCCTCCCTGGCGCCCCTGGCGCGCGGAGCGCGCCAGAGGCGCCGCCGGAGGCGCCGCCGGGGGGCCCCGGCGCGGATTCAAAATATCCGCGCGGAGCGCCAAAAGTTTTTGCTTATGCCGTGTTTTCTCCTTCGATCTTCAGCTCCCGCCGAGAAGTTGGGATCGCAAGAGCTCCATCCCCTCCGCGGCGCGCACCGGTGCGAGGAGAGGGCCACGCCGTGCGCTGCACGCAGCTGCACGGGCCTCGGACCTCCGCCAGGCACCAGTTCCAATCCGCGGCCCCGGCTC
>CAUYUJ010006447.1:298700-303700 GCA_963575745.1 Prorocentrum cordatum
CGGGTCTCCGCAGTGTCCAAAACAGCCAGGAAGGCCTCCAGCTCCACCAAAAGACGGCCCCAAAGACCCCCACGAGAGTCTCCAGACGGCCTGGATGGCACCAAGACTGCCCAAGGAAGCCCCAACTGAGCCACCAAGAAGCCCAACAGGCTGTCACAACGCCACGAAGTGGTCAGAGCGGTGATCAGAGAGGCCGAAACAAGACCCAAGACAGCACAAGAGCGCTACAAGAATGACCCAGAGGGCCCCCAGAGGTCGCCAAAACGGCCCAGGAGGCCCTGAACAGGGCTCCCAGAACGCAGAAATCGCATCATTCCCCAAGGGAAACGTACCTTTTCAGCACATTCGCTGTTTGGGTCTTAGCAGCGTCCAAAACAGCCAAGAAGGCCTCCAGCATCGCCCCAAGACAGCCCCAGAGACCCCAAGAGAGCTTTAGACGGCCTGGACGGCCCCAAGACTGCCAAGGGAAACCCCACATGAGCCAAAAAGAAGTCCAACAGGCCATCGCAAGGCTTCCGAGAGAAGCCCAAAAAGGCCATGGGAGGCCCCCCAAAAGGCCATGGAAGGCCAACAGGAGGGGCTACGTAGCCCCCGTAAGGTCCCTAGAGGGCCCAAGCTCCCCAACACGGCCCAAAGTGGCCCCAAGACGGCTCGAGACGGCCCCAAGCCGGCCGGCCCACCAGGGCTCCAACATCAATCAAACGGACCCGAACCCAGGGCTCGCAACCACAAGCCCTGGAAATCTGTTGCGAACCCGGGATCGGGTGCATGCCCCAAGAATTGCATTCGTTCGCGTGCCCCGTGGCGACCCGCTGCAACCCGCTGCAACATTCTTCACCGTCCCCCGACGGCGCTCTTTTCCTCCTCCTCCTCCTCCTCTTCCTTCTCCTGCTGCCGCTCCACCACTCATCCTCCCCCACATCCGCTTCCTTTCCTCGCTTTCCGAAATTCCCCTCCTCCTATCCTTCGCCCTCCACCTGGCGCCTTTCGGGAAACCCCAGAGGCCGGGGAAGGGCCAGGGACCGCCCGAACTTTCGAAGATTGCTGAAAACCACCGCAGGGAAGGGCCCAAATTTCCAAGGCCACTAGGGATGAAGCGACCGACCAACAGATGCAAAACATCAAAGACCAAGCTGCATGGCGCGAAGCGCCAATGCAGTTTTTTGTATATTCTATACACACACATAGAGAAAGTGAGATCCTGCCCCCCTTTGTTTTGCTCTCCCTCACCAGAGGTTGGTGTCCAAGGGGCGCTGCCAGTGGGAGACCCCCTCAACCCGAAGGCCGCCGCTGCCAGGCCAGGGGCGGCAGCGCGACGCGAGCCCGGACCCCGCCGAGGTGGGGCCGGCACCGCGACGCACTGGCCCACAGTGCGCGACGCACTGGCCCCCGGAACTCCAGCTGCTCCATGCCAGCAACTACCTGCACGCCGTGGGGAAGGGCCTGCGCCATCCGAGGATATCTGCGCAACGTACGCGGTTGAACCAAGGCGTGCACGAATCTGCCATGTGCTCGCCTTCCCCGACCGCAGGACACCAGATCCAGCCGAAAGTCCATGCGACGTTTCCGAGGCATCATGACCGGTGTCCGGGCCGCCCGACCTCGATGGGTCGTCGGCGGGGTTCCTGTCGGTTTCGGTGTACCCGTATACTAGTCGAGCATGACTGCCAGGACCAAAGCCGAGGTCCTCTTGACAGCCGCGTGGAGCAGATGGGACGAAGACCGCCCTCTAGAAATCACACCAAGTCCAACCTGAGGGCCCATCAAATGCGAAAGCCTCTTACAAAAATGATGACTGACACGAAAACCCCATCGAAGAGCTGCCAGAGCGCTGAGGACCTACAGCGCTGTAGTGTGGGTCTTCCACCGCCACTTCCAGACCAACACCGTTTTCCAAGTCCACCGCGAAACACGGATGGGCCGGCGCGGCCACAGGTCAGGGCGCATGGTCCCCAGCGCGTCCAAGCGCACGTCGGACCCGCGCACCTCAGCTCGCCAGATGAGCTCCTCCACGATCTGCACACCGGGATCGTCTCGAGTTTCGGGATGTTGCAGGTCCCGAAGTCGCACCAGCACGCCCTCATCGGAGTTCGTCGCCATCTGGACCAAGCCCTCGGCCGCCTCGAAGCCTCCGCCAGCGGCCCGCAGCTCCTCAATGCTGGGCACCGCGCACAAGTACCCCTGTTGATGCACCCAATGCAATAAGATCCAGGCCACCACGCCACACTGGAAGGAGTTCCCGAGCAAGGCGCATCGCACCGTCTCCAGCTCGCGCGTCTCGCGGAACTCGGTGGCCCTCGCTGTGGACGCGTGCCCACGCGCGAAGTCCATGAGTTTTTGCCCTCTCAGACGCGTCAGCAGGCTCAAGCTCGCGCCCGCGTCAGCGCAGGCAGTGCGCGTCGCGAGACTGGCACGGCGCGTAGCAGAAGTGGTCCCGCTGCCACCGGTACAGCTCCTCCTGGCTGCACTGGTGCACGCCCTTGCAGCGCGCGAATGTGGGAAGCCGTTGCTCGGGGCAGCAGGCCCCAGTCGATCTCGGCCACCTTGCCCAAGCACTGCTCCATGAAGCCCGCCGCGCGTCGGCCGAGCAGCCGAAGCGCCCTCAGCTGCGCCATGCTGGGAGGGCCGCGCAGCCCGCGCACGCTGATCTCTGCCAGACCGGGGTGCTTGCCACCCAGAGCGCACTGGTAGTCGAGGCCCTGCACCACTAAACGCAGCCAGCCGTTCAGGTTGACCTCAAACTGAGGGGCGCTCTGCACCTCCGAGCTGACCGCGCCATCTTTTGCAGCTAGCTCCTCGAAGCTAATGAAAGCGCAGGGCAGAAGCATCAAGCCACGACGACCGCTCCCTGCGGGCAGTGGTGAGGGAAGAGATTCTTCAGATTCGCCATCCAAAACGCAGCCATCTGCTTCGCCAAAAAGAGGCCGATCAGCACATTGGCGAGACAGGGCCTGGCCGACCTCACACGCAGACAGACTGCACAAGCGGCCCAGTGCGCCTGCCTCGCTCGTGAGCTTCAAAAATCAGCCAAAATGAATAGGCGCCAGGCTCGCAGGGCAGCGGCTGACGCGGCTCCAGCGTCACGACCTCGCGTCCGGACCCCCGTCCGCCTCGGCCTCGGCCAATCGCAAGAAGAGAGCGGCCACGCAGGGCCCAAGGGCGTAGGTGCAGGGCCCCACAGGCCAGGACTGCTGCCAGGTCGCCCAGGCACCAGCGTGTCGGGGCCAGTACTACCCAGAGTCCGAACCCCCGTCTGCCTCGGCCTCGGCCAATCGCCAGAGGAGAGCGGCCACGCGGGGCCCAAGAGCGTAGGTGTAGGGCCCCACCAGCCAGGGCTGCTGCCGGGTCGCCCAGGGTCTGCAGGATGAATTTTAGCGGATAGCCCGCCTGAGACTGCATGGATGTCCACGCCTTCGCACTCGCCCTCCAGGTTCGAGGTCGCTACGATCTCAGAACCCCAGCTGCCATCCGAAGCACCGCTGCTCGAACGCCGAGCAGCCTGCGGAGAAATGAAATTCACTTCCGATTCTAGTTGGGCCCCTTGCCTCTGCCGCGGGCGCCGCCCATGCCGCGGCCGCGGCCCTTCGACCCCGTTTTGGCAGGGGGCGCGGCAGGTTGGCCTCCATGCCCGTGCTGCCGCCCGCTCGGCGGCCCTTCGCCTTGTCCTCGAAAACCACCCGTCGCTGCGGGCTCGCAGGGGCGCTGGCTCCAGCCCGAGGCCGCAGGGCAAGTTTGTGGTTCATTCCAGGGCTCACGGACCCCAGTGTCGTCAAGGCCCGCCACGTCGGAGATGGGTTCCTCGGTCGCAGCGCGACCTTCTCCCTCGCGGGGCTCGCCTTGCGGGCGGCTGGCTCCGCTGGCGGCGCCGGCGGCCCTGAGGCGCCCGCTGGCTGCCCCGCGCCCCTGCTCTTGCCACTCCTGGGTCGACCCTTCCAGCGGGCCTTGCGCTTGGTTGTCGCCTTCGGCGAGGCGCGAGCCTCGGCCCCAGGATCGGGCGAACGGGGCGGCAGTGCGGGGGAAGGCGTCCTGGTGCGCGCGCCTCCTCCCTCGCCGAGTCCCTAGGGGGACCTCTTGCCGCCCGCTCCTGCCCGTCCGAGACGCTCCTTCGGCTTGGCCTGCTCCGAGTACCTTGCCACCGCCGCCGTTATCTCGGATGGCCGCGCCAAGCCGATGTCGACCGAGTCCACCAGCTCCAGGTGCTCGGCCACCTTCCGGTGCCCGTCATTTGGTGGCCTGCCCTATGGCCTTCAGCCGTTGCATCAGCATGTCCCCCAGCTGCGGCAGCTCGCCGCGGGCGAGGGCGTCCATGCACTCGCCGTTCATCCTCTTTTCCCGCACGCTCCGCACCCCCATCTCGCTCTGGGGGTGCATGCCATGCCACACGTTCGTGCACTGCACCACGTTGGCGGTCAGGGGGTCCAGCTCATCGTCATTGTCGGCCCCGCCCCCCTGCGCCAGGTACTCGCAAATCTGCTGCAGACCCGCAGCCAGCAAAGCCCCTAGACCGGAGCGCGCTAGCTTCTGCACCAGGCGGCCGGAACCAGCGGTCGGGGCCACGTCAAAAGACGACCTGTCGGAACCGCGGTCCTCATCACGATTCTTGCCGCCACGCCGACGCTTGCCACCGCGTCGGCCCTCAAGCGCAGCCTCGGCCCGCTCGGCCAACGACTCGCCCAGGCTCTGCCTCTTCTTGAGCTTCTCCTTGAGCTTCGCCAGCGCTTGAAGGAGGTCCTCGTCCGTCTTCGCATCGCCTGTGCCGTCGGCTGCGCCACCAGCTGTGGATCCCTTGCTCTGGGCTGGGCCAGCCGCCAGCCCCGCGGCCGCGCCTCCAGCTGCTGCCAGGACACTGGCGCCAGCGCCTCCGCAAGGCCCAGCGGCTGACGGCCCCAGCACGCGCACCGTGTCCGAATGGACCACGTTTCTGCCTGGCCAGCCCACTGCCTGGCATCACGGGTATACTCCCTCCGTGCAGAGGTGGAACAACGACCCTCCCATGGCGA
>CAUYUJ010006447.1:308700-398328 GCA_963575745.1 Prorocentrum cordatum
TCTGCCTAGAGGGTTCTTACTTTGTTTGCTTAAAGGGGCCGGGCAGTGTAAACGCCCCAGGCGGTTCCCCCAGTTCCCTCCCCTCGGTTCCCCCAGTTACGTCTCCTTAGCTTAGCGTTGCTTATCTCATCTTAGCTTAGTTTAGCTTAGTTTAGCTTCATCGTAGCTTCGCTCAGCTGCAGCTTAGCTTAGCTTTGCTTAGCTTTAGCTTAGCTTCAGCTTAGCTTTAGCTTATCTCGTATTAGCTTAGCTTTAGCTTAGCTGTAGCTTAGATTTAGCTTAGCTTTAGTTTAGCTTTAGCTTAGCTTCAGCTTAGCTTTAGCTTAGCTAGCGTAGCTTTAGCTTAGCTTTAGCTTAGCTTTAGCTTAGCTTTAGCTTAGCTTTAGCTTAGATATAGCTTAGCTTTAGCTTAGCTTTAGCTTAGCTTTAGCTTAGCTTTAGCTTAGATTTAGCTTAGCTTTAGATTATGTTTAGCTTAGTTTTAGCTTAGCTTTAGTTTAGCTGTAGCTTAGCTGTAGCTTAGCTTGAGCTTAGCTTGAGCTTGGTGTTACCTTCGCTTTAGCTTAACTGCAGCTGAGATTTAGCTTAGCTCTAGTTTAGCGTTAGCTTAGCTTTAGCTTAGCTTTAGCTTAGCTTAGTTTTAGCTTAGCGTTAGCTTAGTTTTAGCTTAGCTGTAGTTTACCTTCAGCGTAGCTTTAGCTTAGCTTTAGCTTAGCTTTAGCTTAGCTTTAGCTTAGCTTCAGCTTCGTTAGCTTAGCTTTAGCTTAGCTTTACTGTTACTACTAATGCTGCTTTCCTAGGAGCTCCAACTCCCAGGTAGGGTCGAACTGGGATACTTATATTAAGATTTACATATGTATACTAGCACCATCGCGCGCGCTTCGCGCGCGATCAAGTTGAGGGGAGGTGAGGGGGGTAAGGGGGGTCCTAATTGTGAGGGGGTGAGGGGGGGTCTGAATTGTGGTATGTTGTGCAAGAGTAGACAGGGGGGAACAGGAATTGAGCGATGTTCCTTCAGGTTGCCGTGCCTGGGCTGTGGGTTAGAAGTTTTCTGGATGCAGGCCACGGTCTGCTGGGATGCCTCTCGGGGTCTCCGTGCAAAAACAAGCAGGGGGAGTTTGGAAAAAAGAGTTATCAAGTTCATCTGTGTCAACTCATGGGATCATGGGATCTCGATTTCTACTGTGGTTTCAGGGGCAGCCAAGAAGACACGAAGACGACCCAAGAGAGTGCCAAGACAGCGCCAGAAAGTTCAACAGCATTCCCGAACCATCTTTGCATGTGACCCCGAAGTCTTGATGGGGCTCGGGATGAACTTGAACAAAAAGAGAATGACTGGATTTGTTTTTGTTCAAGTGGGTCCTCACATGTAGTGCGCAGGAATCGGGGGAGGCGTAACAGGCGTGCAGAGGGATCTTGGGAGGTAGTTTGGAGGCTTCTGGGGGGCTGTTTGGGGTTTGGGGGCCTCTTGGGGCCACTTGTGGCCCTCCTAGCGTTAGAAACTCGAAAACCAAGGACAAAAACATGAAAACCAGCGATGGTGGTGTCGTCGGGGCGGCTGCCTTTCCCTGACTTCGAGTGAATGAAGATGGCCAGGAGGTCGAAGTAAGCTGTTTTGGGAGCCTCGTCAGGGCTTTTTCGGCGTCTCTCAAGGGTCTGGGGTGTGTTGAGGGCCTCTGGGGGGTCCCAGAGGCCTCTGTGAGGTCTCCAGAGGCCTCCTGCTCCCGCTCTTGGGCCCATCTCGGGCCTGTCCTGGGGTGGGCTGGAGCTGTCCTGGGCGCCTCTTCGGCAGTCTTGGAGCCGTCTTGGCCCGTTTGGGGGCTGTCTTGGGGGCCTCTTCGGCGGTCTTGGGGCGGTCTCGGGGGCCTCTTCGGCCGTCTTGGAGCGTTGGAAGCATGGAATGGTGAGAAGGCGAAAAACATGGGAAAACCACAAGTGGCAATGAACGATGTTAGGTTCTCCGGGCGCCTCTCGGGGCTCTCTTGAGGCCTCTTGGAAGCTTGCTGGGCGCCTGGAGAGCCGTCCGAAGGCTACCTTCGGTTGCTTGGGAGCGTCTTGGGCGGTTCTTGGGAGAGCTTCTTGGGAGAGCCGTCCGAAGGCTGTCTTGGGTTGCTTGGGAGCGTCTTGGGCGGCTCTTGCACGTTCTGGGGGCTCCTTGGGGCCGTCTTGGGCTGTCCCTGGGCGTCTGGGGGGAGCTCCCCGGGAGGCTGGGCGGCGCAACACCGGGGGCGTTCCGCAGATGTCACGGGGAGGTGTGGGACCTTCAGGGGGGGGGGGTCTCGAGAATTCTCCTGTGGAGGCTCCAACAGAGACCCAAGATGGCCCCAAGAGGGCCCCGAAAGTTATGTACCAACCGAGGGCCCGGTGGTACATGATTGCCGTGGCCCTCCTTGGGCCTTCTTGGGATCTCCCAAGGCCGTCTTCTGGACCTTTTGAGGCCATCTCGAGGCTCTCTTGGGGACCTCTTCCGGCTCTGGTCTGGGGGCTCCGAGAACCCCCCCATGGAGGCTCCGAGAAATCCCCCAATGGAGGCTCCAAGAAATGCCAATGATGGCCCCAAGAGCGCCCTGGGCATTATGTACCAACCGAGGGCCTGGTGGTGCATAATTGTCGCGGCCCTCCTTGGGCCTTCTTGGGATCTCCCAGGTCAATATTTTGGACCGTTTGGGGCCATCCGGGGGCCTTCTTGGGCACCTCTTCAGGCTGTGCGGGCCCCGAGAAATCCCTCATGGAGTTTCCAAGAGAGGCCCAAGATGGCCCCAAGAGCGTTCCGGGAGTTATGCACCAACCGAGGGCCCAGTGGTACATAATTGCCAAGGCCTTTCTCGGGCCTTCTTGGAATCTCCCGGGGCCAGAGCCGTCTTTCGCACATCTGGAAATAATCAATAAACCTACTTTATTTTTCTGGGCGCCCTCTCTGGGACCCCAAGAGGACCCCAAGAGGGCCCCAAGAGCGCCCGTGCTGCTTTTTCCGGCAGGCCCCAGCAAGACCCCCAAGCACGCTCGACAAGAAGGCGCCGTGGGCACTTCCGGGCTCCTCCTCCTCCCTCCGCCGCCGGAAGGGGGCGGGGAGGGGCGGCGAGCGAGCGCGGGCAGGGGTGAGGGGCCCTCCCCCATCCCGCCGCGGGCGCCGTCGCCCTCGCCGTCCGTCGCCGCGGTCGCCGCCGTTCCGGCCGGCCGGCCTGCCGCCCCCCCCCGCAGCCCCAGTCGTCGGGGCACGACTGCTTTTTTCAATCCGCGGCCCCAGGAGGCCCCGACCCATCCCCGGAAACTGTCGCACCACCCCCCCCAAGCCCCGCGAAGCCCCCTGGGGCCCCAGGGGCCCTCCGAGAGGCTCTCGGGGCCTCCAAACCGACGCGCCTTGGGAGCCTCTTGCGAGCCTCTTGGGCCGTCTTGGGGCCTCTCTAGGCTCGGGGGCTCCGAGAAGTCCTCCATGGAGGCTTGGAGACATCCCCCATGAAGGCTCCAAGAGATTCCAATGATGATCCCAAGAGCGCCCCGGGCATTATGTACCAACCGAGGGCCCGGCGGTACGCAATCGCCGCGGCACTCCTTGGGCATTCTGGAAATCTCCTGGGACCGTCTTCCCGCCTTTTCAGGCCCATCCCGGGGCCTTTTTGGGGGACCTCCGCAGTCTCTGCGGGCCTCGAAAGTTCTCCCGTGGAGGCTCCAAGAGAGGCCCAAGATGGCCCCAAGAGGGCCCCGAAGGTTATGTACCAACCGAAGGCCCAATGGTACATAATTGCGGTGGCCCTCCTTGGGCCTTCTTGGGCCGCTCGGAGGTCTCTGGAGGCCTCCCGCTCCCGCTCTTGGGCTCATCTTGGGCCTGTTCTGGGGTGGTCTGGAGCTGTCCTGGGCGCCTCTTCGGCAGTCTTGGAGCCTTCTTGGCCCGTTTTGGGGCCGTCTTGGGGGCATCTTCGGCGGTCTTGGGGCGGTCGTGGGGGCCTTTTCGGCCGTCTTGGAGCGTTGGAAGCATGAAATGGTGAGAATGCCACAAACCTAGAACAAAAACATTTGAACATTAACACTTGTAGGTTCTATGGGCGCTCTCGGGGGGCCTGTCGGAGCTCTCTTGAGGTCTCTTGGAAGCTTTCTGGGAGCCTGGAGAGCCGTCCGAAGGCTACCTTGGGTTGCTCGGGAGCGTCTTGGGCTGTTCTTGTACGTTCTGGGGGCTTCTTGGGACCGTCTTGGGCTGTTCTCGGGCGTTTGGGGGGCACCCCAAGAGGCCGGGCGGCGCGACACTGGGAGCGTTCCGCAGATGTCACGGAGAGGTGTGGGACCTTCGGGGCGGGGGGGTATTGGTTTGGCCTTCTTGACCCGTCTTGGCCAAGACCCGGGGCCGTCTTGGAAGCCTCTTCGGCGGTCTTGGGGCGGTATTGGAGCGTTGGAAACATGAAATGGTGAGAAGGCCAAACAACTAGAAAACAACACATGACAATTAACGATTTTAGGTTCTCCAGGCGCTCTCGGGAGGCCTCTCGGAGCTCTCTTGAGGTCTCTTGGAGGCCTCCTGGGAGCCTGAAGAGCTGGCCGAAGGCTATCTTGGGTTGCTTTGGAGCGTCTTGGGCTGTTCTTTTACGTTCTGGGGGCTTCTTGGGGTCGTCTTGGGCTGTCCTTGGGCGTTTGGGGTGCTCCCCGGGAGGCCGGGCGGCGCTGTACTGGGAGCTGTCCGCAGATGTTCTGGGGAGGTGTGGCACGTTGATTATAAACATTTACATATACATACGCACACACACACACCTCCCTGACCAAGTTGTGGCATCCCTGGCCAAGTCGTGAGAGTTGGACGACCCATCCACGTCCCCAACTTGAGGAACCAACACGGACCCTAGCATGAGACTCTGTTCTGGTGGCGCCTCCAGCACCGCCCCATGGAGCGTTCGGCGCGCCAGGGAGGGGAACGCTCCCGAACCCCCGGCACACGTGTGGCCGCGGGTGTCGGTCGGGTCGGTCGGCCCCCTGCGTCCTCTCACAGCGCGCGGCCGACCTCGGCCCCCTTCGGGTCAGGATCTGGGCCTGGGGTGGCCGCTCGGGACGACACGGCCACGCCCAGAATGCTTTCGGCGAGGCACAGCTGGCGGTAAGCATCCCGAGGCCGGAAAGCCAACGAGAACCGAAAGAAATGTCCAAGCATCTCGACCCTCAAATTGTCGCACCCGCCTTTCCAAAACCGCCCTGTCCGCCCCAAGCCGCAGAGGCCGATTGGTCGTTGCTCAATAAGGGGCGATGAGCTGGGGGAAGAAGAAATGTGCACCTTTCGTGCCCCTTTTGGGGCCTCTGGGGGTGCGATCCGGGAAAGCCGTAAAACCGCTTGATCTGGGATAACTCTTGCTCCGAGAAAGAAATGGGCAACGTCTACATGGGGCGCGATGAGATCCGGGACAGCTTGGGTCGATTGCAAGCCAGGGCAACGCCGGCGCGAAAGCGGGAAGCCCGAAACAAGAGTTATCCCTGACATCTGCCCTGACAGCTCAGGATCACGGTCGGGAGCTTTTGCTTAGCGCGTCGCCCCGACGGCCCCGATGAAACGCTGTGCTTTGCAAGCGGGTTGCGCGTCACTCCGCTCCGCGGGGCGGGAGGCTCGGGAACGCTCGGGACGCCGGAGCCTGGGGGCCGGAAATTGGATAGAGTGTCGCACCGAAGCGCACCCATGACCAACCTCTGCCCTGATGGCTCGGGAGTTTGTCGACCACCCTCCCCTCCTCCCCGTCCGCCCCAGGACGCAGAGGCCGACGACAGCGGCGGTCCTCCGGGCTGAGGTGATGCTGCTGCGCCGGCGGGCGTTCCGCCGGGGGCGGCGGAGGGGCGCTGGGCGGCACTGGGCTGGCCTCCCCACCCGCCTTTTTCGACGTCCACCGTCGCCCGTCGTCAGTCGCCTGCCCGAGGAGGAGGAGGAGGAGGAGGAGGAGGAGGAGGAGGAGGAGGAGGAGGAGCCCGCGCCACTGAAGAGGCGCACCAGCCCTCCACCACCCAGGCCGCGCTTTCCGAACTGCCCGCGCTCAGAGCTTTGGTGATCAGCACGCCCTGGCCCTCGTAGTCGTCGACAGTGATGCCGCTGCACTCGGAGGAGGAGGAGGAGAAAGAGGAGAAGGAGGAGGATGAGGAGGACAAGGAGAACAAGGACAAGGAGGAGGAGGAGGAGGAGGAGGAGGAGCGTCGAACAAAACCTCTTCGCAGCAAAACTCTGTCGCCGAACTGCTGTGCCGTGGCGAAGAGTGAACTCAGCCGCCATTCGGGCAGAGGGAGCCGTTTCGATATGATCGCCGGGCGAATTATGTGTATATGTGCTTCTCTCTCTATATATGTTGCTATGTCTTATGCGATATAAGTAGTAAGCTCTCACGACACGCTTGAAATGATCAGGTGTGCCGTCTTTGAAAGCGAGACGAACGAGGGGGGTGAGAGGGACGCGGATGACGAGGAGGAGGACGAGGAGGAGGAGGCTGCTCGCGCCCGGGTCTGCGTATGAAGACAGGAAGATGAGGAAGAGGAGGAGGAGAGGCAGGAGGGGGGGCGTCGAGGCAGGGCGCGGGACTGCCCTCGCCATCCAGGCACCGAGGAGGAGCAGGACCACGTCGGGGTTCGGTCGTGTTCGGACGCGTGCCGACACTCCCAGAGGCTCCTAATCAGGGAGGGCGAGGAGGAAGTGCAGGAGGGGAAGGAGGACAACCCTTCCTGTCCATCGTCCTCCTCGGCCACCACATCCTGATCCTCCTCCTCCTCGACCTTCTCGATCACCTCCTGGTCATCCTGAACCTCCTGGTCACCGGCACCACAGCGCCCGTGCGCATCACAGCAAGCAACACAGTGCGCAACACGGTATTCACAGCCGCAGCCACGTGCACCACATCGCCTATGTGCTGCGCAGAGTATAAACATCGTGCACCGCATTGTTGTTGTTTCCCATACACCCTCCTTCGAACATTACTATGTGCTGGCGTTCGCTCGAGCGCGGGACGGCGACGAAGACGACGACGACGACGAGACGACGGCGACGACCACGAGGTCGGGGACGACGACGACGAGGACGAGGACGACGAAAAGGAGGACGAGGACGACGACGACGAAGATGACGACGGCCGCCTCTGAACGCCTCCAGAGGTCTCCAGAGGCCTAAGGAGGCTTCTGGAGACCTCTGGAAGAGTCTGGAGGCCCTTCGAGGCCCTCTACAACGACGACCACGACGACGACGACGACGACGAGGACGAGGACGACGACGAGGACGACGAGGCTGAGGAGGACGAGGACGACGATGACACGGGGACGAATCGAGGACGGGGACGAGGACGAGGACGACGATGGCGACGAGGACGAAGGCGAAGACGAGGACGACGACGAGAACGACGATGACGACGAGGACGCGGAGGAAGTTGGGGACGGGAACGACGACGACGACGGCCGCCTCTGAAGGTCTCTGGACGTCTCTGGAAGCCTAAGGAGGTCTCTGGAGACCTCTGGAGGCCAGTCGAGGCCCTCTACGACGACGACGAAGACGACAAGGACGAGAACGAGGAAGAAGAAGGACGACGACGACGACGAAGAGGACGACGACGACGACGACGACGAGACGACGACGACGACCACGACGACGACGATGAGGACGACGACTACGACGACGACGATGACGACGACGACGACGTCGGCGGCGACCGCGACGACGACGACGACGACGACGACGACGACGGCCGCCTCTGAAGGTTTCTGGAGGTCTCTGGAGGCCTAAGGACTCCGGAGACGTCTGGGGGCGCCTGGAGGCCCCTCGGGGCCCTCGGCGAAACGTCGACGACGACGACGACTAAGACCACGACGACAGGGACGAGGATGACGATGAGAACGTGGACGAGGATGAGGAAGAGGACGACGACGACACCAACGAGGACAAGGACAGGGGCGGCGGGGACGAGGACGACGATGACGAGTAAAACGACGACTACGACGACGACGACGACGATGACGACGGCAACAACGACGACGACGACGTTGACGAGGACGAGGACGGGAACGAGGACGACGACGACGACGACGACGACGACGACGACGACGACGACGAGGACGAGGACGAGGACGACGGCCGCCTCTGAAAGTCTCTGGAGGTCTCCGGAGGCCTCAGGAGATCTCCCGAGACCCGTGGAAGCGTCCGCCGGCCTTCCGAGGCCATGAGGCACGACGACGAACGCTAGCACTCTGCAAGCACCACACTTGCCTGCGAACACTTTAACGGCAGTGGCGGATGCGCACAACCGGGGGGTACGTTATCGGGGAGGGGACGGGGGGCACAAAGGTATCACGCGCATTGTGGCCCGGCGTGTTTAAAAAGGACGCTCAAGATGAGGCCGCAAAAGATTGTACTGGTCTAAGTTGTCTTCTCCGTCCTAGGGACCACTGGCATTTCCATTCCATAACACTTCCTCCTCCTTCTCATCACCCTCCTTCCAACTCCTCCTACTCCCCCTTTTCCTCCTCCTCCTCCTCCTCCTGCTCCTTCTCCTCCTCCTCCTCCTCCACCCTTTCCTCTCCTGATGCACATGGAGGACAGACATCGTCAAACCCACAGAGTTTATCACGACAGCCAGCTACTATCGAAGGACCCCCCCCAAGACACCGCCACTCGGTGGGAAGAAGCGAATTCACGGTACTATGGATTCCAAGTCAGCTCGGGCTTCATGGCTTCAGTATCAGATAGTGCAGGAGTTGTGGACGGCTGGTGCCAGGAAGAATCTCGTAATCCGGCACGCGCTGAAACAGATCTCTGGGCTTTGCGATCGGGGAGCAGGTTCGCAGAAGGGATAAACATAGTGTTATCGTTCTCTTCGTGAACTCCCACCTCGACGGGGAAGCAGTGTTCGATGGGCTATATCCAGAACGGCTGATATTGCGTACTCAGCTGCTGACGCAGTTGCTGGACTTGCAGGCGAAAGGTCGACAATCGATCAAGTATTACCTCTACGCATACACAGCCGTGACCAAAGTTGCTTCAATTTGTTATGATGAAGGTCTCTCCCATCCCTCTCATGATTCCTAACATGACATGATGCTGGGATCATTCGGCGGAATAGTTTTCGATCCCGGAGACGTTAATACCTCTGCTGCCCCAAAACGGGATCGGAAACTACTCCGCGCCAAACCATATAAATGATCGAGCGGGGCGCGAGTGCGCGCGGAGTACTGTTAGTGAAACTACTCCGAACTACTCCGCACGAGCGCGTCATTTCAAAAGACAAATTGAAAGAAACTTTCGCCACGGCGATGTATTTCACCATGACAGGAAAGCTGGTGTGGTCAGACATCGTATGCTGAGAGCAATGCCCGACGCACTGGAAAAGAGAAGGATCTCGGCCTAGGCGGCCGGCGTTCCGACCAGCACGAGACCCCTGCTCAGCCTCCAGGGCCTATATGCAACCTTCAGTTTCCAGCGACTGCCATGGTCTGTCTGAGAACGGCAGGAGCTGCATGCGTTGTAGGGGGGTCTGCTATTTTTGACGGCGTCGTCCCCTGGCGTCGAAGTCTGTGCTGAAGTCTACGCGCGGTTGGGGGAATACCTATTTTTCTCTTCCTGACGGGCGCTCGTCTACATCTAGCGGGTGGGTGGGTTCATTCCAGTCGCAGTCTGCAATGCCATATGGGTCTGAACGTTTGGGCTTGCATTTCTTGTGGTAGTTATGGAGCCACGGCTTTATCAACGCTCCAGGACGCATGCCCTAATGTCAGAGCTCCTCATAGACAGGAGCACGAGCACCTGCGAAGAATCCGAGCGGGCGTTTGGCCTGAAGCTCTCAATCAGACTGAGAAATCGTCCAGAGGCATGCTATAGTGCGGGGCCAGTGGCCCACTCCGCGCTCGAAGGGAGAGAGGGAGAGAGAGAGAGAGAGAGAAACGAAAAAAGATAACGAAAGCAATAAAGAAAGAGAGACCCTCCTCCTTCCACCTCCTCCTCCTCCTCCTCTTCCTCCTCCTCCTCCTCCTCCTCCTCCTCCCTCCTCCTCCTCCTCCTCCTCGTCCTCCTCCTCCTCCTCCTCCTCCTCCTCCGGTCCAATTAGACAAGAGACGGTAAGAGAAACGCCACAAGAAAGTGTTCCTTCACGCCCGTGTCCGCAACACCAGAGGACATCAGGACGATAACAGAGCCAACGTTAGCATTCAAAGCCCGCCACCCTCCGACACGAGGGTTCCCCTATCGCATAAGATGTCTCTTCCCCCGGCTCGAACGGCCCCACAGCGGGATACCACGGGTAACACGCCCCCACGATGGCACCAAAGCCGTCAAAAAACTGCAAACACCTAGAAGCCCCATGAAAAAACATTAACAATTTATCGACAACTACACAGCTCCCGACGCCGTAGCTCCACACTGCAAACGACCACTCGGACAGGCGACCACGGTGCGACATTATGGGCCGGCGGAATGAGCGAAGCGATTAAATAAAGAAAGAGAGAGAGAGAGAGAAAGGAAGAGGGAGAGAGGGAGAGAAGGAGCGGCCAGCGCCGCGAGCCCCGCGCGTGCGCCCGCCACGGCGCCGCGGCCCCCGCCTGCTTCTCTTTCTCTCTTTCTCTCTCTCTCTCTCTCTCTCTCTCTCTCTCTCTCGGCCAGCCACGCCACGCTCGCTCTCTCAGTGATTGCCTCAGACCAGCTGGGCCACTGAGCCACTGCAACGTCCAGGTTCACAGAAGCAGCACTTGCACAAAACGGGCCGCACCTCGAACATCGACGGGTCGAAGTGCCTCCTCATCTCATCTCATCTCATCGCCTCTCCTCTCCTTTCCTCTCCTCTCATCTCATCAGCTCCTTTTCCTCCTCCTCCTCCTCCTCCTCATACCTCGTCGCCTGCTTGCTCCCCCCTCCGTTCTCCCCTGTGCCCGTGCCGTGCCGGGCAGCACAGGCCGCCGGGGTCTCGGGGTCTCTTGTGCTTTGGGCGTGGGCTGGAGTCAACACGCAGCTAACAGTAAGTCGGGCCTGTCCCCCTATAGAAGGATTTTCGACGAAATATAAAAAATACACCAAAAATAATCAAAAAATTGTCCAAAAATAGTCTGGGGACTATTGTTTAATATTTTTTGACCTTTTGGGGCATTTTTGGGGTATTCTTTATGTTTCGTCGAAAATTCCCCTGTATGGGGACACGCCCGACATAAAGCTAACAGGCAGCAGAAGGATTCGTTGTTTTGGACGTGCTCGGTGCGCTGACCCCCAGGCAGCAGCAGGACCGAACGAGGGCCCGAAGAAGCGAACGAGCGAGGGCACAGGCTGCCTCGAACTGGCGCGGCGTTTCGAGGGTGCCCAGATCAACCCGAACGGCCGCTGGAGACCCGAGCGCTGGGTCCAGGATCAGCGCATGTCCACCCCCAGACCCCCTCGGTAGAAGCCTCCTAGATGGGGTCCGAATAGACGGGGTCGAAGAATCGCGCCGCGTCGCCCAAGCATCGCCGATGTATCGGCGATGCATCGGCGACGTCAGCGTGGTGACGGGTTCCACATCGAGCCGCAACGTCGATGCATCGGCGATGCGGCGCGATCCAGCGACCCATGTATTCGGACCCTCTCTAAGAGGCCTAGACTCGGGCCATGGACGAATTATGACGGTAGGTTCTTCGCTATGTTTGGCCTCTAAGGACCCTTACCAGCCCTCGGGACCGTCAACAAGACCGCTCAGGATGAGAAACTGGTCCCGGAGAATGAGTCCAGACTCAGGGCTGGAGCTCAATTTTCGTGTCCGTTTTGTTTTCGTTTTCCCCCGTTCCGTCGTCGTTCTCTCGCTGCTGCGGCACGAGATCAAAACGAAGACGCCCCGCGAGATCGCCCCAACGACGTTTAGCTCGAGCCCCGTCGAGACTCTGGGAGGTTGACGCCACGAGCAACTCATGGCGCCGGGGGTGTGGGCCCCCCTGGCCGTGCCGGCAGGGGGCACGCGCACCGATCCCGGGCCCGGGGCCGGCCAGGCCGGCAGCGGCGATGGGTGGGACGCACGCAAAGACACACGAATTCGACATGTCCTCCTTAGAGGCGCGCGCCCGGCCCGAACATCATGGTCTGCCCCTCTGGCTGTACAGATCGTTGCCCGAGCGGTGTGGCCAGAGAGCGCCCGCCATGACACGCACACTGCAAGATTTCTCGGTGCGCGCGTCGCCCCCTGGGGGAGCGACGCACATTCAGCATCAGCACGCCGGGGCGGCGCCGAATGGGGGCACGGCTGGCGCCCTGGGGCGGGGGCGAGGAGGAGCTGCACAGCTCTAGAGCCACGACCCAGACCCCCGACGTCATGAGTTTTTCATGACGTCGACCCCCAGCGTTCTGGACCCTTTCCCCGGGACCGGTTCTTCGACCCGAGTCGTGTTTTGACGGTCCCGAGGGCCGGTCAGGGCCCCCAGAGGCCAAAACTAACGAAAAACCTCCCGTCGTGATTTTTTCGTACCTCGAGGGGGTCTGGGGAGTGCGACAGGGGGCACGTCGGCCCTCCACCCCAGGCGCCGAGGGGGTCCTCGAAGAGCGGACCAACATTTTTTCGGGGCCCGCCGCCCTGGGGCATGCGATGGGGGGGGGCGCCCACCCTCGGCAGGGGTGCGTCCACCCTCGGCCGCCTCCTGCTCCTCCTCCTCCTCCTCCTCCTCCTCCTCCTCCTCCTCCTCCTCCTCCTCCTCCTCCTCCTCCTCCTCCTCCTCCTCCTCCTCCTCCTCCTCCTCTGAGCCTCTTTCTGAGCCCCTCTCTGAGCCTCCAGCCTCCAGCCTCGTCGGGCGGAGCTCGGAGAATTGGGGGAGAGAACTCGCCTGCGAGAGGGGCCGCCTCGAGAACTGGAGCGGCGAGCGTGTCCGTGTCCTCGCCCTCGCGGTCTGGATTCTGGGGCGCGATCCCGCGCATGCGCGGTCGCACGGATGCGTTCCACGCGGGTCATCCGCCCCAAAAAACGCTCCACATCCGCGGGGTCGCGGCCCAGGGGCCTGGCCCGCGAGGCCGCGGATGCGGACCCAAACATGCGACGCCCTCGTTTCTTCCACACGCGGTGCCCGAAAGTCCCTTCCCCGGGACCGGTTTTTCATCCTGATCGTGTTTTGGTGGTCCCGGGGCCGGAGGGGGCTCCCACAGGCCGAAAACACAGTGGAGGCCAGTCCACAAGAATCCTTCCACAAGAAACCCAACCCTGAGACCCCAGGATGTCCATCGATTTTTGGTGAGGGGACGTCACGCCTTCCACCGCAAAACCATCGACACCCAAGAAACCCTGGGGCACCCTGGAGGCAAGCCGGGCGTTTACTGGCATGGGCCTCCACTGCGATGACAAACCTCCTGCCCTGCTTTGTCTGACGACGCGGGCCTGTCTGGGGACATCCTGCTCGCCCACGAGATGGCCCCGAGGGCGCCAGCGCTGGCCTCTCCTGGCGATGTGGCTCGCTGCTCTCACTCCAGCCGCCCCCCGCCGGCCTCCGCCCGGACCTCGCCGGCCGGCGCAGGCGCCGCGGGCCTGCTTATCCGCCAGCCCCCGCGGGCCTTCCGCCGGTCGAAGGGGGGCGTGGGGCCAGAGGCGGGCTCCGAGGGTGACTACCTACCAGACCACCCCAACCCAACCCGAAGATCCGAATTTCGGGTTGGGGGGGGTAAGGGTTCCACATGTGTTTTTTCGATGTTTCCCGACCCCCCCCCACTGGAAATCGAGGGTAAGTTTGAGCCTTCGGGTTGGGTTGGGGTGGTTTGGTGGGTGGTGAGAGGGACGTCGCCCTGGAGGGCCGCCGGAGGAGGGGCACCTCAGCCCTCAGCCTCGGGCCACCCTCTGCGGGCCCCTCGGGCCAGGGAGGCGAGGACAGCCCGCCCGGCGCCGGGCAGGGGGCCGCTTTTTGCTCGAGCTCGCCAGATGACGATGCCGCCTCGGAGTGTGCCAGCCCTCCTTCCTGATTGCCGAGGCGCCCCTTGTTCCGACTCCAACGGTTCCCTCTGACAACGTCGGTGCCGAGGTGTTCCGCTTCGAGGGCGCCGCTGCTGCTCTGCCAGCGGCGCGTTCTCCGCGCCAGCGAACCGTCATTCGAATCCAGCGGCAACGCCACAGCTGACGACGCCTCGGGCACGTTCCCGTTTTGCGGCCAAGGCACGGCAAGATCGCCCAAAGCATCTTGAAAACGAAACAAGTTCTCCGCGCTGGCGTTGCGGCCGACGGTTGAAAACATAACGAAAATTGTAGAATCCGGCGCCGCCGAAACTGCTTCATGGATGATATCTCTCCAAGCCGCGACTTCACCAGATGTCAGATCCCCGCTGCAAAGACCTGTCTCTGGATCGACAGCACAGGACGCCTCAATATCCTCTTCTGTGACATCTTCGCAAATCAGCCCAGTAATTCGATTCATGGGTCTCCTGTGGATTCGACAATACCCAATTGTCTGGCGCTTCAGCATGGCAGGGAGTTGATGAAAGTTTTGGTTATGATTGTGGCTCCCGTTGTCGTCAGTCGCAACACAGGCTATGCATAAGTTTTGCAAGACACGGAGTGCTTCTGGAGCCTGCCACTCGGGGCATCGGAATTCAGCCACCACCTTTGGCATGAAGGAAACGGGCCCTTGACGGAAACAAGTCCTGGCCCCACGCGTTTTCCTCAGGGCCAACTTTTCATCCAGGGGCTCGTGGCGGGCCCCGGCAGCCTGGAAACTGCCGAAAACTTGTCGGACATGGTTCCCTCAGGATCCCTTTCCTTCATGGTGACGCCTGTGCGAATGGTGATACGTTCTGGGAGATATCCTCAAGGCGCGCGTAGCTGCTGCCACAAGGCTTGAAAGAAGACGTGAACTGCGCCATGACGGTTCCCAACTTCCCCTTCTCCCGCAGCGGCCTTAGAACATCCTGGAAGCAACTCCAAACCGCCCTCCGAGCCTCCGCTTTCAGACTCGCAAGGTTGATTGTCCGGGCGAACGCCAAGGGGGTCATATAGCAAAAGGGTGGTTAGCGAATCGGCTCACGTAGCTGGTTCTGGCACCTGCCGGCGCCAGCGGCGCGTATCAAGGGAAGTTCCCACAGGCGGAGCCGAAACCTGTTTGTGTTGCCAGTTCCCGCTGACTTTGTGATGTTTGTTTAGGAAGGCGATCCACCCATTGGTGGAGCAGTTCGCGGGCTCCCTCGACACGGGTCCCGCACCCCTTCATTCGGAAGCATCTAGGCGTGCCAGAGCGGCGAGGCCGCAATCTGATACATGCAGAAGTTGTCAGAACCCCCCCTTTCCCAATCACCCCCTCGCGTCCAACCCGACTTGTGTCGGCTCGCGACTTCAGGAGCACCTGCACAGAGGCCGGCAGCGCCTGGCGGTCGCACCTCCCAAAGGTGAACAGGCCGAAGAGCTTGACGTGGACGAGAAAGCCTTCGGGCACGGATTGGGCCCATTGTTCTGTGAGCTGGGGGCTAGGAATGCGATAGTTCACGCTGGTCATCTCGATCGTGCTGAAGTGTTTCGCGTAGAAAGGAAGCAACTCTCCACCAGGCTTGCCCCGCAATGCTCGCAGCTCGCGTGGATAGAATGCTGTCTCGCTCTCCAGGGATATGAAACCAAGCCGCACGTTCGGCATACCTGCTGACAAAGCAGACGATCTAGGCGGAACAACATGTTGACTCGAACAACACATGGCCACGGATGAGCCGCACAAGCAGCATGAAGTGCAGAAGAGAGGCGGAGACCTACAGTACAGAAGGACTGCAGCAAATGAGTCGAGGAAAGAGCTGGCCAAGGGCGCGAATAAATGTGCAAACCCCATCGCCACTCTAAATCCGTCAACCAAGACGTCCCAGAGAATCGTAGCACTGGCGTATCGCGATAACGCGACCAGAATTCAAAAAAAACAACTGGCTACGCTGTCCTCGGGCCAGCGCCGCAAAACACGGCGCGAATCGTCGACATGAGCTTATGCATTGGCCCAATCAGGCACGCGGCAAGGGAGACACCCTTTGGACTCACATCCTCACATCCACGAAATTTGATATCTGGGATGGGGGGAGGGGGGGCAGGGGGAGGCGGGGGGGACTAGGAGGGGTCATCCATCTGTCATGGATGCAGACATACAGGCGCAAAGGTGACTCTGAGCAAATCCTCGCAGTGGACAGGATGTCGACATCAACGTGGCCCGCCAGCTCATCTTCGGGTTTTTGCCAGCGCGCGCGGATCAGAAATCGCATGAGCAAGCACAGCATTGAACACACTTGCCGAGCAAGGAACAGACTCGAACGACAACAGGCTCACGCGGCCGTCAAGGAGCAACCCTGCCCGTCACCCGCGAAACGGCAGCGAAGGCAGACTTCCCCGAGCGTGTTCGCGATACCACACGGACCACACCACAAGCTCAACTCCAACCCGGGCCGCTCTGCCCCCCTGCCCGACGTGGGAGGCTCGGCCTCGGGCTCGCGCCTCGTCTCGACACCAGGGATGCTGGCGTTGGCGGCGCGCGTCAAGGCGCGAGAGGGGCTGCTGCACATTCTGCTGACCAAGGTGGCCTGTGCCGTTCTGCCGTCGGGTCCCCGAGGGCAACTCCCCCCTTGCCTGCCCCTCCCCCCCTCCCCCTCCCCGGGGCACAAGACGGCTTGAGCCGTTCGAGCCGCTACCCCCGCCCAGACCTCTCGACCACTTCCCCCCGGGACTGGCGCTTCTCTCTCGGGCCAACAGGGATCTGGGCCTCCGCTCCCCCCTCAAACTCTTCCCTGTTCCCTCCCTCCCAGACCCCCACCCTCCGTCAGGATCGGGAGGAGATCGAGGAAGACGACGAGGACGAAGAGGCGACGTCGTCGAAGGAGGAAAGGCACGGTGACAGCACGCTGCTGCATGGCGAGGGGCAGCAGCGGTAGGCAGAGGGAAGAGGAGGAAGGAGGGAGGATACAGAAGACGAACCCCTCCTCATCGTCTTCCTCCTTATATCCGTCTTCCTCTCCTTCCTGCTCCAACTCCTCTTCCTCCTCCCCGTCCTCTTGGGCGAGGAGTAGGAGCAGGAGGAGGAGCTGGACGACGACGGCGAGACACGGCGGCGGAGGAGGGCCCTACTACCCCTTGGTGGTCCTGCCACGCACGCGGAGCAGCGGGAGGGTCACGACAGCATTCAGAACGACCATGAGCATGACAAATCCCTGTCAGCGTGGACCCAAAACCGTAGAACAGTTCACTGTGGATGTGTAAAATCGCGCCGGGAAGTGTTTTTCGCTATTTTCGGCCTACGGGGGCCCTTATCGGGCCCCGGGACCGTCAAAAAACGACTCAGGATGAAAAGCCAGTCCCAGGGAATGGGTCCAGACCTCTGGGGGTCGACGCTTTGGAAAAATGACAAACCGTAGAACAGTTCACTGTGGATGTGTAAGATGCGTGGTGTCATCTGTGAGGTGCGCCGCAAGCTACGCGGTGCAGGCTATGTGGTGCAAGCTATGTGGCGTGAGCTATGGTCACAAAAGACTTGAAGACGACCATGAGCATGACACACCTTTGCCAGCGTGGACCCCCAAACCGTAGCACAGTTCACCGTGGACGTGTAAGATACGTGGTGTCCTCTGTGAGGTGTGCTGCAAAACAGATTGGACACGACCATGAGCATGACACATCTTTGCCAGCGTGGACCCAAAACCGTAGAACAGTTCACTGTGAATGTGTAAGATGCGTGGCTAGGAGGCCACATGCGAACCCTACCCCTGCCCCCTACGACTTCTGAGGGGGAGGGCGGGGTTCACTCCGTTCGGGAGCTCCCGAGCGAAGTGAACCCCACCCTCCCCCTCAGAAGTCGTGGAGGGTAGGGGGCAGGGCTCGCACGTGGCCCCCTAGTGGTGTCGTCTACGAAGTGCGCTGCAGGCCAGGCGGTGCAAAGTCATAGCGCGCGGCGGGTCGGGGACCTGCTGACCCGGGTCAATCCAGACCCGGGTCAGTCAGGCCTTGCAGAGCCCTGCAGGATCCTGCAACATCCTGCACCCAAGCCCGGGTCAGTGCGAAGGATCCTGCAAAAGATCCTGCAGGATCCTGCACCCCAACCCGGGCTGATGCGACCCCGGCCCTGCAGGATCCTGCATGGTCGGGGCGCTCTGGCTGACCCCCGTTTGCACTGACCCCCGTCCTCGCCCTCGCCCTCGCCCTCGCCCCGTCGGCGCCGCCTATCCCTCGCCCTCGCGCCCGCGGAGGAGGAGGAGGAGGAGGAGGAGGAGGAGGAGGAGGAGGCTCCCGAGCGGGGCGCGCGGCGGGGCGCCCGGCGTGCAGTGCTGGGCTACAGCGCGCGGCGGGGCGCCCGCGGCGGCGGCCACGGGCCGGGGCACCCGCGCGGCGCCCACCCCGGGAGAGCCGAGGGCGCCCCCGGGGGGGCGCCCGCGGGGGGCCGCCGCGGGGCCGCGCGGCGCGGCGAGGCCCCGCGGGCGCCCGACGGGGCGCCCGCGGGGCGGCCACGCAGGTCGGGCGGCAGGAGGAGGGAGGAGGAGGAGGAGGAGGAGGGAGGAGGAGGAGGAGGAGCGGAGGAGGCGGAGGAGGAGGAGGAGGAGGAGGAGGAGGAGGAGAGGAGGCGGAGGCGGAGGAGGCGGAGGAGGAGGAGGAGGAGGAGGAGGAGGAGGCGGAGGAGGAGGAGGAGGAGGAGGAGGAGGAGGAGGAGGAGGAGGAGGAGGAGGAGGAGGAGGAGGAGGAGGAGGAGGACGGGGGGGAGGAGGCCGACAGACGCAGCAAGTTCCCCGACTGGCGGAGTTTAGAAGAGACGTCCCAAACAGTCCACAAAAAGGCCCCCCGAAGGGCCAAACATCATGGGAAAGGCGTCCCCAGACGATTTCTGTTTCATGCTGTGCTTGGAGATTCCTCCTGGAGAGGGACATGCCCCACTGAAACGCAGCGAAGGCTCGGCACACCCATCCAATGATGCACGTCCAAAAAAAAAGCGAAGGAAAGGACCTGTAAGTGCAAGTACTGCCTGGGTGATTGCCAGGATTCATCCACTGGGCGAGATTGGGGGGGGAGGAGAGGGGAGGGAGAAGGAGGAAGGAGGGAGGAGGAACGAGGAGTGAGGAGGAGACGGGATGAGGAGTGAGAGGTAAGGAGGAGGCAGGGGAAGGGAGGAGGGATGAGGGACGTGGGAATCAGGAAGGAACGATCTGATACATCCTATCGGGTCGGCCAATGCCCAGTTGATTGTTTCACCCATTCCCAGTCTTACCAGTAGCTGGTTCACCGCAGCTCCCCCCTCTCATCCTTGTCATCCTCCAAATCCTCCCCCTCCTTCTCCCCCCTGCTCTCCCTACTTTTCCTGCTCCTCCACCTCTACCCGATCCTTGTCCGACACCTTTGCCCTGGAGAGAAAGGAGAGGAGGGGGCATGCGTCTCGACGCCGAAGCAACCATGACGACGATGGCACCGACAACGACGCCGACAACGATGACGCTGACGACGCCAACGACGCCTCCGACGCTGACGCCAACGACAGTGCTGACGACAACGCAGACGGTGCCGCCAAGACGCCGACGCCGGCGAACGCCGACGTCGACAACGGCGACGACGCCGACGCCGACGGCGACGACGTCGACGACCCCCCGGCCCCCTCGCACCGCTGGCGCGGGGGGCGCGCTGGGCGGCTGCACGGGCGCCGGCGTGAGGCCGGGGTGTCGCTGCTGCGGGCGCGCGGGCGGACTCTCCGTCGTCCGTCGCCACCATCGTCTGTCGTCCGTCGTCGTCCGTTGCCGTCCACCGTCCGTCGTCCTTGTCCGATGTCGTCCATCGTCGTCGACATCGTCGTCATCCTCGTCGTCGTCGTCGTCGACGTCCTCGTCGTCGTCGGCGTCGTCGTCCGCGTCGTCGTTCTCGTCCTGCTCCTCCTCCTCCTCCTTCTCCTCCTCCTCCTCCTCCTCCTCCTCCTTCTCCTCCTCCTCCTCCTCCTCCTACTCCTCGTAATCCTTCTTCTCCTGCCTTCTCCCTCCCACCAACGCCCCCCTTCCCCCCTTCTCCTACTGATGACCCTTCTCCCCCCCACTCCTGTTCCCTCTCTCCCTCCTGCACCCTCCCCCTCCCCCCGCCTCTCCTCCCGCTTTCTTTCCCCGTCCCCCCTTCCTCCTCCTTCTCCTCCTCGCCTCCTGTCCCTGAAGGGCTGGGTAGGCGGATTATTGGGCTCGGAGAAGGACGAGGTGAGAAGGAGGCAGGAGAGGGGCTCACCGGGGGAAAGAATATGGCACGACGTCGAGGCCAGCCTGTGCCGTGAAGAGGGCGAGAAGAGGAGGAGGAGGAGGAGGAGGAGAGGAGGAGGAGGAGGAGGAGGAGGAGGAGGAGGACGAGGAGGAGGAGGAGGAGGAGGAGGAGGAGGAGGTCCACCGTTCCTGGGGGGGCGCGCCGATCCTTGTCAGCTAGCTTGGCGCCTGACTTTTCCCTCGCGCGCATCTCGCCGGAGGCGCGCGGGGAGGGCGACGCAGGCGCCAAGCTAGCTGACAAGGATCGGCGCGCCCCCCCAGGAACGGTGGACCTCCTCCTCCTCCTCCTCCTCCTCCTCCTCCTCCTCCTCCTCCTCCTCCTCCTCCTCCTCCTCCTCCTCACTGTGTCCTCTTTGCCAGTGCAGCCACACCCGCACGGTGTGCATGCCGCTGCATTCTCCGGTCTCTGCTCCAGCTCCCAGTCCAACTTCGGATTGCAGGACAGGCCCACGACGTAGGGACTCTAAACAGGAGCGATCGGATGCCTTCCCACCTCCCGACGAGGGCCTCCACCCCGAAATGCTCGAAGAGGCACCTGTCCAGAAGCGTGGGCACATCCTCGGGTACGAGCTCGTGCCTGATGGCGTTCAGCAGCAGAGTCTGCATCGACTGCGGGCGCTTGCGCCGTAGGCTATCCGCCGCACTTCCAGCACGAGCTGCGAGAGTTGTGGTCCGAGACGCCTTCCAAGCGCGAATGGCCCGTGATCCGGCTAGTCTGACATGTCGGCGTCGAAGGGAGCCCTCGGAAGCTCCCAGCAGCGCAGCCGTGATCGCAGGGGAACTCCACCACGACGGCGCCAATGATGAGGAATCCCAGCATGAGCCAGAGCACCATCGTGTCACCGCGCTCTTGAGCAAGGCGTGGCACCTCCTCCACGTGGATGCTGCCTTGAGTGCGGTCCGCATCAACGTCGCCATGTTTAGTGCGAGCTACCCTCGAAGGCGAGGCCCTCCCCAGCGATGAAGCGGAAGCCAGGCCCCGCGGCGGAACGCGGTGCTCGGCACGCGGAGGAGATGCGCACGCGGCACGCCGCGCTCATGATGTCCCGCCGAAGATGGAGAAAGTGCAGCTTGCAGCGCAGGACGGGGAGAGCGCGCTCCTGGCATGGGCGCGCCCTGCTCCGGCTGCTGTCGGGCGTGGCCGCGCAATCGTGGCTGCCCTCTGCTCCAGCTTCCCGACTGGCTCCTGCCAGCTCGCCGCCCCGTCCACCCCCGGGCCCAGGAGCACGCCGAGGTGGGCGAGGGGGCGGTGTGAAATGCGCTCCACGACGGGCTCAGCCTCCCCTCGCGTCCAGGTGCCCGTGGGCCACCGAGTGGCTCCAGGGCGAGGGCCGAGAACCCCTTGGCCACCCGGGAGACGCGCTCGAGCCCTGGGAAGCAGCGCCTCGACAGCTCGACGCAGCCGAGGTCATCGGCGCAGACCCGGGTCCATCTCATTCGGGGATCTTCTGACCCGGGTCAATCCAGACCCGGGTCAGCAGGAAACCAAAAACTGCAATGCAGGAAAAAAAAGCTGCAACACAAATCTTCGCAAACCCGGGTCAGCCAATATGCGCGGCCGCCTCGCGGCCACCAGCGGCTCGCTAACCCGGGTCAGCCAGAGGGGGTCTTCGCAGAATGCTGCAGGATCTGGCGCCCTGGCTGACCCCCGTTTGCATTGACCCCCGTCTCAAGGCTCCCGACCCATCTTTGCCTTCTCAATGCCGGCCTCGGGGTCCTCGGCGAAGCAGCTGCAGGCGCAGAGAAGCACTGTTCCCGATGGCGGGCACCCCTGGAGCACCCCCCACGCCATCTACGCGTATGCACGCTCCCGGCCCGAACCGACATACACGTCATTGCCCGCATAGATTTATGACACGGCTCGCTAGAGCCCCTCCAGTAGTCTGAACTCGTCAATGCACGGGCGGAGCCACTCCCGGCGCACGCTCGGGGAAACCTGTGCGAAATCGAAGGCGACCAGCGCGGACGCCGCCCAGACCGTGTCGGACTCCTCCGCCATGGAGCCCGCTATGCGCGCGGAGGCGTCGAGGTGCACGATGTCGCCCAGCACCTGCTGCCTGCGGATGAATCCGCACTGTGACCCAAAACGAATCTTAAGAATCGCTCGACCGATCGACAAGTTGAGGGCCCCGGCGACGATCGTACTGCATGTGCACATGTTCTTCAAGCTAAGGGAGCGCGACACTGAGGCTCGAAAGATTTGGTCACCCAAGGGGCCCGCGTCATCCTCGGCGGCCTCGGGGCGGAAGGCCGCGAGGTAATCGCTGAACGAGCGCGAGAGAAGCCCCTCCCTGCCGTCGGCCACTCAACGGCACGATGGAGCACCACAGGGCCCGCGCCTGGAAGCCACGCCACAAACAGCATGAAAGCGAGGCACACGTCGTGCAGCGCAACAAACCCTCGACCTGACCCCATTGAACTGGAGTGCCCGTCCGGAGCAGACTTCAATCCCAAGGACTTCCAAGGCATTGGTGTATACGCATCTCAGAGAGCCCAGCTTGGCACGCAAGCGCAATCCCAGAGAAGGCATGCTGCAAGTGAGTTGCATACTGCTGCGAGCCGGTGGGGGCCTCAGTGAGTCCAAGACGCAAGCCAACAATCACAGGGCCCCGAGGGCCCGCGTTTATACCCCCACAACCATCCCTAAGATGGAGAGGGTGGCATCATCCGCATACAGGTCAACAGTGCGCGATGTGCTGGAGGCGCGCGTTTACATGAAGCATCGCACGGAGAGAGCACGACGCACGACAGAGCGAACAGAGGGAAAGGCGCATCCAGGCGACGACCCTCTGCGTCCAGACCTGACTTGAGAAACAGCTGTCCCGCGCTTGCATCCGCCCAGCCCCCTCCCCCCCCCCACACGCGCATGCACGGCGCCAAAGGGGCCAGGCTCCCTGGGAAGCCATGCTGCACAGCATCACGAAATAGTTTCCGCCATGGAACCTTATCCAAGCACTTTGCAATGCCGCCCATGGCGCGAGGGGGGCATGATCATCAGGGCCTTGTCGGCCTCGACTCTCAGCTTGGACTAAGACCCTGGCCACGACGTCAGCGGTAGACCGATTAGCCCCCCAGGCAAAATAGTTCCGATTTAGTTATGGATGCCCACGCTCGGACCCAGGACACCCGAGCTTTCGCCCAATCCCAATGCAACGAAGCAAAGAGTGCGACGGCCACCCGCCATTTTGCTTCAGACGACGATGCGAATGTGGGTCAACATAGCTGGCCAAGCTCCAAAGACCTCGCAGAGGCGCACGAAGTGCCCCATGACCGCCAGGGAAGCGTTGGACACGAGGGCCCAGTGGCGAGGACTAGATTGATCGGATCCAATGGCGGCCCCCTGCGGGAACTGCATCGCCGCCGATCGAAGCTCAGATATGACAAGCAGAGGTAGCCTGAGGCCCGTCTCGCAGTGGCGCCGCATTTCGGAAACCAGATCCCCGTCGCCCTGAGCGCCGCGCACGCTGGCGCGCGCCCCCGGAGGTTCCAAGTCGGCCCCACTCCGCACTTCGGCCCAGGGCCCACGCTGAACTCCAACAGCGTCTCAAGGAAAACTGGCAGGCCCCAGGGTGGAGTCCACTTGTGATGGGCGCAAGCTGCGCGGCTTAATCCACTGACGCATTGCCCCTGGCCGATCGCGCAGATGCTGCCTAAGCCATGCTACAGGAGACCTGGATATGGCTCGCCCCGGTCGACGCTCGCCCTCCCCTGCCAATCGACCGAGGCGGCCCCCTGCGAACCTCGTCGGGCGCCTGCGACGCAGCGGGGGCTGCGCACATCTACGCACCAGAACGAAGGCAACGGCGTTGCACGCGACAGGCGGGACATGCGCGCGCATTCGACCAGCGCGACCATGACCACCCATGAAATCACACAGGCGTCGCCACACACGCAAAATTGCATTCATGCCATGCGCAATAGCAATGCGCGCGCAAGGCATTCGCAACTGCAACGCACGGAGGGCCCGAGGGCATTGAGCCCTAGAGGGCTGGTATCCCGCAAGGGCCCCACCCGGATTAGACTGGCAACATTTGGTGCCCCCAGATCGGCCCGCGCACAAATGGCGCGCACCATTTTAGATCTTGAACAGAAGAACAAAGCTCAGCCTCAGCATCTGAGTTTGGCGGCGGACACAGGTGGCCAAGCCTGGCACGGCGCTCTCCATAGTTCACATGTCTAAGGGCGACATCATCCTGCGCCAGCTGACCGTTGCTGATCGAAGGACATCTCCGCATCATCATCGTCGTCGTCCACGTCCTGCCCCTTGGCAAATGGCGCGCAGAAACACGGCTGAGGGTCTCGGAGCACAGTGGCACTGCGCGACGCACCGCGGAAACCATGGCGACTTGCACCGCGCGATGATTGCGCGGCGGGAATTCGTCCATGAACTTTCGGGCGCCCATGGCATCCGCCAAAGAGTCGCTCCCCATCCAGTTGTCTAGATTGCCAGGCGATTCAGCCCTGGGGCCACGATGCGCCCCCGCGAGGCGGGGATCAGGCGCGCGCCCAATCTATCTGGGAGACCTCGGGGCCCCAAGACTGTCGAGCCCACGCCGCAGTCACCCCCCGCCGTGGAAGGCAAGCTGCAGCACGTTAGACAGCCCCCCCAAGCGGGGCGGCCTCGCAGCATTACACCCACCCAACAGATCACCCTGCCCAAGATACGCCGAGGACGCCAAGAAACCACGCCGAAGCCCCGCGCGTTCGCGCACAGCTACACAATGACGTGGCACGAGCGCGCGCGAGGCGAGGAAGCCCGGGGCGCTCGTTGCACCGATGCGACCACGAACAGAGATGCCAACCCCTGCCTTGCAAGTGGAGGCCTCTCCAGGAAGAGATTCCGACAGAAAGGGCTTCCACCCGCGTCTCCCAGCGCGCTCCTGCGCCCGCGAGAAACCATCGCCGCGCAGCTTGCGCTGCGGAGCGAAGACAATCGATACATTCGATGTTGACTCCAGCAAATCTTCGAGCCGAGGCAACCCACTCCTATTGAAAGAAGCACGCGTAAGGAAGCGCTGCTTGACGGCGCGCCCCCAGGTCCGATCAGTGCTAACGCCCGGCGACGATGCAATGATCTGCGCTGCGCTGCGGGCGTAGGCGGGAGCGCAATGTACTGGAGTTGACTCAACATCCACCGTTAATCCAATGGCCATCGCCGACGCAGCGCCAACTGCAGAGTTCACCCCGCCCCCAACAGCACCATCAATAAGCTGACCCCCAAGACTGTCGCGCCCAGCGGCACCGGCCGCGCAGGAGGCGCCGAAATCAGACACCCGATCGCGCGGAGAAGACCTGACGAGGGCGCCGGAGCGACCCGAAGAGACAAACGCAGAGGGGCGCACCACCCGCGCAGCCTCCGATGGGCCTGGAGAGATGGAAATGCACGGGACCCTGGGGGCATGGGCCGCGGGACCGGCCGAGAAGGCGCCCGACGCCGACGCGGGCCCGCGGCCCCCTGGCCCAACCCTGCGCGGCACATACGACGCGCGCCAATTCCCGAGACAAGTTGCCGTAGGAGCAGGTGGGGGCCCGAGACAGGATGCTTCGAATGACAGCGCGCGCCGATGTCGACGCGCGCAAGGTGCCGGCCCCGACCGCGTCGCCATCGGCCCGAGATCAAGCCGGAATTGCACCGCCGTGCTCCGCGCCAGCTGCGGGCAGCTCCGAGCTGCAGGAAGTCGTTGTCGGCGAGAGTCATGCTGCGAACCGAATGGGGAACCAGCACCAGCCTCGCCTCCTCTGGAATCTGCTGCGACCCCCTCGAGGTCAGCTGCAGCTCGCGCGCCCCCTGGGCGTTCCAGTGCGCCGGGGGCAGGAGCGCCGCGCGCGCGGCGCGCCAGTCGTTGCCAGCGGCCGCGGCGCCACGGCGCTCGCGGCAGTTCGAGTGCGCGGCGGAGCTCCACGGGCAGCGCGCCCGTGGCCTCCGAGGCGGCGGCGGCGCCGCCTGCCGCGGCGGCTTCGGGGGCCGCTGCGGCGACTCCTCGGAGCTCGCCGGAGGCATCGACGAGGTTGCCCGCGCCCGCGGCGGCAGCACCAACAGGCGTGACAGCGGCGCGAGCAGTGGCCACCTCGTCGCGGATGGCGTCGAGCTCTCCCTCGGCGGCTGCCATCTCGGCCTTCTGCGAGGCAGGCTCCGCCTGCATGGCGCCCGCCGTGCTCCACGGCAGGTGGCGCTCCTTCTGCTTCGTGGCCTGCCTGTCGAGGGCTCGTCGGAGCATGTCGCCGGGGATCCTGGCAGGCCTCTCTCTGTCTTCTGCCGAGGCCAGCTGCCTCTTGGCGCCGATGATAAGCTCGTAGTCTTGGCCAAGCTGGGGACGCCGAAGGGCAGCGAAGGCCTTCCGAGCGCGACCCGCGCAGTCGCTCTCGTCTTCGCGCGCAACCTCACCACCTCCAGACTGAGATCGCCCGGGTTCCGAATAGGACCTTGGGCGTCGCAGCGGCCCTTGAGGAGCGGCTCCAGCCAGGGCCAGCAGCTGGGCACGTCTGAAGCATGCCAAGAGACACGCACCAGTGCCAGAGGAAAGCATGTTCGACAAGATCCGAGACCCCGACAATGCCAGCAGCGGGGCAGGTTTAAAATGCATCGAAGACACCAACGTATTCGAGATGGGAAACCTGTTATAAATGAATCAGAGACCCCACAAATGCCAGCAGTTGAGCGCGCTGGAAGTACATCAAGAGACAACCACCAATGCCGGGCGGAGAACAGGTTTGACACAAGTCAGAGACCCCACGAATTCCATAAGCAGAACATGCTCGGACTGTATGTACTAACCACGCCCACCAACGCCAGCGGGAGAACACGTTATAAACAAATCAGTGGCCCCACCAATGCCAGAAACTGAGCATGTTTGAAATATAGCATGAAAAACCAACTAGCGACATACGTAGACCAAGACTGAAATACATCAGAGACCCCACCACGTGCATTACTCATAGAACGCACCTCAGTATAGCGCATCTTGACCTGAACCTCTGTCTCCGTCACCCCGAAAATACGTCCATCACGGCCTATGAACACGCCCTCAGCGACCACAGAGAGCCTGTTAAGGTACAGACCCAAAGGGCCATTCATACTGCTCGCAATGACTTCCTATGCTCGAACAATCGCAAGGCCATAAGTCCACCGAACCACCCAAAATAATCTGAACCTCACGACGAACAGGGCGATCCACACCACGCCGGTCTTCACAAACATGCCCCCTTTCCACAAGGAAGCTGACAAACAGCAAGCGCACACGAAGAAGAGCCACAACATGACATCCGTGGGAAATGGCTGCCTCCAGCTCTGCCAGAGCACGTCGCAAATCCTCAAAACCACTCAACGCAGGCACGCTTGCTAGCACACCCGCAAAACTTAGACCATCGGGCTCAACATGAAGATCACAAACGTGCGAAGCAGCGCCAGCATCTAGAAAGCCGGGCGCCTGCAGCAACGTGTCGGTAGCACTTTCAGCCGTGTAAGTAAAACCACTGAGTTTCAGGGTATACCACATCTCCACACTCACACACACCACTCCATCAACAATACCACTCTGTGCTTCCTCCAGAAGCCAAGCGCCGCGAATAGCGCAGCCATCAGTGAAAGGAACGGCAGACGACGAGCAGGACACCACGGGTGCGTCGACTTTGCGCGGGAACTGGGAAAACTGCGGGAGAGGTGCGCAGTGTCGTGGACGATTCGGCTGGTACGAGAAACTCCATGGATCGCCACCCTCCCTGTGCCAAGGGTCGTTACCACCAGGTCCATTGACCTGGCCAGGGTCATCACGCCGACACTGTCGAGAACCGCCTTGGCCACCACCACGAGCATCGTCACGTAGGTCGGCAAGACCGTCATCTCCACCATCAGCACCGTAGCCTCGAGGTGGGGCCAGCTCGGGAACAGAAAACCACAACCCATCTCCTGGTGCCCATCGGATTGTCGATGTCCGCGGTCCACTGCCACATGCATCCTTAGGAGGCCCTCGATGCAGTTGAGGACGTTCAGCAGCACGTTCCGATTGGTCGCGCTGATGGCAGGGCCCGCAGGATCCATGACGATCTTGACCTTGGACCTTCCCTGCAGTGAGGCCAAACCGAACGTGATGTGGGTGCAAACGCCTTGCAGGATGTGCCTCCGAACCCAATGGAGTCACCCCGCCATCACCATCGCCGCGAGGTGAGGGGGCGATGGGAGCGGGTGTTCCTGGTAACCTGCATGGGCAGGCAGGTGCCTGAGCCAAAGCAGCTAGGAGGAGAAGAAGGAGGAGGATGAGGAGGAGTAGGAGGAGGAGGAGAGAGGCAAAGAGTCTAGGGGATAGAAGAAGGAGGCACGGGTGAGGTGGGGAAGGGGGAGCTAGAGGAGGCAGGAGGAAGTAGACGGGAAGGAAGTAAAGGAGGCTGGCGAG
The DNA here is from genome assembly GCA_963575745.1 of Prorocentrum cordatum. NCBI lineage: Eukaryota > Dinophyceae > Prorocentrales > Prorocentraceae > Prorocentrum > Prorocentrum cordatum. Next base: position 337,231 of record CAUYUJ010006447.1, read on the forward strand.
GAAGAGAAACGAGGGGAACGTAAAGCAGAGGGGAGAAAAAGCTGATGGAGAGAGGGAAGCAGGATGAGGCGGGGTGCACATCACAGGCAGCGCAAGGATTGATGGAGACGGCGAGGGCGTCGTAGAGGAGGAGGAGGAGGAGGAGCAGGGCAGGAGGAGAAACATTGAGCAGCATGCGGAAGAAGAGAGCAACGCTGACGACGCCAGCGGTGGCGGAGAGGGCGAGCACGACGATGACGATCATCACGAGCACGAAGACAACGAACCCGACGACGATGACGAAGACGAGGACGACGACGATAACGACGACGACGACGAGGACGAGGACGACGAGGACGACGACGACGACGAGGACGACGACGACGACGACGACCAGCACGAAGAGCACGACGACGGCGTGCGAAGTCCTGGGCCAGCTGCTCCAGCTCCCGCACCCGCCAAGACGCCTCCGGTCCGAGCAAGCCCGCGGCCTGGGGGCGCCCCCCGCACTCGTGGCTCGACCAAGACGCTGTTGTTCATTGTCGTTGTGTTCCCAACCATCCTGTGGTGTCGGGTCCTCGTCTTGAAGGGACAGCGCCCCGCGCCTCCTCTCCTCTCCTGTCCTCTCCTTTCCTCTCCTCTCCTCTTCTCTCCTCTCCTCTCCTCCCTCTGCTCATCCTCCTATTCCTCCTCCCCCTCCTCCTCCTCCTCCTCCTCCTCCTCCTCCTCCTCCTCCTCCTCCTCCTCCTCCTCCTCCTCTTTCGCCTCCCCCATCATGCAACATCCCGACCTCCCTTCCATGTTGGAACACCCCTCACACGTTTCGTGGGCCGATAGGGAGCTCCACCAAAGGCCCCAGTGGCGGAGTCCACATGCGTCCCCGCCACCGATTTCAGCACACCCCTCACATGTTTCGTAGCCACCTTTTTTCTCGGACGGCGCGAAGCAGCCACCCTCCCGTGGCAAACGACCCAACGGATCGCAAGCCCACAGCGGAGCACTCCTCGCGGCGAGAGGTCGGGCAAGACGAGACGACTATTAGCCAGAACAAAAACGTGGCCGCCAGCGCCACTTAGTCAGGCACGAACCATCTTGGCCCTCGTCTGACATGTTCCAACGCGCTGGCAACTGCCGTGTAGCGCCGAGTGAGCACTCGGAGCCGTGTTTCAAGAATCTGTTCCACATCCGCCGAACTTTGGAGGCGAACAACGCGAAAAGTGCGCAGGAACGCATCACACATGAGAGCACACAGCAACGAAGCATCAGGAAAGAGGGGGTAGAGAAGAAACACGGTTGAAACCCACGGGATCATCACTGGATCAATCGGGAAAAGTTAACGATCCATTTGACACACAGCTCGCGGAAGTGAGGGCTGAACTTGTAATGACGAAGATCAGCATATTCTCTGGACGTATCGAACCCATACTCGCAGCAAGCCCCAAAGATACATCCACGAGGAGCAGAATGAAATCGAGATCTTGTGCAAACACTTCGAATACACATCCGATGAACACTCATATTAAGATGGGACGGACGGATACGGTGAGAGTGTCATCCAAAACGAATTCCGGCAACCAGTTACGCAACCGATAAAGCAGCCCATCGGAGACAGATGGACCAGGGAGAGGACGAGCATGGAACGAGCATAAAGTTTACGCTGGAACACAGCTGGCTTAACCGTCGCAAGCTCTACGGTGCTCTGCGTCAATTGAATGGTCTGGAATAGATCTGGCAGAAAAGACTGTTTCTTTCACTGTTGGGGATCCCCTCTTGTGTTGTGCCACACCGCTTCCACCAGGGTATTGTCGAGCGGGGCCTCGCGGGCCCACCAGCGGGGCGGCTGAGCCCCATTGAACTCACCGCCCCGTGTTGCCTCTCGCCAGCGCCGCCAGCACCACGCGGCCGAGTTTTTCCCAGGGCGAGGCCAGGCCGAACGAGGCCTATGGTCCCAGGACTCCTCCGCGGAACACCAGGGCCCCTCGAAACGGCCGCCAGCGGCCACCAGGAAAACCCCGGGCGCAACGATGAGGCAAGACGAGGCCCAGAGGACCCAAGAGCTCTTCCCTCTCGAAAGGGTGGCCCGAGGGTGGGAGACAAAAAGCCTGCGGCGAGGCGGCATCGCGGCGCATGCACAGGAGAGAGGGGCCCCACAGGACGAAACAATCAACATGTAATACATGGGTTTCTGTTTCTTTCACTGTTGGGGATCCCCTCTTGTTTCGTGCCACACCGCCTCCACCAGGGCATTGTCGAGCGGGGCCTCGCGGGCCCGCCAGCGGGGCGGCTGAGCCCCATTGAACTCACCGCCCCGCGTTGCCTCTCGCCAGCGCCGCCAGCACCGCGCGGCCGAGTTTTTCCCAGGGCGAGGCCAGGCCGAACGAGGCCTATGGTCCCAGGACTCCTCCGCGGAACACCAGGGCCCCTCGAAACGGCCGCCAGCGGCCACCAGGAAAACCCCGGGCGCAACGATGAGGCAAGACGAGGCCGAGAGGACCCAAGAGCTCTTCCACGTCTCCCTACCTGGTTCACCGCCTTGAAATCACCGCAGGGGGGGAGGCCACATTGTAGGCCAGCAGGCTCCCAAGAAAACCCTATCGATCGAGGGTCGACTGCAAAACGCGCAATTCCGAGAGAGCCTGCTGGCCTTCTGTAAGATATATGCAAGCCGTCGCCGTGTCCTGCCAACGTCTTCTCTCTAGAGTGGCAGGCATGTTACGGGGCGACGGAAGAACGATGTGGCCCCCCCTCTTGTTAAACTGTATGGCTTGAATTGAAACTGCTGGCAATTGATGGCAGCACGCAGCTGCTCGAAAACACGTCTGAAATCACCAATCGAAGAGGACAGGGTCAGCTGGTCTGACGAATCATGTTGCAACAAGTAGGATATCAGCTGTGTCACCGAGGTAACCTCAATCACGACTGACTCCTGTCGATGAAACTGCAGCCCACTTTTTGCGATTTGCAACACTACAACGAGTCTGGCGTGAGCCTCGTCGATGGCAACCTGCCAGCGTCTCAAGGTCAGCGTCTCGGTGGTCCGCGAGAAGGCCGCAAACCCGAGTGCCAGCAGCGCCGCGACGTCGTTGCGGCCCCAGCCGCGCGCGGTGGCAGCCATCGCCGTCAACACGATGTCGGGCACCGGAAGCACGCGCTGCGGCAGCTCCAGTCTCTGCCAAGCACGAAGCAGCTTCCACGAAGCTGGTAGGATGCGCTCCTTACGCAGGAAGTTCCACGTCCAGCGCGCCACACTGACTGGTCGCCTGGGCCGCAGGTCAGGCCGCATCGCCTCGAATGTGTCGAGCCTGATATCGCTGCTTCCGGCCTCCGCTCTGCGGGCCAGCTCCTCCACGATGATGACGCCGGGGTTCAGCGCGGCATCCTCGCTCTCGAGGTCGTGCTGGCGCACCAAGACACCTTCGTCGCAATCGACCTGGTCCGTGCTGACGGTGGCATCGGCGACGGTGGCACCACCTCCAGTCTCACGCATCTGCCTGACGGAGTGGATCTTGGACAGGTAGTCTGCTGCAGTTGGCGTCCTGAAAAAGGGCGCGAAGCGGTAGTCGAACTCGCGCCAACGTTCGAGTTCATGACCTGCACATCTGTCGAGACCTGTAGGGAACCGACCTGGAGCACGACGAAGAACATATCGCAGAAAGGTGGGCAGGCGGCAGCCCCTCTGGATGTCATCCTGCCACTGGAGCTCAGCGGCCAGCCAATGTTCAACTGGTCCAGGCCCATCAGGGATCACGACGTGCTTCACCGAGTCCATGAAGTACGTCTCGCCCTGCTACGGCGCCAACAGCTTCTCCTTCATCCAACACAGACGGCCACGCTGACAGCGCGTGACATCACCTGCTGAGATAAGCACAGGTTCGCATCCCAAGGATTGTGACATCAACTGTCGCGGTTCCGAATCCATCGAGGCCACGTTCTCAGCCTAGGAGAAGACCGTGCAGAAATCACCCAGCGTCTCGCGTAGCAAGGACACATTGCGGTTTATCTCGTAAAACAAGCGTGAACGCTTCCCTTAAGACCAGCACGCTTAACATTGATGCGGGCCAGGTCGCTGCAAGAGCTATTGGCCACCACCAATATCCACTTCACACACGGAACTCGTTCACGGATGGCCACCCCCTCGGCGACCCCAAAGGATCAAACGTCGCCGATTCCAGCACGTCTGGCCACGCATACTTGGTCACCCGCTTCGCCTCGGCGTCGATCTCGGCGGATAAGAACAGCGCGGGAGTGAGCCCTAGAAGGTCCAGGGCGCGGCGAGCCCCACCGATGCCGTCGAACAAGGACAGGAGCACCACCTCGTCGCGGAAGTCAGTCACCAGCCTTCTGCTGGCCGCTCTCGCAGCGGCCACTCCATCAGGTCGAAGGCGAACAGCTCGACACACGGCGCCACGCTGCATGCTGGCATCCGAGACCGCCACCAACCCGCTGATCGGCACCCGCAGGTCGCAGCGAAGCAAAGGGAGCAACGTCAAGGCCGACACCAGCTCCTCGCGTACTCTACGTGGCAGCTTCGCATCACCACGCATCGTCACCAAGAATCGCCACAGGTGAGTGACGCACATCATCGCCTCGCGCCTCAACAAAATGCACCGAACTCAGCGGCCCGCCAGGATCTGCATCCACTTCTGAGTCACTGTGGGCCGTTGCAAGGTCGCCAGGGTGAGGGAGATCAGCCGTCTCACGAACTCTGCGGGCGCCCGATGGTGCCCCGATCCCCATCGATCGCCTCCCTGAGGGACTGCGTCGTTGTCTCGTGGATGACGGCCTTGTTCTCGCTCCTCGGCACGCTGAAGTACTCATACCCCCGACGGGCTAAATCGACCGCCTCGCTGATTCCCGCCCCCTGAAGGGCCTTGGCGCGCCACCAGTTGGTGATCTCCGGCACTTCCAAGTTAACGATGTACACCTGCCAGGCCCTCCAGGGGGATGGCGCGTTGAAGCGCTCCAACCACTTCGCGATCAGGACATCGCCGTGGCAGAGCTGGTGCTCCTTGCAGTGACAGAGTAGCCGAGCGCCACTCAGTGAAGATAAGTCGGCCAGAAGGTCGGGCGACTTCTCCAGGTGCTCTGCGAGCAGCTCGATGGCCTGGTTCTTGTCCAGACCGCCCCGAATGCGGAACGGGTGGCCCCACTTCGACGGAGCTAGCTGCAGTGAGCTGGAGCCGCGCCCGATATAGATCATCCACCCGTCGTCATCGCAAGTGTGCCCGACCTCGCCGCGGACGGGAGCCACTCCTGCATTGCTCAGGCCACCTCTGCGAGCAGGAGGAATACGAGCGTCCCTGCGCAACTCCTCCGACGCTGGAAGTTGCCGTAGCTCAGGATGTCGAGCTCGCAGAAGACGACGATGAATGTGCTGAATCACCCTTGTGGCCGATATCCATCCCATGGGCATGACAACGGCGGCCAGGCATATCATGCCCTTGCCTGGGGGGCCAGCGATGCATCTCCTCACGGGCTTTGAGATGGCCATGTACTTCAGCCACACATCGCGGAGGCTGTACACGTAGAGGTAGCACGTCAGATCCTCTGCGCTCCAGAGCATCACCTCCCCGGACCTGAGGATCACGCTCTTCCACTTGTCGCTGTGGGGAAGCATCGGCATGTCGCCCTCTACGATGTACTCGTACTCTATCGTCTCGAGGGTCCCCTTCTCGAGCAGGTCGCCAGTGATGAGCCCCCACTCCTCGTTCGAGGCCCAGACCTTCGGAGCGGGAGACAGGCTGCCAAGCTCTGACTCGTCCTTCGGGAACAGACCTGGATCGGAAGGGGCAGCTCTGATCCAGCCCTCTGTCGCATCGACGGCCCGCACGGCAGCGCACGCCTCTCGAGGAGGCAGCACTTCGAGTAGAAGATCATAGTCCAGGGGCTCGGCAGGGAACACCACCTCGCCGTCGTAGGAGGTGGCGGCGGAAGTAAGCTCTGCGCCCCAATCGATGTCAGGGATCAGGCCAGCGCATTGCTCACGAAGGACCCTGACCTCATAGGGAAGATTATTGAGGGCTTTGCGCTGGGTGCCGTTCGGAGGGCCGTGAGGTGCATCGACCCAACTGCGAGGGTAGTGAAAGTTGAGACCAGACACGGTACAATGCAGCCAGTCTAACTCCTCGGACTTCGCAACTGCCAGCTCTTGACTGTCCTCACGAAGGCCTCCGCGACGCTGAGGAGCAGCCTGACCATGAAACACGATCGGGAGCGCGAGTAGATCACGACGTTCTCGCCGACCGTTCGGTGATGGAAGCGGATCTCCACACACTGCATCAAGGTCGGAAATCATCGAAGCCATCGAGGGAGTACGTAAAGAAGCCGGGTATGAATCATCATCGCGCTCGGCACTAACGTCAGCTTTACCAAATGACTGATTGACTGAACCACCAGTGGATGTACGTAAAGAAGCCAAATGTGAAGAATTGCCTGTCTCGCCGTGGGCTGCACCAGAGGCAAGCCCAGCACCACCAGAAGCGGTAGCCAACGTAGGCGAAGGTGGCGTCGAACGATGTAATGCGGACTTACGTTCAGCGTCAGGGTGTAGCGCAGCAAGTAGCCGAGACAGCAGGATGGCGCCGAGGTTCTCAACGGGCGAACCAGGCAGCACACCCGACAAGGAAAAATAATTGTCGGAGACGTTCTTTGCGTCACAATCGACAGTGTGCTCCGCGTCATGCAATGAGCCCGAGTCAAAACTGGATGACCTCTGGGAGAAGATCTCCGACTCCTGATCATCGGGTGGAATGTCATTCTTCTCAGACTCAGACGGAACTACTATCAGGTCTGTGGGGGCCAGGCGCGCTGCTTGCCTTTGCCCTTGCCCTTCGGCTTGCCCGTGGAGCCGGGCCCCTGCCACCTGTCTGACTTGCTGCCGCCCTTTCCCTTCTTGGACTTCGGCTTGCCCGAGCCCTTGGTCTTCGCTTTCTCGCCCTTGCACTGAGGTGAAGGTGATCCTGGGCGGCTCCTCGGCGCGGGTGATCGCTGCCGCCCGCCTCGCTCGACCTGATCGGCGAGCTGCGCGCGCCTCACTGGCGACGTTGGGCGCGCCTCCCCTCCAGTAGGTGGGCGCGACATCGGTCGACGGTCGGGGCCAGGGCTGACGGCGCCGCGCGCGGTGGCGGCCGGTGACCCTGGGGCGCGAGGCGCGAGAGGCTGCGAGGCTGCAGGGCTGCCCGACCGCTGCGTATGCTCTCCTCCGTGAACTGCTGGCGCTGCGGCCTGCTTCTTCGCGGCGGCAGCCTGCCTCCGCTCCTTCCGCCACCGCGCCTTTCTCGACGCCTTCGCGCGCTCCGCCATGCTGCTGGGCTCGTTGGCACTCGACTTCGCCACGCTCTCGGCCAGGCCAAGCATTCTCTTGTGCTTGCTCACGGCGTCGTGCACTTCCTCCTGGCGAGCCAAGCCCACACCCAGGTCGCCGCACAGCTCGAGATGCTGAGCTACCTGCCAGTGGCCGTCCTTGGTCACCTGCTCGATCGCCTTCAGCCTCTGCATCAAGAAGTTGCCCAGATGATCCAACTCTCCTCTGAGGAGTGCGTCGAGGCACGCGCCGATGGTCCGCATCGCGCGCACATTTCTCACCCCCATATCGCTCTGCGGGTGGTGACCATGCCAGACGCTCGTGATGTACTGCACCACCGTCGCTGCCAGTTCGTCCAGGCCCTTCTCGGTGTCCGCCCCACCACGCCGTGCAAGATAGCGCTTGATCTGATCCATACCGCTCGACATGAGAGCTCCTGGAGCGGCCTGGGCAAGAGGAGCTATCCTGCGGCCTGGGTCGACGTGGGGGGCGCCGTCAAAAACTGAGCCCTCGGAGCTGCTGTCATCACCGAGCCGCCGTCCCCGCCTCTTCTCACGACGACCAACACGACGACCGCCAAGAGCCAGCTCAGCGCGCTCAGCAAGGACCTCACCTATCCCTCGCTTGCGCTGCAGTCGCAGGCGCAACTCTGCCACTTTCCTCTTCAGCTCCTCGGGGGTGGGCTCCGCGCCAGCCATGGTACTTCCAGCAGCAGCTCAAGGCGCGCGGGCACCTCCGACAGGTTCGCCAAGGACGCCAACGGCTGCGGGCCCCCCAGCTGCTCCGCGACCTCCCAGCAGCGCCTGAGCCCACGGCCCAGTCACTCCCTCGGGGCTCCGCATGCGGTAGGTCTCCGCGTGCAACACCGAGCGCTGAGGCCACTGCACCAGCCCTGAGCACACGCTAGCCTGCTGAGTACAGAGGTGCAGCACCACGCCACCGAGGTGATTGAAGCTCCCCGACAGCACCGGCCACGAGGCAGCGCTGCTGCACCGCAGGAACGACGCCTCCACGAAGACACCCATGCCACCACCAGGCCACGCACTCTGGATGTTGAACAGCGCCGTACCAACTGCGTTGCCGAAGCTGTCCAGGGTCACGCACTCCAGCAAGCCTCCAGGTGACAACCCGAGCCGCTGGTAGGCCATCGGTGATGATGGGCCGTGCACCCAGGGCCCTGCACCTCCAGGAGGCGCCGCCAGATCGAAACCACAGCCCCCAGGAACTCCGACTCCACCTCCAGCAGCCGGCACCCAGCCCAGCAGCTCACCACCACCTGGGGCTGCTCCTGCGCCTGCGGGCGCACCTCCAGCTGCACCGCCGAGAACGCCGCCAGCAGCAGGGGCCCAAGCGCCAGCGCCGCCGTGGCCTCCGACTCCGAGAGCTCCACCTCCTAGTCCAGGAACAGCTCCAGCGGGAGGTCCTGCTACGCCTCCAGCTCCATCGACCACAGCAGCCGCACCATCCGCCAGAGGGGGAGACACGAGCCCGCCTCGTGGGCCTCCTCCACAGGTAGCTCCAGCCGCCCCAGGCGGACCTCCGCCTCCAGCCGCCGCAACGCCTGCAGCCGCTCCGACTCCCGCGGGCGGTCCGCCGCAGCCACCAGCCAGTACTCCAGGAGCACCTCCAGCCAGCACGCCCGCGCCAGCAGCTCCTCCACCTGGTGGGCCTTCGGCGACAGGGGCTGCAGCGCCTCCTCCGGCGACTCCGCTCGCGGCGGCTGCGGCGGCTGCGCCGCGTCCACCTCGGCGGGGCCTAGCCGCGACGCCTCCGCGACCTCGAGCGCCTTCAGCAGCGGCGGCCGCGCGCGCTCGCCTGCTCCCAGCAGCCCCGCGCGCAGCAGCTGCGCGACCTCCGCGGGCTCTGGGGTCTGCCGCCGCAGCCGCGCATGCCGCCGCGCGGGCGCGCTCGGCCTTGGCCTCGCGCAGCTGGGCCGCCTCCGCGGCCACCATCTCGACGTGGCGCTGGCGCTGGGCGTCGGCGTAGGTGGCTAACTCCCGAGCTTCATGCGCCTGCGCCCGCGCCTGCCCCTCGGCGTCCAGACTCTCCAGGTTCGCCAAAGCTGCCCGGATCCGCTCGGCCTTGGACTCCTTGGACTGGCCTTCCACGCTCGAGTTCGATGGACTCGAGAGCAAGCTCGGCGGGGAACCGGGATCCGTGAGGACAGGGACCTCGAGTGGGGAGGACACGTGCGTCACCTCGCCGGGGCTCATGGGCCAACTCATGGACCACGACGAACTCGTCAACAGCTCCTCAGTCTGATCTGGCACGTGCACTGGGCTTGGCATCGGCAACAGCTCCCGCACGTGCGCTGGGCTTGGACAACGGCTCCCGCGCGCGTGCTGGGCTCGGGCTGCGCGTCGGGCTGAACGTCGGGCTGCGCGTCGGGCCGTCGCCGCCAGGGTCGCCGCGGTCGGCCTGAGCGACGTCGGGCTGCACGGCGTCGGGCTGCGCGTCGGGCGCGGCCAGGCCGAGACTCGGCGGGCGGCCGCGGTTGCCTCCGCGGCCTCCTGGGGGCGCGGGCAGCGCGGCAGCTGCGCCCGCGGGCAGCGCAGCGAAGCCGCCAGCGGCGCCGCTGGCGGCGGCCGCCGCCATCACATGGCCGAGCCGCCGCGCCTGCCGCAGGCGGCGCCCCTGCACCTGAGGTCACCCCCTGACCTCAGGCTTTCAAGACAAAAAGCCTGCGGCGAGGCGGCATCGCGGCGCATGCACAGGAGAGATGGGGCCCCACAGGACGAAACAATCAACACGTAATACATGGGTTTCTTCTGATTCCCGCCCTGCGAATCAACCGCTCGAGCGAAACAATTTGCGCTGCTGCACGGCCCAACAGTCCGCGGCACCAGGACACGTCATGGCAAAACGGACAGGGCAAGCTGCGGAGTGAGCAACGATATTGGGCGACTCAATCGGGAATCTCAACTGGGCTACAGAAACAGACATTAAGAAAACGCATTGCACGGACCACAAGTTAATGTTTCGAGCATGTGCTCGTGCGAATTCGCAACGACGGGGGTGAGCTGCTCTATCTGCATCACGGAATGCAGCACGCTGAGGCACATAACCTCGAACGTAACACAATTGGTAGCACTAACTGGCGAGAGAGCTCGAAGCTGCCAGCACCGAGCAACGAACTGAGCGACTGGTGGAACCCACGCCTTGCCAGCAGCAGTGGGGTCAATGTACAGCCCAAGATACTTCGAGTCAGTGCGCACTTGGCCAGCTACAACCCTCCCTGCTCCTGCCTTAGATGCTGCTGATACCGCCCATCCCCATCCCCCCACAAAGAAGCAAGCCGCACTTGTTAAAACTGAAGGCCAATCCAATCGCCCCATCTAGGCGCGGAAGAAGACGCCATGCAGCACGCAACGCTTGAAAGACATCCACCACCCCAAAGAGACAGTCGTCGGCACACGCAAGACAAAAAGAGAGTTGCCGTGGAAGTGAGTACGTCGTCCAGCGTAGCACTATTGCTAGCGCAGAGCATGCGATATAAATTCGGAATACATTCAGGGACGCCCATCGCAGACAGCACAGCGCGAAGCCACACATGGAGGCGAGAGGGAAAGGCAGCAGAAAAATCAGTTGAGGGGATAGCAGCTGAACCATGGCCAAGCAAGTGCTGTTGCAGCCCCCCATCCTTCCGCCTGCATCACATGAACGAACATCTGCCGATGATTGACACATTTGTGCAGCGGGCCAACAATGCCCCGAGAAACCTGGTTAATCGGCATACCACGCAGCCTGGCGCAACTTGGCATCTGTGCTGGCCATAGACAGCGGGCGCGTGTACGAGCAATCCCGAACAATGTTCCCCGCCTATATCCACATCCCGCTCCCCTTTCGGTAAGAAGACCATCAGCAACTCCCCCACATCAGGCGGCAACGAGCCAATGCCACCACGCACCGCGGCGCGGTAAAGGCTGTGAAAGTGCCGTGTCACTCCTGGCACGCCAGCATATGTACGGCATCCCATTGGGCCCCGGCATCAAGTTGCGACACGATCGAGTGAGTTGATAAAAAAGACATCATACCCAACCTCCCACGCAATCGTTTCATTCTCGTCCAGGCCCCCAGGAATGGCACGGACGTGGGCGAGAATGCCATTCCAGTGAGTACGGTCTTCAGAAACGGCCGAGAACACCCTCCCCCAGTAGTTGGCTAGGCAGGCTGCAGACGCTTCTAGCGAGGCACATGGGCGGCCGTGCTCGTCCAGCACGGCAGACAGGTACGATCGCCGGCGGGATCGTCGCTTAAACCTTCTCCAGAGCTCACGCTTGCGGCGCAGCTTGCGAAGAGCATCTGCCTTCGCGTCCTCCTGGAGTTGCTGGTCGTTCGTCACCTCTTCCTCCTCCTCATTGAACAAGCGAACGTATAAATAGTGCACGTGCTGACAACTGACAAGGTCCCCGGATGTCAGTGCAAATCAAGGTCTCAACATCAAAGGACTGCTGCAACCGTGGATGCGAGCCGAGTGCGCGGCAGATTAAATGATCCTGCTGAGCTCTTAAACTACGGAGCGCGGCCATACGCCAGCGACGCTGCTCTGCTTTCTTTTCCGCCACATTCTCGGCAAGCTGCCTGCGAACACCGGGGACAATCTCATGCAGCACGCTTTAGTCAAGGCGAGGGCATCCGTCGCCCCGCGGCATCAAGCTCATCCGCACGATTCACATTCGTTCGAGCGTTCGATGTGAGGTCTCATTCTTGCTCAGCCAGCCCGGGATGAAGGGAGCGCCGAATACGAGAGACGAGACGTATAAATCTGCACATGCACAGGGATGTGATCCGGATTTCGAGAGTCGCAGAGCTTACCAACAACAGAGGCCTGGATGGTGAGATCGGCAACAAGCGCGGCAGGGAGCGATGAGTAGATCTTATCGGGCCGAAACGAGTGCAACATATTCCCATCACGAAGCTCGCGGCGGGCATCTTCAGCCTGAAAAATCTGGATCCAGTGGCCACACTTCCGATCAAAAGCTTAATGAGACCGAGCCTCTCCATGAGGCCACCCGCTCCCGTCAGGCAACATACGGCCGTCGCCTTCCAAAATAAAGTTCCAGTCCCCAAGGAGAACCGACAAGCATTGCTCATCAGGGGGAAGCACCTCTAAGATATCAGCTAAATAGTCGACGTATGTGTTCAGCGACGCACGGGTGTTAATTAAGCGCATGGACGTTCATGATGGCAGGATTCCCATGTCTCCCCAGATGAAGGCTCAGCAACAATCCCCCTTCTTGGAAACTATGGCGGGAGATGCTATCTCACTGGCAGGCAAAATCAGGCGAATGATACATGGGGATTTCCCCCGCACGGGCTGTGCCCTGAAACATTGTGCCACCAACGTTGAAGCCAAGAAGCTCATTCTGCAACATCAGCACATCTGTTTGCGTCCTATGTGTCTCTTGGGCACATACCGTCCGATATTTCCGACACGAACTCTTGCACGAGCGAAATCTGCTGAGAGCCGTCCGCTGCCTTCGAGTGCGCACAGCTGCAAAAAGGCCGCGAGCAGTCCACGTCGCGGCGCCAAGAGGGGAAGAGGGGGGGAACAAAAAGCTGCTGGTGCTCTTCAGAAGGCGGGGGCCACCTGGGCGGCGGGCAAGGCTGGGCAATCGGACAATCGGCAAACACAGAGGGGGCGGACGAAGGCAAAGGAGAGGGCTGGGTCCTGCAGGCCATCTCATCATCAGAAAAGTGATCAGAAGTGGAAGAGGTAGAGGAAGTTATCACGCTGTTGCCAGAACAAGAACTCAAATTTAGTCGGGGCCGCATCGGCTGCGCGAGGCCCGGGTCATTGCACGCGTGCTCCCGACAGGCAGAGAAGCCCTCCCCAGGAGCAGGTTCCGAGCGACACGTCGTCGGCGTAGCTGGTGGGAGGGACTTTCAACCGCGGCAGTGGCAGCTCACGATCCAGGCCTTCATCGCCTCCACGGAGGTGTTCCAAATAGTGAGGTCAGGTTCGTGCGGCGTCAGCTGCAACCTTCCCAGTGCATCAATCTCGTCTTTGCGAGCACGAAATGGTATGTCCCAGTCCTGATGGGGAACTCGTTGCGGAAACCATCGGCGCCAATATTTATGCTGTCATCGAAACGCTTGGAGTCCAGAAGATGCTGCACGACTGGAGCCCATAACTTTGACATGTAACGCCGGCGCACGCGAGCATCATCAGGCAGATCAGCACGAATCCGCAGGGGAGGGATCTTCTGATCCCTGGCGTCGGTCCACTTCACCTCCTGAGCAATGAACCAATTATTGAACTCTGTGGCGAGCTCGGCGGACACAAAGTGAACTGAGAAGCTTTGGCTGGTCTTGGCGAACTTCGTGGTGGCGCTAGCTTCGTAGCCACATAGAGGCAATTTGACTGAATGCCCTTGTGGCGGTGTCCACATGCGCTCCCGCCACACATGTCGGCACACCCCTCACACGTTTCGTGGCCCCACAGGAAGCTCCACCGAAGGCCCCAGTGGCGGTGTCCACATGTGTCTACGCCACTCATTACGCACATCCTTCGCACGTTTCGTAGCCCCATAGGGAGCTCCACCGAAGGCCCCAGTAGCGGTGCCTCCACGGGAGGCCCCAGTGGCGGTGTTCGCATGCGTCCCCGCTACCAATTTCGTCACACCCCTCAGACTTTTCGTGGCCTCCCAGGGAGCTCTACCGAAGTCCCCAGTGACGGTGCTCGCATGAGTCCCTGCCCGTCATTTTGGCGCACCCATCACACTTTTCGCAGCCCCACAGAGAGCTCCACCGAAGGCCTCAGTGGCGGTGTTCGCATTGGTCCCTGCCCATCACTCGGCACACCCCACTCACGCGTGCTGGCCCCATACGGAGCTCCACCGGAGACCCCAGTGGAGGTGTTCGCATGCGTCCCCGCCACACATTTTGGCACACCCCTCACACGTTTCGTGGCCCCATAGGGAGTTCCACCGAATGCCTCAATGGCACAGTTCGCATGCGCCCCCCTGCCAATATCGCCCCCCCCCCCTCACGCGGTTCATGGCCCCAAAGGGAGCGCCACCGAAGACGATATTCAAAGCTGCGGTACTCACAACTGCATATGGGGTTTGGGTCTGTCGCCAGGATAATGCTTGTTTCCCATCGTGTTGTGTTCATTCCGCCTTCGCTGCAAAACGAAGTCAAAAACGAAAACGGCCCACGGAATGGCAAAGACACCGTTTGGGTCGAGCCCTGACCCCACTCCCCGCCTCAGCTGCCCGGAGACGCAACACGCAACACGTGGCGTACTTGATACGGAGCTCTACACAGAGACCGAAAACGTAGGCAGATACGTTCGACAAAACGTGGGCCAATACGCTGAGCCAACACGCAACGTACTGACAAGGACGTTTTCGGAACGGCACGGCTTGCGTTTCGAAGCGGGCGCATCGAGGCAGCGAAGCTCCCCGTGCGTGGGCCGGCCTGGGCCCCAGAGGGCCGCGGGGAGCGCCCCTGTCCCACTGGCAAGAGGTCGGACGGCGACGGCCCGCCGCCACCGCTCAGCGCGGCACGCCGCCGCCGCTCGCTGCAGCACGCCGCCGCCGCTCGTCGCAACCGCGACACGCCGCCGCTGGCGGCTCGCCGCGGCTCGCCGCCGCTCGCCGCTCGCCGCCGCCGCGGCACGCCGCGGCACGCCGCGGCACGCACGCCGCCGCTGCCGCTCGCCGCCGCCGCCGCTCGCCGCCGCCGCCGCTCGCCGCTCGCCGCACGGCGGTCGCCGCCGCCGCCGCTCGCCGCTCGCCGCACGGCGGTCGCCGCTGCGGCGGCCTCTCCCGTCCCCGTTCCCGACGCGCAGGCGGATGCAAAGGAGGGGCAAGGCGGCACGACGGGAGGAGGAGGCGGCGGCGGAACGGCCAGGGAGCACTCAGACCAGGCAGACCTCCGAGCGCCGCCGGAGGTCAGGCCCACGAGCGCGACGACGGCGTACCCCGAGGCAGGAACAGCGGGGGTGCGGTGGCACGCCCGAGCGTCGCCCGGTACCAGACGACGCTCAGGCGTTGCTACCGCCCAGGGGCGGGTCCCCCCTTGGTTGGTTCTCGGTGGCGATGGTTTCTGTTCCTCCGCTGAGAGACCGGGGACATGAAAGGGCGAGCGAGGGTAAGCTTGGCGCGCTCGCGTCACGTCTGACTCTTCCATCCGTTGTGTTGGAGTTGAGGGTCCGCTCCCTTCGCAGAGTCGGCGATCGAAGACCATCATAGACCCCGGAAAACAGAAACGTGTCTGGAAACGCGGCACACGCCAAAACGAGAACACAACTTTTACGGATGCAGTAGCACGGCCAGCGCGGCGGCGACAGCGCCGACCCGTGGGACGGAGGCTATATTGAAAGCTCTGCATGTGGTAAACGCCGCTGTATCCAAACTTTCACTTTCTCCATGCAAGAGTACGGCCGTTGGACGGATGCTCTGTGGAGATCCTTTTCAAGGTGCAACCGAAGCACAACGGTTGAGCCGAATCTCTTTTGATTGGAGCGAAACACCTGCAATTCACAGCTGAGCAACCTTGTATGTGAAACATAAAGAACAGCGGCGGCATAGGCGGCGGCAACTAAAGGCAGCACACGGGGAGAAAGGCGAGAAGCGTTCGAATCATGCCATCGAAGACACAGAACCGATTGCTTGATTTCAGAAATGAGCTCAAATACTCTACGCCTGCCCGCTATGAAAGCTGGCAAAACGTCTCCCGTGAACAATATCTGCTTTGTCTACTCTCTCCACTCTCGACGCTCTACTCTATACTCCTTACTCTCTCTCTCTCTATATATATATATATTCAGCCTCTCCCTCTCTGTCCCTCTCTTTTTCTATGTGTGTCTCTCTCTCTCTCTCTCTCCCTCTCTCTTTCTCTCTTTATTTACATGTCTCTTTCTTTCCCTAAGCAGTGCTTGCAATTAGGGGCCTGACGGCCAGTCTGGCGGCTATGGATTTGCCGTCGCCGCCCCTTTGCCGCCTCGTCGACGCCCGTCGTCTGGGCCCGACGGCCGATCTGGCGGCTATGTAGTCGCCGTCGCCGCACGGTCACCGCCTCGTCGCCGCCGGTCGTCTGGGCCTAGCTGCCAGTCTTGCGGCTCTGCGATTCGTTTGGCTCCCCCGCTGAAGATGTTGCGATCTCCCGTGCTGACAGCTTGAAGACAGCTGTGCGGAGACGCGTCTTCGCAAGAATGCTCACCCCCCTTCCCGCTTACTCCCCTCTTCCCCTCCCCCCCAGACATCCGACGACGTGACTCTTGTTCACGAAGTGGGCCCCTGGAGCTCTCGCCCCCATCGCCAGCGCCACCAGCGCCAGAGCGTCGTCCTTCTGCAATGCTCTTCTGGTGACCCGAAAACGGCGCCCCGACTACTCCAGATTTCGTAATAAAGGGGAGGGGGTCTGGACCCTCCAAGACAAGCCATTTCAGACCTCCCCCGTGGGAGAACCCTCCAAAACCTCGTCCCCCAGACCCCCCCAGGCCCTCCAAGATAGCCTGGAAGAGACCCCCCCCGAAATGAGACCCCCCTCCCTTTATTACGAAATCTGGAGTACCCGAAATCGCAGGCGAGAACACCAGTCGTGGGGCCTGAGGGCCTGGGCTCACTGCCGCCTGCCCTCACCATCGCCAGAGCGGAGGCGTTGGAGAAGAAGCGCTGGGGAGAGTGCAATGCCAGCGACAGCACAAGCGGGAAGACGAGGAGGACAAGAGGGATGAACAAGGGGAGGACAGGGCTCTTGTTAAACAGTGTTTTTCGTGTTCGTTGTGTCTTCGCTGCCCTTCGTTCTGTCTGCGTTCTGCCTCTGCTGCGCCAAAATGGTGCACGTTCAAATGGGCCGCGACTCTGGGCGGGGGGGGTTAAATGGGGGGGGGGAGTCAGAATTCTTAATTGATGTTCCCCGCGCCTCCCGGCGCCGTAGGCGCCGATGTAGAGACAACCCTGACAGTAAGGACGCAAGGTAAGGACTCGGCGGCGAGCGAGGGGGAAGCGCGCAGGAGAAGGCCTTCTGAAAGGCGGCGGGACTTCTCAGAAGCCATCGCGCCTTCTGAGAAGTGGTTTGTGTGTACGGGGGATGCTTAGAAAACTTCTCAAAGACCCGGGGACTTCCGAGACTTCTGAGGAGGCCCGCCCCTTCTCACTTCCCCCCGCGCCCGCGGCCGAAGGATGCACGGCCCTTGAACCTTCCTAATTGGACGCCTTTTGATGTCGCAACTGGCCAACGATAAGTCAAGGGGGCAAGGATGCCAGGGTGCCCTTGTGGGAGCGCCACGTCCTTACAGCGGATCTTGACTGCATCGGGGCAGGGCGCTCGGCGGCGGGGCCGAACCCAGCTGAACGCGGCATGCTTCGTCCGACCCGAGCTGCGGGAGCCCCAAATCCTCGAAAAGAAATGCCCCAGGGTACACGTCGTTCATTTCTCATCGTGCTCATCTCTACTTGTGCTCGCTTCTAATGCTTCCTGGCCCCCTGGTGGCCAGGAAGAGGCCCAGGATAGAAGAATTAGAACTGAAAGGATCTTGGCCCCCAAAAAGCAAAGAACTTCAGAAGAATTCGAAAAAGAAGAATGTCTACACCTCTTGGGAGACACCGCCCTGCCGCGAGCCCCCCGCCAGCCTCCGCTGGCGGCGGAGCCCCGCCCTGCACCCGCCGCCCTCCGCCCGCCTTCCCTCGGCCCTCCCCCGACGCCCCGACGAGGAGGCGGAGCAGGCCTCTCGACTTCACGAGGCACGAGGGCGAGTCCGTTGCGGCAGCGCCCCGCGTGGCAACTCTCCCCCCACTGCGGAGGGCGATGGGCGAACGAGAAGGGGCGCCTGGGCTAGTGGAGGCCTCCTCGATGGGGTCCGGGCAGATGGCATCGGAGGATCACGCCGCATCGCCGATGCATCGCCGATGCATCGGCGATGCGCTGGCGATGCATCGACGACGTCGGCGACGCGTCGGCGACGCATCGGCGACGCCGGCGTGGTGCAAATTGGGCTCCGCATCGCGCCGCATCGCCGATACATCGGCGATGCGGCGCGATCCTCCGACCCCATCTGCTCCGCCCCCATCGAGGAGGCCTAGAGCCAGGGAGTGGGGGTGAAACATCGACCTGGAATCAGCGACGCGCCGCCGATGGATCGGCGATGGGCCCTCGCTGATGGCGAAAGGTCACACGCTCTGGGACCGTGGCGCGGCCGGCGGGCCCACACAGCGGCGAAGACTGGGCGATTGGGGGTCGATGCGCCCCCCTCCTGCGCCTATCCCCCCCTGACGTTGCTCCTGACCCGGCCAGACGCAAGAGCGACCCTGTGCCAGAGTGACCTTCCAGTGCGCGGATTGAGGGAGCGCAGGGTGGCCAAACCCAAGCGCCCAGGCAGCCGCCGTCGCACCGCGCTCAGCGATCGGGGGGGCCCCTGTGAGCCCGCACCAGAAAGGTCACTCCAGCGTAGAGTCACTCTCGCGTGTAGTCGGCTGGCAACCCTCCCCCCCCCCCGGGGGGAAAGGAACGGGGAGCTCGGCTGTTGGCGGGAATGCCCCCGGCCCGAGGTGCCCCCCGGATATCTCCCAGAGCAGGACCCCACGGCCGCCAGGGCCAGCCCTCGCCAGGCCCAGAGGGCACCAGGGGCTCCAGGATGGCTGTCGCAACGCGGGGGGGGGAGCTCCTCGGGCCAGGGGCGCCCCGGGCAGCCCCCGAACTCCTGGCCTGCACCTCCGCCCACCATTCCCCCCGCCACGGCACTGCGGTGCGCCCTCCGCCCCTCCTGCCCCCCCTCCCGAGCCGCCCACCCCCCTCCCCCCGCCGCGGCGCGGTTCGAAGGGCGCGGATCGAGGGGCTCCAAGATTGGAGGAACAGATGGGGGCACCTCGGGCCAGGGACTCCAAGCCAGCGCCCGTCTG
Organism: Prorocentrum cordatum; assembly: GCA_963575745.1. NCBI lineage: Eukaryota > Dinophyceae > Prorocentrales > Prorocentraceae > Prorocentrum > Prorocentrum cordatum. Next base: position 356,362 of record CAUYUJ010006447.1, read on the forward strand.
ACGGGGACCCCACTGCGTGGCGGGCACTTTGGCCAGGGACCCGGCGAACCCCATCTTCCCCGAGGTGGGCAACGCTGCAGTACCAAGGAGAGGCCCTAAGACGACGACTTTCGGCAATGTTCCAAAGAGTAGGGTGCCGCTGGCCGTGGGCGACACCAAGCTGCCCGAGACGACGCGGTCGAAGGTCTAGCGGCGCCGGCTGGCGCGCGCGCGCGCGGACGCCTCGCCCAGCGCCTCCAGGAAGGCCTTGCAGAGCGCCTGGCCGCCGTCCGTCGTCGTCGTCGTGATCGTCGTCGTCGCCGCCGCCGCCGTCGTCGTCGCCGCCGTCGCCGCCGTCGCCGCCGTCGTCGTCGTCGTCGTCGTCGTCGTCGTCGTCGTCGTCGTCGTCGTCGTCGTCGTCGTCGTCGTCGTCGTCGTCGTCGTCGTCGTCGTCGTCGTCGTCGTCGTCGTCGTCGTCGTCGTCGTCGTCGTCGTCGTCGTCGTCGTCGTCGTCGTCGTCCAGGAAGGGGGCAAGGCAGGAACGGAGCAAGCCGAGGCCTTGGTGGGCGGCGCCGGTCGCCGCCGCAGCAGAGGCCCTTTTGTCCGCGCGACGCCGCGGCCCTGAGAGCCCCCGCGCGGCGACTGCCAAGGCACAGGCTGGTCCGGGCTCACCCCTCGGGTGCGTCCCAAGAGCGGGGCGTCCAAGGGGGGAACTCGCAGATCACGGCCAGGGGCATGCGGCACGTGCCCGGACGAGGGCAGGGGACGAGAGATGCGCCCAAAGAAGAGAAGAGGGGCATGACATCGGGGAGATCTCATGGCCCTGGCCATGGTGTCCCACCCCCTAGTTCTCACGCGCTGCGCGCTGCGCCCGCTGCGCGCCGGAAGCCAGTTGCGCGCTGGACGCTCCGCCTCGCACTGGAAGCCCGTTGCGCCCGTTGCGCGCTGGAAGCCCGACGCCCCCGACGCTTCCATCGGCCGTTGCGCGCTGGAAGCCTCTTGGACGACCCCGATGTGCCGCGGCGGCGGCGGCGGCAGCTGCTGGGCGCACTCGCGCCCGCGCAGCGCACTGCCCACGAGCCCAGTTGCCCTCGGCCCTCGGGCGCGCGCCGCTGAAAAAGGCGCCTCCTGGGGACCGAGCAGATGTGGTCGGAGGTCCGCGCCGCCGCATCGCCAATGCATCGGCGACATCAGCGATGCACCACCGGCGCCGTGGGAGTGGGGAAGTTCTGGCTCCACATCGAGGCGGGGCGATCCTCCGACCCCATGTGCTCGGACCCCATCTGAGAGACATTGAGCTGGAGCTCCGAGCTCCTGGCTGGGAACTGGAGCCGGCGCCGCCTGGTCCACACCGTTTCGGAACACCCCTCGCACGCTTCGTGGTCCCACAGAGAGCCCCACCTAGGGCCCCAGTCTCAGGGTCCGCACACCTGCTCCACACCGTTTCGGCGCACCCCTCACACGCTTCGTGGTCCCACAGGGAGCTCCGCTGAAGACCCTGCTGCAGCTGCGCCCGCTCTCGACGCCGAGAAGCCTCTGCCCAGCGCGCGGCGCACTCCGAGTGAGCCCTCTTCGGGGCCCCACGACCGTGTGGTAACGGCCCGTGTGGTGACCTCGGAATCCCCAACGCCCGTCACCGCGCGGCCCGTCACCGCGCGGCCCTGGGATCTCGCAGGCCCCAGTCGCTCGAGACGTCCTCGGAGAACGACCCGATGTCCTAAAACCGCACGGTGACCCCGAATCCCCACTGACTCATCACGCGGTGTGGTCACCACCCCCTTCGATGGTCCTCAAGACGTGCGCTAGCGCCAACGTGTGCTTGTCCTCCGAAGCCCTCCCATGCGACGCAGGCGTTGCGACGGGACCAACACAGACTGCGCGTGGGCACACACGCACACACGCGCACACACACACACACACACGCACACACACTTGGGCTAACACACGTCTTGAGGATCGCCGAGCCGTTTGGAGGCCCCCGAGCCCACTGCCGGGCTGCGGGGCCGCGCCGCCATCTGGCCCCACGCCAGAGCCGCCCCGCGAACGGCCACCCCCCGGCGCGCCCGCCCCGGGGCGCTCTGAGGATCCCAGATCTTCGCTGCAATCGGACCTCGGAGAGAAAAGCGCTGTTCAAGAACATGGGACCCTCCGCCGGCCGAACTGACGAACACTCGAGGGTATCCCCAAGAACATTCAGCCAGCACGAAGCACACTAGGGCACCCGTCCCCGAACCGACCTCGATCTGATACCGCGGCCCGACGACACGAGGACCTCTCAATCCGACACGCTCTCCTCGGAAGCGGCCCCCGGGGCCTGTCGCCAGGCCCCGGGACGGGCAAACGGTGGCCCACGGAGGACGAACAGCTGCGCCTGGGGGGAACGGGGCGGCGAGGCCCCTACATATACTACGCACTGCTCCCGGGCCACGCCCACCCGGAGCCCGGCAGCAGCGCCTGCGCCACGCCCGCCTGGCTTGGCCAGGGGGGGGGATGCAGACACAGCTGCCGTGCCCAGGCCGGGCCCCGGCCCGGGAGCAGTGGCCGAGTGCTCAGCTCCCGCCGCCCCGAGGGCAGGGGCCGCGGGACCGGCCAGGGCCGCGCGCCGCAGGGATATCTTACACCGTCGGGCCGCGGCGGCCGCGCCGCCGCCCGGGCCCCGCGACGGAGGCGCTCCGCGAACCGACGCGCGCCGACGGTCCGACCGTGGGGCTGCTGCGGCGCGCCCGCCCTCCGCCCTGCGACGGGACAGGACCAGACGAGGCCGCCGTTCCCGCACCGAGGTGCGGCCCTCTCAGGAGCGGGCGGGAGGGGCCGTAGCCCCGAGAGGCTCCGAACCGCACGCGCTCGAGGTTGCCTTCCGGCGAGCACCATGCTCAAGCGGGGGGGCACGGCGTGCCACGGCAGTACGACATGCCTCCGCCACGTGGGCGACGATCACAAGCGGGCCTCACGCGAGACGGCGCAGCGACCTGACGCGAGGGCCGCCCTGCAAGGCACGCCACACCGGAGGCGAGGGCGCTTTCACGCGCGACCTCAAGAAGGACACCTGCGCGCCCGTGCCAGCGAAGGCGCACCTGTTTTCCAGCGTCGCGCACGTGCTGGCGCCTCTCTGGGGCACGAGCTGCGGCTCCGTCCCGCTGCGGGTGCCGCCTCTCCGCGTGGGCCCCCGTGAGTCCTGCCGCGGGCTGGGGGGGGGGGGCGGCCTCTTCGGCGCGCTCCCCGATGAGGGCCGACTAGGTGGCGACCTCCTCCGAAAACTACCACCACCAACCATCGACTCTCCTGAATCGATGGGAGGCGGGAGTAGGGTCAGGTCGGGAATGCCCCCCCTACAGGCGGACTTTGGAAGAAACATGAAAAGTAGTCAAGCAAATATTCAAAGAGAATCAAGAATGTTAGAAACATCGTCCTCAGACTATGTTTGACTATTTTTGAAAATTCTGCCTGTAGAAGGACATGCCCGACTTAACCGTAGGGTTCGGATTTCGCCATGTGTTCGGCGAATCTCGAGCCCTACCCCCGCCGTCCATCGAGATGCCTGCATCGTGGATCGGCAGGGGTGGGGTTCGGATTTCGCCGCCGATGGCTTCCGCCGCCGCCGCCGCTGCCCTCGACGTGTGCTTGTCCATCGAGACCTCTCAGTATGACGTAGGCGGTGTAATGATCTGTCGGTAAAGTTGGCTGGAGCAAGCACACACTGGACCATCCCACCAAAAACTGTAGGTCGGGCATGTTCTCCTACAGGCGGGTCTTGGAAGAACACTTAAACAAATAGTCTGAAATACCCAGAAAGAGTCGAAAAGCAATCGAAACATCGTCCCCAGACTTTTATACTGTGGAAGGGAAATGAAAATGAGTGGAAACATATTCAAACATAATCAAACAAAAAATCGAAAAATCGTCCCCAGACTATTTTTGACTAATGTGAAATATTCCTCCTGTAGAGGGACACGCCCGACTCCACAAAAACTGCATAAAACATCGACTTTCGGAGGTCCGCGCGGACTTCTTGGATCTGCGCTGGGCCCCCGCTGGCAGCGCCTCCGACGCCGCCCCCCGGCCTCTCCGCGCGCCAGGAAGGGGGGGGTCCAGCGCGAAGCCAAGACACCCGCGCGGACCGCCAAAAGTCTCTGATTTTGCTGCTGGTTCGTCTTCGATGGAGAAAGCCCCGCGGAGCACAACTGCAGAGAGCGAGAGGCGGAGCAACGTCTTCTGGGCATTCCACGGGAGGAGGAGGAGGAGGAGGAGGAGGAGGAGGAGGAGGAGGAGGAGGAGGATGCGGCCTCGGGGGGGGGCCCAGGCCTGCAGCACGGCACTCTTCGGCATACCCCAGGGCCGCCCCTTGCACTCGGGAGGCGCCTGCGGTCGCGCTAGGCACCTTGTCTGGCTCTGCTGTGCCCGACGGCGCCTGCTCCGGCCCCCATCCAGCAGGCCCGAAATCACCCTCCCAGAAAGGGAGGACTCTGGGATAGAGGACAAACAAGCTGCATAAGCATACCCTTTCGAAAGACTGCGCGGACTTCTCAGAAGAAGAAGAACCGCATAGAAATAAACAATTGGCGCTCCGCGCGGACTTCTAGGATCTGCGCGGGACCCCCCCCTTGGCGCGCGTAGCGCGCCAGGGGCGGCGCCGGAGGCGCCGTCAGGGGGGCTCAGCGTGGGTCCCAGAAATCCGCGCGGAGCGCCAAAAGTGTATGTTTATGTGTTTTTTTTCTTCCTCGACTTCTTGGATCGGCGCTGGAATGAATCCCCTCCCTGGAGCGCAGAACGGGCCTGGATGGGGCGGGAAGCGTGTCCGTAGCCGGGGCCCCGCGGACCGGGGCCCACTGGGCCGCGACCGCATCGACGCAGAGCGCTTTTTTACCGCGGATGCCCTGGGGGCGTCGCGCCCCGGGAGCCAGACCGCAAGGGCGTGGATATGGACTTAGGGCGACGAGATCTATGCATATCCACTGCTCCTGGCCAGGCCAATCCTGGGCCCAGGAGCGGTGTATACGCCCTCCTGGCCTGGCCAGGGAGGCATATACACAGCTCCTGGGCCCAGGATGGGCCTGGCCAGGAGCAGTGGATATGTATAGATCTCGTCGCCCTATGGACTGGTCGCCGCTCAGACCCCAAGGGCGTGGATACGGAGCTGGTCGCCGCCCGTGAGCCAGGGGGGCCCGGGCGCCGATCCTACAAAGCCGCGCCGACCCTGGAGAGGTTGTGTTCATGCAGTTCGTCCCCCCATCGGAGGCCGCGGGGCGCCTGCTCGATCCCAGTCCTGGGGCACAGAAAAGACCCCGCGGAGGCAGAAATCGAGGAGAAGCGCCAAGTTTCAAAAGAAAAGCATCGCCGGATACCTGGAAGGTATCTTACTTGAGGCCCAGGCAACCTTCCCTTTCATGCCGCTCCGCTTCCCCCTCCGCCCCTCCTCCGCCGCCGCCGTCTCAAGCCCCTCCTCCCCAGCGAGCGCCCCGTCCCCCCGGCGTCCAACCCCACCCTCCATCGTTTACGAAAGCCGAGGGGGGGGCCGCCACATCCGTGCAAGCTGGGAGCAGAGGCAGGCAGACACCGCAAGGCCGACGCATCTGCTACGCATCGGCGAGAACAAAAAAAAAACTCTTGGCGCTCCGCGCGGATTTCTCGGATCTGCGCTGGGGCCCCCCTTCCTGGCGCGCTCCGCGCGCCAGGGGGGCGACGCCTCGGGCGCCAAGGGGTCCCAGCGCGGATCCAAGATATCCGCGTGGACCGTCGACAGTTTCTGTTTACGCTGTGTTTCTTCTTCGGGATTCGCTGGCCGCGTCGGCGTAGAGAAAATCGGTCTCCACGCCGAGCCGCATCGCCGATGGTGCGGGACAACGAGCCCCCTCAAGGAAGACGGCCTCCAGCACATGGAGAATAGATCCGAACCCAATGCAGACTTGGAGGTACACTGTCCGCCCCCCGCCCCCCCATATCCATGCCGAACTCGGTATGGGTGGTGATCTTCGGGGGTTCGAATATCTTTGTCCGCTCAAGCCCCCCTTGCCTGCCACAGTCTCCAGCATTGATCTTGGGGTCCAGGGGCGCCCTCTTGCGCCGCAGGGTTCGACGTCTGCGAGTGGGCACTGGTTGAGTAATCCGTGGAAGGCGCTCGGTGAGGTTCACTGGCCGCGACGGCGTGGAGATCATCGGGCTCCACACTCTGCCGCATCGCCGATGGTGCGGGAAAACGGACCCCTGAAGTTAGGTCGGGCATGTCCTCCTACAGTCGAGGCGTTGACCTAAGGAACCCAAAATAAGGAACGAGGCCCCTTTTTTCCATAAGTTGAACTTCGATTCCGTATCGGAAACCTAAGGAAAACCTGAGGCAAGCTGCGAAACGCTTAAGGAACGCGGAGCCCCTCCCCAACGAAAAGGGTTCCTTCTTCAGGGCCCCGACTGTACAGGCGGATCTTGGAAGAGCACTTGAGCAAATGGTCAGAAATACCCCGGCAAGAGTCGAAAAGCCACCGAAACGTCGTCCCCATACTTTTCACACTGGTTTTGAATACTCCTCCTCCACAGGGACATGCCCGACTTGACCCTCAGCGGCAGAGGAACAAAGACACAGCACACACGACCCCGCTGGCGCTCCGCGCGGATCCAAGGAATCCGCGCGGAGCGCCAAAAGTTTCCGATTGTGTGGTCTCTTTCTTCTGAAGGGGCCCTGGGACACACAAATAAATACACACAAATGAAAGGATCCCCTATATTTTCCTATATGTTCTGGGTTTCTGTCTTCCCACCCACTTGCCATATGTTTCCATCTTTTCCTGGGAGTCGACGGTTAATTGTGTCTGTGTGTGTGTGTCTGTGTCTGTGTCTGTGTCTGTGTCTGTGTCTGTGTCTGTGTCTGTGTCTGTGTCTGTGTCTGTGTGTGTCTGTGTCTGTGTCTGTGTGTGTGTTTCTTTCCCATCCTGATCTTCTTCGAACTTCACCCTCGAGAGAGACAGCCTCCCGAGATTGGGCGCCCGAGTTATCCGGGGTAACTCGGGTCCGGGGTATCTCGGGTTTGGATTCCGGGAACACGAACCCGAGTTGGCCCTGACCCGAGTTACCCCGGATGATTCGGGGCTCTGCAGACGCCCGAGTTATCCGGGGTATAACTCGGGTCCGGGGTAACTCGGGTTTGGATTCCGGGAAAACGAACCCGAGTCAGCCCTGACCCGAGTTCCCAGACCCCCGACGTAATGATTTTTTCATTACGTCGACCCCCAGAGGTCCCGACCCTTTCCCCATGACCGGCTTTGCATCCTGAGTCGTTTTTTGACGCTCCCGAGGCCCGGTGAGGGCCCCCGGAGGCCGAAAATTAGGGAAAACCTCCCGTCGTGATTTTTTCATTACTCGAGGGGGTCTGGAGAGACAGCCTCCCGAGACGCGGCCGCGGGCGCCTGCTCGTCCGCCCAGCTGGGCAGCGGCGGCGCCGGCGCCCCGCCGCTGGGCTCCAGCCGCCGCCGCAGGAAGCGCGCGAGGCCCCGGGCGGCGGCCTCCTGCTGCCGGCGGTGGCGGCCCGGCCGGCGGCGAGGCGCGTTCGCTCGCGAGCCGGCGAGGAGGTGCCTCCTCCTCCTCCTCCTCCTCCTCCTCCTCCTCCTCCTCGTCCTCCTCCTCCTCCTCCTCCTCCTCCTCCGATCCTCCTCCTCCTCCTCCTCTCCTCCTCCTCCTCCTCCTCCTCCTCCTCCTCCTCCTATCCCTCCTCGTCCTCGTCCTCGTCCTCCTCCTCCTCGATCCTCCTCGATCCTCCTCCTCCTCCTCCTCCTCCTCCTCCTCCTCCTCCTCCCCTCGTCCTCCCCTCCTCCTCCTCCTCCTCCTCCTCCTCCTCCTCCTCCTCCTCCTCCTCCTCCTCCTCCTCCTCCTCCCCCTCCCCCTCCTCCTGTCAGCGTGTCCCCCGACATCTGGCGTCTCGAAAGAATCCATAGACGACTCGTCTATGGATTCTTTCGGCTGTTGTCGGCCTCTCGGAGGGTCTTTGGCTGTTGTCGGCCTCTCGAGGGCCCTCACCAGGGCCTCCCTCGGGACAGTCCAAAAACGACTCGGGGCGAAAAACGGGCCCATGGGGAAGTGGTCGAGAGGTCGGGCGAGGCTTCCGTTCGGGCCGGCGAATAGAGGTGCAGCCACTGTGCTCCCCAGAGATATCCGAGGAAACGATTTCTTCCAGAATAAGGTGTTGACAAGGCTTCCCCGACCCGGCGCCCACCCGGCGACCGCCTGGCCCGGACCCGGCCCGGACCCGGCCCGGACCCGGCCCGGACCCGGCCCGGACCCGGCCCCGGCCCTGACCCAGCCCGGACCCGGCCGGGACCCGGCCCGGACCCGGCCCGAACCCAGACCCGGACCCGGCCCGGACCCGGCCCGGACCCGGCCCGGACCCGGACCCGGCCCGGACCCGGCCCGGACCCAGACCGGGACCCGGCCCGGACCCGGCCCGGACCCGGCCCAGACAGCCGACAAAACCGAAAAAGCTGGAATGCCAAAATCGTTCGAACACCTTCGTATAATTGACGATTTCGGCCTCTTGAAGCGCTCTGGAGAGGCGTCAATTTTTTTGTTGGGGGGCGGGTTGTTTGCATGCCACACGGTCCATCAAACATTTCTTAAAACATCAGCCTTCTTCTAACTCTGCTGGCACCACCCGGTCCGTCAACGCGCAGCCGCTGGAAAATGCCAGCCGGCCGCACGGAACTCCAGCACAGCGAAGGAAGGCGGGCGAGACCAGCAAACGACACGCTAAAAAGTTCCCGATCGGAGGAGGAGGGGGAGGAGGAGGAGCGGCAAGAGGATAGAGGAGGAGGGGGGGGGGAGGAAGAGGAAGAGGGGGAGAGGGAGGACGAGGGGGAGGAGGAGGGGGAGAAGGAGGAGGGGGAGGAGGAGGAGGGGAAAGATGATAGAGGAGGAGAGGTAGGAGGAGGAGAAGGAGGAGGGGGAGGAGGAGGAGGGGGAGGAGGAGGGGAAAGAGGATAGAGGAGGAGGGGTAGGAGGAGGAGAAGGGGGAGGAAGAGGAGGAGGAGGAAGAGGAATGGGAGGAGTTTCGGAGCTTCGGATTTGGGGGTGCCGAGGCCCAGGAGTGCCAGCACCAAGGGGGTGCCGAGGCCCCAAGAGGGGCGCCGAGGAGGAAGGGGAGGAGGGGGCAGAGGAGGAGGAGGAGGAGGAGGAGGAGGAGGAGGAGGAGGAGGGGGACGAGGAAGAGGAGGAGGAGGAGGAGGAGGAGGAGGAGGAGGAGGTGAACACCTCCTCCTCCCTCCTCCTTCTCCTTCTTCTCCCTTGGAGCACAACGTTCTGGCGTCGGTCAGACTTGTTTCAATGTCTGAACTTTGAAAAGTAAAGAACAAGGACAAAATAGTGAAACATAGTGAAAATATTGAAAACATAGTGGAAAACTAGTGATAAATAGTGACAATAGTGAAAATAATAATAATAATAATAATAATAATAATAATAATAATAAATAGTGAAAATCATGAAAATAGTATAAAAAATGAAAAAAATACATATGTTTAGGGATTCCAAGTTCAGCTGATGATAGAACACTATAAACTCCTGTAGATCCTATAGTGAAACACAGGGGGGGGCTATCGGGGACTACGCTATCGGCATTCCTATGGAACCTATTGGGCCTCCTAACCAATCCTAACTCATCCAAACCTCTCCTAAAATAGAACCACTTACCTATACTATAACTACTTATAACTTCACACCCATCAAAGTGGGTCCGCGTATAGAAAAAGCCATATCGGCGGATGTCTGGGTCTGATAAGGGCGCACGCTAGGCGTACAAGGGCATTGGAGGGGAGCGGAAGGGATCAACGGGGAGGAGGAAGAGGAGGGCCTATTATGATGAGAGCAAGGAGGTCCGAGAGACGTTGGAGAAAGAAATCGAGGATACGTCCCCCGCAAAAACACACGCACATGCAGATTGTCCGAGAGAGCGTGCTTGCGGAACCCGCGCACTGCGGGCAATCCTCCACATACACAACAGTATACGCAGACTCGACTCGACTCGCGCCCTGCACAGTCAGACTGGCCCCAGTCAAGGGGAGGGCGGCGTACTGCGCGCAGGTAGGCAGGCCCACCCACGGCAGTGAGGACAATTGTAGGCTCAGAGTTCAGTGCGTGGTGAAACGATCTTCAAATTCAGCTCACTCCTCCGGGTTCCGGGCAATGTTTGTCTTTTTGGGCCGTACGTGTCAGCGAAGCCGTCGGCCCACCTCTTCACAGGACGCCCGATGCAGTCTCTCTTGCTCTGGGCCGGGCCTGAGCTCCTCAACAGCATCTTGTAAGACCATTCGTGTGCATCACTTGACAGAAAGTTCCCCGCTAGCTTTCACTTTCAGGCTCTGCACTGCGCAGTCCAATCGGCCATCCCAACGTCATCCAGACGTTGTCCGATATCCTGGGCTAGTCGTTGAATCCACTTCACCCATGTCACGAAATCATCCTCCCCACCAGAACTGTTTCCTTCCTCCTCCCCGAACCCGCAACCAGGCGTAGTATTCGCCGTGGTTTTCTCGAAAGACGGAGAGCTAAGCCGACCCGCTGCCAGCTGCAAAAAAACGGATGCTGCTCGGCCGCCGGCCACGGAACTTGGATTATGCATGAAATGTCGTGCAGCCGATTGGGCTGAACATAACTTAGACTCAGCTCCACCACCCACTTGAAGGCGCGAGGGGGGCGCAAAAACGTGCCACGGCGTTGCTGCCACGGGCAAAAGAACCGAACAGAGTGAATTACTATCCTCGATGCACTAGGCGGCCGGGGTAGGGATAGCGGAGTGCCCGGAAAGGCTGTACAAAACACAAGATGACCCGATCAGACTGGCAACATATTTTTCATCAGACGGGTCGCGCCTTCAGGCACGTTCAAGCACGAGAGCATTCACAGGTAAATCGTGAAATACACCAAAGGGTAGATAGCACGCAGAATTCTGTCGCAACGCTCGTGAGCCAACAGCTCCCCGATGCGATACAAAGAAGCATTACCCTGGCGACGTACCCAACCCCTGCGCAATGCGGGGCATGAGTAGATTGGGAGTCGTTATACGGAGGTGATGACGTGACATGGGCGCATATACTTCTGCGAGCGGCATTCGTGAGGCTCGCAGCCCCCCAAGCATTGCGATGTCCCGCTCAGATCTGCCTGGTGCCTCGCTCCGTTGGACCCACCAGCAGCCCTCGGAAGTGGCCACAGCTTCGCAGATCGCAGCCCCCCAGGGACGGCGAGGTCCCGCTCAGATCCGCGCGGTGCCTCACTCCGAAGGACCCACCAGCAGCCCTCGAAAGTGGCGACATTTTCGCAGATCGCAGCCCCCCAGGGACGGCGAGGTCCCGCTCAGATCCGCGCGGTGCCTCACTTCGCAGGACCCACCAGCAGCCCTCGAAAGTGGCGACAGTTTCGCAGATCGCAGCCCCCCAGGGACGGCGAGGTCCCGCTCAGGTCCGCGCGGTGCCTCATTCCGCAGGACCCACCAGCAGCCCTCGAAAGTGGCGACAGCTTCGCAGATCGCAGCCCCCCCAGGGACGGCGAGGTCCCGCTCAGGTCCGCGCGGTGCCTCATTCCGCAGGACCCACCAGCAGCCCTCGAAAGTGGCGACAGCTTCGCAGATCGCAGCCCCTCAGGGACGGCGAGGTCCCGCTCAGATCCGCGCGGTGCCTCACTCCGCAGGACCCACCAGCAGCCCTCGAAAGTGGCGCCAGTTTCGCAGATCGCAGCCCCCCAGGGACGGCGAGGTCCCGCTCAGGTCCGCGCGGTGCCTCACTCCGCAGAACCCACCAGCAGCCCTCGAAAAGGCGACAGTTTCGCAGATCGCAGCCCCCCAGGGACGGCAAGATCCGGCTCAGATCCGCGCGATGCCTCACTCCGCAGGACCCACCAGCAGCCCTAGAAAGTGGCGACAGTTTCGCAGATCGCAGCCCTCCAGGGACGGCGAGGTCCCGCTCCAGGGACGGCGAGGTCCCGCTCAGGTCCGCGCGGTGCCTCACTCCGCAGGACCCACCAACAAGGCATCGACCCGTTTCAGGTTCCAGAATCACCCTGGAACGGCTCCGGAGTGAAAATTGGAACCTGAAACGGGTGATTTTCCATTTGGGCGCTCTCGGGAGCCTTGCGGGCGCATCTCGGGGATGGGGGGAAGTGCACCCGAGCTCCCGAAATGCTCATTTTCCAAATGAAATCTCTTATTGGGGAGCTTGTTTTTCGCGGCTGGGCCCTCCCGCGCAGCGTCGGGAGGTTCCAGATGGACTTTCACCCAGGAACCGTTCCAGCGTGAAAATCCATGTGGAACCCTCTCCCGACGCAAAACGGCTCTGTCAGGGATGGGAGGGGGTGTACCCGAGCTCCCAAAATGGTAATTTTCCAAATGAAATCTCTTCTTGGGGAGCTTGTTTTTCGCAGCTGGGCCCTTCCGCGCAGCGTCGGGGGGTCCCAAATGGATTTTCACCCCGGAACCGTTCCAGCGTGAAAATCCATCTGGAACCCTCTCCCAACGCAAAACAGCTCTGTCGGGGATGGGGGGGGGCGCACCCGAGCTCCCAAAATGGCCATTTTCCAAATGATATCTCTTATTGGGGAGCTTGTTTTTCGCGGCTGGGCTCTGCCACGCAGCGTCGAGAGGTCGCAGGTGGATTTTCACCCCGGAACCGTTCCAGGGTGAAAATCCATCTGGAACCCTCTCCCAACGCAAAACGTCTCTGTCAGGGACGGGGAGCGCCCGAGCTCTCAAAATAGTCATTTTCCAAATGAAATCTCTGATTGGGGAGCTTGTTTTTCGCGGCTGGGCTCTGCCGCGCAGCGCCGGGAGGTCCAGATAAATTTTCACACCGGAACCGCTCCAGGGTGAAAATCCATCTGGAACCCTCTCCCGACGCAAAACGGCTCTGTCGGGGATGGGGGGGGTGTACCCGAGCTCCCAAAGTGGCAATTTTCCAAATGAAATCTCTGATTGGAGAGCTTGGTTTTCGCTGCTGGGCCCTCCCGCGCTGCGTCGGGAGGTCCCAAATGGATTTTCACCCCGGAACCGTTCCAGGGTGAAAATCCATCTGGAATCCATCCAGGGTGAAAACTGACAAAATTATACACTGAAGCGGGTGATTTGCCATCTGGGCGCTCTCGGGAGCCTTGCGGGCGCATCTCGGGGATGGGGGGAGCCTTGCGGGCGATCTCGGGAGCCTTGCGAGCACCCGAGCTCCCAAAATTGTCATTTTCCACATGAAATCTCTGATTGGGGGGCTTGTTTTTCGCGGCTGGGCCCTCCCGTGCAGCGTCGGGAAGTCCCAGATGGTAGATTTTCACCCCGGAACCGTTCTGGGGTGAAAATCCATGTGGAACCCTCTCCCGACGCAGAACGGCTCTGTCGGGGATAGGCGTACCCGAGCTCCCCAAATGGCAATTTTCCAAATGAAATCTCTTATTGGCGAGCTTGTTTTTCGCGGCTGGGCTCTTGGGGGTGTACCCGAGCTTCCAAAATGGGAATTATCCGAATGAAATCTCTTATTGAGGGAGCTTGTTTTTCGCGGCTGGCCCCCCGCGCTGCGTCGAGAGGTTCCAAATGGATTTTCACCCCGGAACCCTTCCAGGGTGAAAATCAATCTTGAACCTCCTCCCGACGAAAAACGGCCCTGTCGGGGATGGAGGGTGTGTGCCCGAGCTCCCAAAATGGCAATTTTCCAACTGAAATCTCTCATTGGGGATTTGTTTTTTCGTGGCTGGGCCCTCCCGCGCAGCGTCGGGAGGCCCCGTTGGCCAAATTGATTTTCACCCCGGAACCGTTCCACGGTGAAAATCTATCTGGAACCGACGCAAAACGGCTCTGTCGGGGATGGGGGGGGGTGTACTCGAGCTCCCAAAATGGCAATTTTCCACATGAAATCTCTTGTTGGGGGGCTTGTTTTTCGCGGCCGGGCACTGCCGCGCAGCGTCGGGAGGTACCAAATGGATTTTCACCCTGGAACCGTTCCAGGATGAAAACCCATCTGGAACCCTCTCCCGACGCAAAACGGCTCTGTCGGGGATGAAAGAAGGGAGTGTACCCGAGCTCCCAAAATGGCAGTTTTCCAAATGGAATCTCTTATTGGGGAGCTTGTTTTTCGCAGCTAACCTCTGCCACGCAGCGTCGAGAGGTCGCAGGTGGATTTTCACCCCGGAACCGTTCCAGGGTGAAAATCCATCTTGAACCCCCTCCCGACGCAAAACGGCTCTGTCGGGGAAGAGGGGTGAACCCGAGCTCCCAAAATGGCAATTTTCCAAATGAAATCTCTGATTGGGGACCTTGTTTTTCGCGGCTGGGCCCTCTCGGGCAACGTCGGGAGGTCCCGGATGGATTTTCACCCCGGAACCGCTCCAGGGTGAAAATCCTGGTGGGGCCCTCTCCCGACGCAGAACGGCTCTGTCGGGGATGGGGGGGGTGCGCCCGAGCACCCAAAATGGTCATTTTCCAAATGAAATCTCACATTGGGGAGCTTGTTTTTCCCGGCTGGGCTCTTCCGCGCAGCGTCGGGAGGTCCCAAATGGATTTTCACCCCGGAACCGTTCATGTGTAAAAATCAATGTGGAACCCGCTCCCGACGCAAAACGGCTCTGTCGGGGATGGGAGGGGGTGCACCCGAGCTCCCAAAACTATCATTTCCCAAATGAAATCTCTTTTTGGAGGGCTTGTTTTTCGCGGCTGGGCCCTCCCGCGCAGCGTCGGGAGGTCCCAGATAGATTTTCACCCCGGAACCGTTCCAGTGTGAAAATCCATCTGGAACCCTCTCCCGACGCAAAACGGCTCTCTTGGTGGCTTCTGTGAGGGGCCCAATCAGGGCTTCTGTAAGGAGCCCAGCGAGGGCTTCTGCATGGAGCCCATGAGGGCTTCTGTAAGGAGTCCAGTGAGGGATTCTGTAAGGGGCCCACTAAGGGCCTCTGCAAGGAGCCCACTAAGGGCCTCTGTAAGGAGCCCAATGAGGGCTTCTGCAAGGAGCCCAACAAGGGCTTCTGTAAGGATCCCAGGAAGGAGCTGAGAGAAGCCTCCTGGAAGGAGCTCAACATGGGCCCAGATGGGTTTTCACCCCGGAAAGGTTCCAGGGTGATTCTGGAACCTGAAACGGTCAGCGTCAAGCTTCCAGAATCACCCCGGAACGGTTCCAGGTGATTCCGGAACCTGAAACGGCAGATTTTGGGGGATGCACCCGAGCTCTCAACATGGTCGTTTTCCAAATGAAATCTCTTATTAGGGAGCTTGTTTTTCGCTGCTGGGCCCTCCCGCGCAACGTCGGGAGGTCCCGAATTGATTTTCACCCCGGAACCGTTCCAGTGTGAAAATCCATTTGGAACCCTCTCCCGACGCGAAACGGCTCTGTCGGGGACGGGGGTGGGTGTACCCGAGCTCCCAAAATGGCAATTTCCCACATGAAATATCTTACTGGGGTGCTTGTTTTTCGCGGCTGGGCCCTCCCGCGCAGCGTCGGGAGGTCCCAAATGGATTTTCACCCTGGAACCGTTCCAAGGCGAAAATCCATTTGGAACCCTCTCCCAACACAAAACGGCTCTGTCGGGAATGGGGGGGGAAGTGTACCCGAGCTCTCAAAATGACCATTTTCCAAATGAAATCTCTTATTGGGGAGCTTGTTTTTCGCGCCTGGGCTCTGTCGCGCAGCATCGGGAGGTCCCAGATGGATTTTCACCCCAGAACCGTTCCAGGCTGAAAATCTATCTGGAACCCTTTCCGGCCCCAAAACGGCTCTGTCGGGGACGGGGGGCTTGTGCCCGAGCTCCCAAAATGGTTATTTTCTAAATGAAATCTCTCACGGGGGAGCTTGTTTTTCGCGGGCTCTGCCGCGCAGCGTCGGGAGGTCCCAAATGGATTTTCACCCCGGAACCGCTCCAGTGTGAAAACCCATCTGGAACCCTCTCCCGACGCAAAACAGCTCTCTTGGTGGTTTCTGTGAGGGGCCCAATCAGGGCTTCTGTAAGGAGCTCAGTGAGGGCTTCTGCACGGAGCCCATGAGGGCTTCTGTAAGGAGCCCAGTGGAGCCCTCTCCTGACGCAAAACGCAAAACGGCCCTGTCGGGGATGGGGGGGGGTGAACCCGAGCTCCCAAAATGGTTACTGTCTACATGAAGTCTCTTATTGGGGAGCTTGTTTTTCGCGGCTGGGCTCTGCCGCGCAGCGTCGGGAGGTCCCAAATTGATTTTCACCCTGGAACCGTTCCAGTGTGAGAATCCATTTGGAACCCTCTCCCAACGCAAAACGGCTCTGTCGGAGATGGGGAGAGGGTGTACCCGAGCTCCCAAAATGGTACTTTTCCAAATGACATCTCTTATTGGGGAGCTTGTTTTTTGCGGCTGGGCCCTCCCGCGCAGCGTCGGGAGGTCCCAGATGGATTTTCACCCCGGAACCGCTCCAAAATGAAAATCCATCTGGAACCCTCTCCCGACGCAAAACGGCTCTGTCGGGGACGGGGGGGGGGTGGTGGGCCCGAGCTCCCAAAATGATCATTTTCTAAATGAAATCTCTTATTGGGGTGCTTGCTTTTCGCGGCTGGGCCCTCCCGCGCAGCGCCGGGAGGTCCCGAATGGATTTTCACCCCGGAACCGTTCCAGGGTGAAAATCCATCTGGAACCCTCTCCCGACGCAAAACGGCTCTGTCGGGGATGGGGGGGGGTGAACCCGAGCTCCCAAAAGGGTTATTTTCCACATGAAATCTCTTATTGGGGAGTTTGTTTTTCGCGGCTGGGCTCTGTCGCGCAGCGTCGGGAGGTCCCAAATGGATTTTCACCCCGGACCCGTTCCAGGGTGAAAATCCATCTGGAACCCTCTCCTGACGCAAAACGGCTCTGTCGGGGATGGGCGGGGGTGTGCCCGAGCTCCCAAAATGGCAATTTTCCAAATGAAATCTCTTATTGGAGAGCTTGTTTTTTCGCGGCTGGGCTCTGCCGCGCAGCGTCGGGAGGTCCCAAGAGGATTTTCACCCTGGAACCGTTCCAGTGTGAAAATCCATCTGGAACCCTATCCCAACGCAAAAGCTCTGTCGGGGATGGGCGGGGGCGCACGAGCTCCCAAAATGGCCATTTTCCAAATGTGATCTCTTATTGCGGAGCTTGTTTTTCGCGGCTGGGCTCTGCCGCGCAGCGTCGGGAGGTCCCAAGTGGATTTTCACCCCGGAACCGTTCCAGTGTGAAAATCAATCTGGAACCTTCTCCCGGCGCAAAACGGCTCTGTCGGGGATGGGGGGGGTGGTGCCCGAGCTCCCAAAATGACTATTTTCCAAATGAAATCTCTTATTGGGGAGCTTGTTTTTTCGCGGCAAGGCTCTGTCGCGCAGCATCGGGAGGTCCCAAATGGATTTTCACCTCGGAACCGTTCCAAGGTGAAAATCCATTTGGAACCTTTTCCCAACGCCAAACGGCTCTGTCGGGGATGGGGGGGGGTGTATCCGAGCTCTCAACATGGTCGTTTTCCACATGAAATCTCTTATTGGGGAGCTTGTTTTTCGCGGCTGGGCCCTCCCTGGCAGCGTCGGGAGGTCCCAGATGGATTTTCACCCTGGAACCGTTCCAGTGTGAAAATCCATCTGGAACCCTCTCCTGACGCAAAACGGCTCTGTCGGGGATGGGGGGGATGTACCCGAGCTCCCAAAATGGCAATTTTCCAAATGAAATTTCTTATTGGAGAGCTTGTTTTTCGCGGCTGGGCCCTCCCGCGCAGCGTCGGGAGATCCCAAATGGATTTTCACCCCGGAACCGTTCCAGGGTGAAAATCCATTTGGAACCCTCTCCCAACACAAAACGGCTCTGTCGGGGATGGGGGGGGAGTGTACCCGAGCTCTCAAAATGGTAATTTTCGAAATGAAATCTCTTATTGGAGAGCTTGTTTTTTCGCGGCTGGGCTCTGCCGCGCAGCGTCGGGAGGTCCCAGATGGATTTTCACCCTGGAACCGTTCCAGTGTGAAAATCCATCTGGAACCCTATCCCAACGCAAAAGCTCTGTCGGGGATGGGCGGGGGCACACGAGCTCCCAAAATGGCCAGTTTCCAAATGTGATCTCTTATTGCGGAGCTTGTTTTTCGCGGCTGGGCTCTGCCGCGCAGCGTCGGGAGGTCCCAAGTGGATTTTCACCCCGGACCCGTTCCAGGGTGAAAATCCATCTGGAACCCTCTCCCGACGCAAAACGGCTCTGTCGGGGATGGGGGGGGGGGTGTACCTGAGCTCCCAAAATGGCAATTTTCCAAATGAAATCTCTTATTGGGGAGCTTGTTTTTTCGCGGCTGGGCTCTGTCGCGCAGCATCGGGAGGTCCCAGATGGATTTTCACCTCGGAACCGTTCCAGGGTGAAAATCCATCTGGAACCCTTTCCGGCCCCAAAACGGCTCTGTCGGGGATGGGGGGCTTGTGCCCGAGCTCCCAAAATGGCAATTTTCTAAATGAAATCTCTTTCTGCGGCTGGGCTCTGCCGCGGTGGATTCTCAGTTGCCCTCGAAAGTGGCGGCAGTTTCGCAGATCGCAGCCCCCCAGGGACGGCGAGGTCCCGCTCAGGCCCGCGCGGTGCCTCATTCCGCAGGACCCACCAGCAGCCCTCGAAAGTGGCGACAGTTTCGCAGATCGCAACCCCCCAGGGACGGCGAGGTCCCGCTCAGGTCCGCGCGGCGCCTCACTCCACAAGACCCACCAGCAGCCCTCGAAAGTGGCGACAGTTTCGCAGATCGCAGCCCCCCAGGGACGGCGAGGTCCCGCTCAGGCCCGCGCGGCGCCTCACTCCGCAGGACCCAGCAGCTCGCGAAAGTGGTGACGGTTTCGCAGATCGCAGTCCCCCAGGCACGGCGAGGTCCAACTCAGGTCCGCGCGGCGCCTCGCTCCGCAGGACCCACCAGCAGCCCTCGAAAGTGGCGACAGTTTCGCAGATCGCACCCCTCCAGGGACGGCGAGGCCCCCCTCAGGTCCGCGCGGCGCCTCACTCCGCAGGACCCACCAGCAGCCCTCGAAAGTGGCGCCAGTTTCGCAGATCGCAGCCCCCCAGGGACGGCGAGGTCCCACCAGCAGCCCTCGACAATGGCGACAGTTTCGCAGATCGCAGCTCCCGAGGGGCGGCGAGGTCCCCCTCAGGTCCGCGCGGCGCCTCACCCCGCAGGACCCACCAACAGCCCTCGAAAATGGCGACGGTTTCGCAGATCGCAGCCCCCCAAGGACGGCGAGGTCCCGCTCAGGTCCGCGCGGCGCCTCACTCCACAGGACCCACCAGCAGCCCTCGAAAGTGGCGACAATTTCGCAGATCGCACCCCCCGAGGGACGGCGAGGTCCCGCTCAGGTCCGTGCCTCACTCCGCAGGACCCACCAGCAGCCCTCGAAAGTTGCAATAGTTACGCAGATCGCAGCCCCCCAGGGACGGCGAGGTTCCGTTTGGATCCGCGGTGAGTACCCTCTCCGCTGGCCTCTCCAGCAGCCCTCGACAGTGGCGACAGTTTCACAGATCGCAGCCCCCCCCAGGGACGGCGAGGTCACGTTTGGATCCGCGGTGAGTAGCCTCTCTGCTGGCCTCCCCAGCAGCCCTCGAAAGTGGCGACAGTTTCGCAAATCGCAGCCCCCCAGGCACGGCGAGGTCCCGTTTAGATCCGCGGTGGGTGCCCTCTGTGTTGGCCTCCCCAGCAGCCCTCGAAAGTGGCGACAATTTCACAGATCGCAGCCCCCCCGGGGACGGCGAGGTGCCGTTTGGATCCGCGGTGAGTGCCCTCTTTGCTGGCCTCCCCAGCAGCCCTCGAAAGTGGCGACAGTTTCGCAGATCGCAGCCCTCCAGGGACGGCGAGGTCCCGTTTGGATCCGCGGTGAATGCCTCTCTGCTGGCCTCTCCACCAGCCCTCGAAAGTGGCGACAGTTTCACAGATCGCAGCCCCCCAGGGACGGCGAGGTCCCGTTTGGATCCGCGGTGAGTCGCCTCTCTGCTGGCCTCCCCGGCAGTCCTCGAAAGTGGCGACAGTTTCGCAGATCGCAGCCGCCCAGGGACGGCGAGGTCTCGTTTGGATCCGCGGTGAGTCGCCTCTCTGCTGGCCTCCCCAGCAGCCCTCGAAAGTGGCGAGCGACAGTTTCGCAGATCGCAGCCCCCCAGGGAGGGAGAGGTCTCGCTCAAATCTGCGCGGTGCCTCAACCCACACGGCGAGAGGAGACAAGAGGGAGGCGGGAGGCGGGAGGAGAAGGACGCGACCACGGTGCTCTATTCAAAACAAATACCCAACCAAGGAGGGTTGGGAAACAGAGTCGCAGAGGGAGGTGGGTGGGGCCAGGATGACTACAGAGACCCAAAGAGCCCGGCCTTCCGTTCCCCGAGGAAAACCGTCAAGGACTGAAATCCTCGATACACTAGGCGGCCGGGGTAGGGATAACCTCATGCCCGTGAGAATAAACACTAGGGGATAATAAAGTTCGGGGTTCAGGGAGAGAAAATAAAAGTAGCCCAGCAGACCTCAGCATAATCCCGAAGTAAGAGATGATCAAGAGGAGACCAAGTCGAGCACGTTTTGAGACATCCTTGGCGTTTAGTTTTCATAGAAATATCCTCAACAATGGCTTATCTCTCATGAAAATTGTTTTTTTGTAAGTGCTCGTGTAGGGTAGCTCATGTGCCTCAATTTCCATGGATAATCAACCCCAGAGATAGAAAAAAAGTTCAGGCGAGCGTGGGGACAGAGAGAAATATAAAAGAAGAAGAATACAGTAGAATAATAATAAGAAAGAAGAAGAAGAGGATAAGAAGAAGAGGACGAAGAAAGGAAAATTCCAAAGTTCCAAATCTATCAATTTTAATTTACAAACGCTGTATGAAAATTGATGTTTTAAAGTGCTCGTGTAGGGTAGCTCATGTGCTTCAATTTCCATGGATACTCAACCCCAGGGATAAAAAAGTTCAGGCGAGCGTGAGGACATATAGGAATATAAAAGAAGAAGAGGAAAGTATAATAATAATAATAACATTGCTCGTTTCGTTTGAGTCTGCCTCCCAAAATTATTGGTTTCGCTTGACACATCCTGAAAAGTGTGATCGCTTCGCTTGATGTT
This sequence comes from Prorocentrum cordatum, assembly GCA_963575745.1. Classification (NCBI taxonomy): domain Eukaryota; class Dinophyceae; order Prorocentrales; family Prorocentraceae; genus Prorocentrum; species Prorocentrum cordatum. Next base: position 377,355 of record CAUYUJ010006447.1, read on the forward strand.
GCTATATCAACATCGCTTGATGTTGCTATCTCAACATAGCGCTTCGAGGTGATAATGAAGTTCGGCCTCGGCGCTCGCCGCTCAATTTGAATTTTGTATAGGGCGACGATAATCAACTCTAAACACTGAAGGGGGGGGGGGTCCCTTTATTATCATCGGCATGCGGTTAACGGAGAGCCAAGAAAGGCAACACAAAGCACAAGATGGCCCGATCAGACTGGCAACATATTTTTCATCAGACGGGTCGCGTCTTCAGGCACGTTCAAGCACGAGAGCATTCACAGGGCAATCGTGAAATGCACCAAAGGGTAGATAGCACGCAGAATTCTGTCGCAACGCTCGTGAGCCAACAGCTCCCCACGACCACCAGGATCCCCTGGGGCCGGCGGGGGGGTGGGTGGGCAAATCTCTTTGTCTTTGAGGGCCAAGAAGAGCAGCTGTGGGGGCCTCGACACCAGCCAGGCCAGCTCGTCTGCCGACTCCTGCACGCGGTCCTGGCCGAGAATCGCCAGCTGCTTCAAGATGCGGCCCCTCTTCTCGCATCGTCGGCAGGACGCGATCACGTTCCACCGACCACGCTTCTGGATCGTGAGAGTGTCGACCCCGTTCAGGGCGTCGACTGAGGCACCACCGCGTCGGAGACTGCGCGGGCAAAGCTTGAGCTCGCCGAAGCCTAAGGCCCGACAGGCCCGCCTGAAGATCAGCTCCTACTTTGGGGCCGCGAGGTCTGGGAAGAGATGCTCCCCAGGCTTGGTAGCCCGCAGGATCTGCACGAGGATCGCGCGCAGGACAGGCCTCCTCTCTGGCGCCGCCTCGCCGACGAGGACGGTTTCGTCGCAAGCGCCCGCCTTCGTCGGCTTCCCGAGCTCCCTGGGTGCAACGATCAGCGAGTGGAAGCTTCGAGGTCCCGAGCGAGCCTGAGGATGGGGCGACCTGGTCCCGACCTAGGGCGACGGCCTCTGAGATCCTCAGGTAAGTATCGAACATCAGGAGGGTGAGGCCGACCGCCTGGATCGACTCGATCGAGGCGCGCCGAGCCATGAAGCCGGCCAGGAAGATAGCGCACTCCCACGGGGCGCCATCCCGCGACGCGCTGCAAGAACTCTTGCGGTAGCCTTGCAGGGCCTTCCGAGTGAGCGGGAACTCCGACGTCTCGGACCACGTGAGGCTCAGCTCGTACATGAGCCCGTGCACCGTGTTGTTCGGCCGAGAGATCGTCTCCCCGTCGAAGTACAGCTTGTGAAAGGTACTGATCCATGGCCACGTCCAGCTCCTGGTACGTGGCGGTGGGCATCATGACGCTCTTGCAGAACAGGTAGAACAGCCTTGCCGCCTCCGTGTACACACGCAGGGTCTTGACGGAAATCGACCGGCTCTTCAAGTACCCCTCCTGCTGGGACCCCCCTGCCCTGGCGGCCCGCGCCCGGGCTCGGTCCGAGCGCGAGGCGTCCGCCTTCAGCGCGGCCGAGCCTCGGTCCGCTGAGCTGGACGCCGGAGGGCCTGCGGTGGTCAGCAGCCTGGTGGGCGTCGGCGCGGGCGAGAGCAGCGATGGCTTGCCGCCTCCTCTCGCCACTGGACCCGCACATGGCATGTCCTGTCGCGCGCTCCCATCCAGTAGCAAACCGCCGTGGACACGTCGGCGCGGCGACCGGCTGCGGGGTGACCCCGACCTCGCCCGCCAGCTCATCGGCCCAAGGTTGACAGCGCGCTGGCTCTCCCGCTCGAAGAAACGCCCCGGGCGGAGCAGCCTGTTTGAGCCCATCAGCATACGCGCGGCAAGCTCCAGGAGGATAGGCTGCGGCCAAGGAAGTTTTCCAGCGCCATGTAGGACGACCGTCTGGACCCTCGACCCTGACCTTGCCCTCGAGGATCTCGTGGGGGACTCTGCAGCTACACCTCCTATCCAGGACCCCGAGAGAGACCACGCTAGTATAGAATACCGTAGGTTTCTTGAACGGGGCCCCGTGCCTGCACGCGTTGTATCGGACAGGACTGCAAGGCTCTTCTGGATTTCCTTTTTCAGTGGCCCATAGGCCCATATCACAGACGTGGCCGGGTTCTCCACCGAGACCGTGACCCCGCACTGACGACAAACCCGTAGGACACGACAACTGAAAAACGCCAACGCCAGGCCCCTGGTGACCTCGTTGGAGTCCTCGGAGCCAGTAGATCTTGCCTGGGACCAGCAGGTACATGGCGGAGCCAGGGGAACGTGCCAAACCTTTCCTTCTCGAATCCAACGGATGACGCAACACTGAACACGTGAATCGAGCAGGTCCAAGTGTTTTCCGTTCGCAACATCGATCGGACACAGGATGCGCAGGCCGGCCTGCGCGCAGGCTCCTGAGAGGCGCCCGCAGCCGGCAAACAACTCGAGAACACCGAGCGGCCGTCTCGCCTGGCTGGCGCTCCGAACGACGCTCGGGCCCTGGCCGTTGGCCGCCCGCGCAGGCACACCCGCCTGGCTAGCGGCGCGCGACCGCAGCCGCCCGGCCAGGCGGCCAGGGCGCAACGCCTCGCCTGCCTTCAGGATGCCCTTGTCCGCCAGGCGGGAGTCGGCGTCCGTCGGGCTCCGCTCCGACTCGACGTACCTCCGCACCCAGCGGACCTCAGCGCCGAGCTGGAGGGCGGCTGCCCGACGGCAGAGGGCATTCATACCATGGTTGACAGCCCTGCCCTTCTCGGTCGCCATGATCTCGGAGAGGTTAACACCCACCGAGAGGACCTGGCACCCGTGAGCTCTGGGATCTGCGACGGCATGCCGGAGCCCAGCCAGCGAGATGCGGCACTCCTTCATGTGGATCGCCTCTCGCCGGCCCCAGGCTCCCACCAGCACTCGAGACCAGCGTGCGCCGTCTAGCAGCTCGTCAGGCAGCGCCGGCACGATGCCCGCGACGACCTCGGCCTTCCCGTGGGCGGGCGCCGACGGGCGCATCGGCCGCCGGCCTGCGTGGCGCACTCCCTGGCGCCTCGCCCAGGTCGAACGACTCGCCAAGGCAGTCGCAGTTGGCGTCAAGGCCTGGCCCGTTAGCCTCCAGGCCGAGACCAAGAGCCCCCCCCTCCTCGGCAAAGCGCCAGCGCTCCTTCCAGCGGCCAACGGCCCGCAGCTCGGCACCGCTGAAGTAGCCCTGGTGCAGCGCGTAGCCGTGGGTCGACGAGACGCGGATGAAGGCCTTCTCGTAGAACGGGTCGCTGAGCCGCGCGACCACCAGCGGCAAGACCCCTTGGCATGCGCGGAGCTCGGCGACGACCGCGTCGCTGAACCGCTGGTAGCGCCCGATGTTATCCTGAGCGATCTGGTAGCACTGCTGCAAAATAGTCAAGCAGCACCGAGAGAGCAGGAAGAAGTTGACCAAGTGCCCAAGCACCACGCGCATCACATCTGCGCAGCCCCTTCGGCAGCTGGCCCACACCGCAGTAGAGTCGCCAGAAACGGGACCGACGGTGCTTCCAGCTCTTGTCCGCACCGCAGAGCACGAAGCCGACCGCGACCAGGTCCTCGTCGAACTCGACGAGGTCTCGAAAGGTGAACCCCCTCGAAACCAGCTCGCACACCATCTCCTGGTACACCAGCTTCGCGTCGGCCACGTCGAAGCAGACTACGTCCCCGTTGCCCACGTAGGGCGCGACGACGGGCCCCCCCTTGGAGAGGCTCGGCGCCGGGAAGCCGTCTCGAGCGAGCTGGCGCTCTGCGACCTCGCGGCTGCGAGCCATCGCACGCCCGACCGCCGCGATCAGCCCCGAGTGGCAGATATACAAGCCCCGCGACCAGCCCATGGCAATCCCGCAGAAGCACGGCCAGACCCGCTCGTCCGGCTCGACTCGCTCCCAGACGTCCTGCCCGTCAACGTTGCTGTACACGACGTCGACGCCCGCCTCCCTCGCGGTGATCTCGGCGGGGATGCCGAACCAGTCGGAGAGGGGGAGGCACCGCAGCTGGTGGAAGCCGCCCTGGAAGTCCACCGAGCACCCACAGAGCTGAAGACCGTCGGCCATTGTTCCCGACGAGTCTGCCGACACATCCAACCCTGTAAGTGCTCCCGGGGTGGCCAGGTATTATCGAGGCGGGCGGCGGTGAAAAAAGTGCGGCGCTCGGGAGTCTACGAAGAGCCGCTGCCACCAGCCGTCCTTCTGTAAAACCGCGAAGAGGCCCACGAACGACTTCACACGCCTGCGGTAGACGACGAGCCCACATGAGTGAAGCCGACTGATCAGCTCTCGCAGCATGGGTGAGTTGCCTCTCAGCCCCGGGCCCATGTAAGGACGTGGCGGAACCCCTCGGCGATCATAATGGTCGGGCGGGCGCTCGACGAATCGGCCAGGGTCTCGAAGAAGAACCTGCGCGTCGCCCCCCAACAGGCTGAGCGCATCCTTGGGAGTGGCGTCGCCCTTCATGATCTTCAAACGCTCAAGCACCATGGGCGCCTGAGTCGTGACGTCGCCAACGTTGTGCATATCCTCGCACATCACTAAGGAAAAGAAAGGATTCTTTGCGTCGAAGTCGCCTGGGGCGGGAAACACGTCGTCCACACTCCGAGCGACTCGCCCCGGGATAGACCGCTGAAGGTCAGTAGGGCCATCGGCTTTATACCCAGGCCGTCGCAACTGCAGCGGCCTTCCAGCGCGGGCCCCAGCGAGCCCGTTGAGAGCACTCACAGCGTTGGTCACCATGAAGCGCCGCTCGTCTGGACTCCCAACGCCCACCTGGAAGCGGCTCGGAGCCGCCCGGTCACCTCGCCCGTCGGCAGGCCGAGGAAGAGGGAATGCTTCCGTGTGGAACAAAACTTCGCGGTCACGAGTGCGAAGGCGAGAGCCCTCCTGCGCGCTGGCGCCTGCGATACCCAGGCCCCGCGATGCCAGCCCAGCGGCTGGCGCTGGCGCGGGTGCCATCACCCCGACGACGGCTTGCCACCTCCCTTGGCGGCCTGCCTCTTCTTGTCTGCTTCGAGCTCCTCCTGCCACAGCCTGAACTGCTTCAGCACCGTGGCGTCCGTCTTCTGGGACTCGGCCATGTATTTGTCGAACTCCGAGGTCCGCAGTCCCCCACTGTCGTCAAACGACGCCTGCAGGAACCGCTCGAACCCCGAGAAGTCTGGATTCTTCGGGTTCCTCCTGACCGCGCGCTGGCACACGATGACCCGCCGACAGATCAGCTCAACGCCCGACAACGCGGGCAGGTTCAGCTGGTCATACGACTGGAAGCAGCGCAGGCAGTCGAAGCACAACCGCACCTCCCGCGCGACGCTGCTCTGCGGGTTAACCCCGCTCTTGCTTTCCCACCACGTCGGATACAAGTGCAGCTCGAGCCCCGCCTTCGCCACCTACCTCGGTCAGCACTTCGTCCGCCGCCGACGGGCCATCGAACGGCCAGTCCTCGAACTTCGGGACCTTGAACAGGTTGACCGACTCCTTCAATAGCGCGCTGCGGCGCCCGGCACTGCCCCGCTGGATCGCATGGATCCTCAGGTCTCTGCCGGGCCCGCTCCTCTTCGTCGAGCTGCCGGTTGGGAACACGCTGCGCACTGACCCAATCCTCCTCGTCCTCGTCGATGAGATACATGCCGAGGTCGCCTCGGACCACAGCTCGGTTCCCTGGCAGCATATCCGAATCCTCGAGCTCGGTGCTGCACCTGCTGTGGCCTGGGTCTGACACTCGCCACCGTCTGGCCGCTCCCGCCGTGGCGCTCGTGGTCACCTTGAACCCAAGCACCTTTGCGAGCTGCAGCCCCCCGAGGTGGATGTCCTCCTTCTGCTCCTCAGTCAGTGGGTCGAATCCGTACACGTTGCCCCGAACACGCTCTGGCCACCGTGTCGCACGGTTCAGGGGCACCACGCGGTGGTTCGCGAGATCGACGACCTCGATCCCGAAGTCTGGTGTGCTCACGACCCACCGCCCAAGCCCCAGCTCGTACAACAAAACTCTGTGATGCCATCTGATGTTCGGGTCGTCTGGGAAACCGATGCACACCTGTATCAAGTCAGCGTCTAACGTCTCAGCCATTGATGCGAGATGACGGTGTCACTACTTCTGGACGCTGCTGGGCCGTCGGAGCTTTACCGCTTGGAGGGATGGCGACCGACGTCGCCTGGGGCCTGTCGATGATGGCCCTCTGTAGACTCCCTTGCCAGCCCACACGCCCAACGACAGCCAGTGCGAGGTAGCCGCCGAGGAAAACTCCGACGATGATCCCGATTCCCAGCCCCGCGCACAACCAGCACCACGCCGACGGCCAGGCCGCCTCCGCGTTCGGCCGAGAGGGCGCAGGTGCCAGCCCAGCTGCCGTGCAGCGGTCCAGCTGCCCCTGGATCACGCCCAGGGGCCCGCGATCTGGCCCAAAATCGCAGTGGCAGACACAGGGCTGAGTCGAGGACAGGTGTGCGCCAAACAGCGCGCCGACGCCGAAAGCCCCTGAGTGTGTCCACCACCCACTGCATCCCCTGAGCCAGGAGGACTACAGAGAGCCAAAGAGCCCGGCCTCCCGAATTCCCCGAGGAAAACCGTCAGGGACTGAAATCACGAGCGAAAAGCCATCGGCCAGTGTGCCGCGGGCCTCGCAACAACAAAACCCACAAGACCCCAGACACGCTGTCAACACAGCGCGCACACGTTAGTCCACCGACTCTTTTTCCTCTCCAGAGCTTTTTCGGTGCAGCTCAACGGGGTGGCGTATCTGCGAGAGCAGTACTACGCCAGTCGCCGAGACTGGTCAAAGCGCCGGAGCTCGAAGAATGCCCTGCGAAGCGATCGAGGTGAACGTACCGATGTCCTGAGGAGTGCCGCCATCGACCTAAAGCGTGGAAGGCTCGAAGGCCCAAGCAAAAAACAGCGTACACCAACGAATGCGGTGACAGGGGACCGCAGGGAGAGACGAAGCGAAATCAAGCGAGAGGGGCATGGAAAGCAGCAGGAGTAAGCCGCCGTACCTTTGTCGCGACGCGAAATGGTCTGGGGAGGGAGGCGGGGCCTGGACAGCCTTCGGCTACGCGCAAGGGTGACGAACGAACGAACGAGCTGCCATACGCCGGAGCGCGTGGGCAAAAAACAATGCCAGCCTGAATTCGCCGCTTTGCGGGAGCGACAGCACGTCGGCTGTCTCATAATGTACAGCGTGCGCGATTGGAGGAGGAGGAGGAGGAGGAGGAGCAGCAGCAGCAGCAGCAGCAGCAGCAGGAGGGAAGGGAGGAGGAGCGAGAAAGGAGGGACGGCATAGTATACATAAGCTCCTGGCTCGACGGTGCCAGAGCGCACGGACTAGAAAGCCTGTTCTGGGTCCGGCCCAAAACTCTCAGGGAAACGTCATACAAAGACTTCCCATTTGGGGGGGGTCCCGCACGTACTCTTTGACGTGCTCGTCTGATGCGAACGCACCCGAAATGCAGTTGCGCAGGCACGATGCCCATGCATTCATCGGTCTACCCCGCCTCCGCTTGAGCGACGCTGTGGCCGAGCGGATCGAACCACCTTGACAAGTAAGCTGTCTCAGAAAATCTTGGTTAGAAGCTCTGCCAATTCTCCTTCAGAGCATATTGAAATAGTTCCAACGGGGCTCGAGGGGGCGCGGCCCGACGGGCAGAGGCCGGGACCGGCGAGCCCCGGCCTGCCGGCGCGGCTCACAGGCTGTAGGACATGCGCAGCCCCGCGGCCTCGAGGGCGCCCGGGGTCCCACCGCTGCGGTGCGACCCCCCATCGCGCTGCGGCGGCCGCCTGGGCCCTCGGCCGTGCCTTCGTCGAGCGCCGCTGGTCGTCCAGCGCCGGACGCTGCTGAAGGTCAGGCGCGCGGTGCCTAGGCCCCGCTTGGACATGTCCGGGATGTCGCCCAGGTCCAGGAACACCGTGGCCGAGAAGGCGAGCCGGTGCTGGCGCAGGTGGGTCGGCATGAAGTGGAGGGGGCACGAAAGAATTTCCGTGGAGGTTGAGGTGTCACCCTCGGTCTTCTGGCCCAGGAGCGCGAAATACGACTCCTGGACCCACTCCACAAACTGGTCGTGTTGGTTCATCTTGACCCAGCTCAGAAACTTCGCGTCCTCGCAGGTGCCGAAGCAGTGCTGGAAGCTGTCGGAGAAGCACAGAATGTCGTAGTCAGCCGAGAGCACGTCGAACCAGAAGGCGGGGGCGTCCCCCTCGAAATCATTGAAAAACGTCGAGCCTGAAGCATCCGAGCCCAGGGACTGCTCCAGGTCCAGAGTGCCGTTGCTGCTGCCGCTGCTGTCTTCAGCGTCCTCTGGCGGACCGGGGGGCGGCCCCGGCGGCGTTCCCTGCAGGTCCTGCTTTGGCCGGCGACGCCGCCGGCGCAGCTGCCTGATCTCCGCCAGATGCCCTAGGTTTGGCAGAAGCATGGAGTCGGAGTCGCTCACCTCCAGGACGCCCACCTTAAAGGCCGGGAGCCCGCCCTGGCTAAAATAGGACACGGCGAACACGTGCACGTTCACGGGGAGGCCCGTGCTGTCCTTCATCAGCACCTGGAAGGTCTTGCTCAGGTCTGAGTGCTCTCTCCCGCAGTCCTGCTGCAACAGCTGCCCCATCTGTTCTGTGAACTTTCTGTTGTCGGATTCGGACGCCAAAAACGAGCGGATGTCCTCCTGCTTGAGGCTGCGCTGGGGATTCAGGAACAGCATGTCAGCTAGCTCCCGCGAGTGCCTCTGCAGCCTGAACTCCGCGTCGAGATCGACCACCACCTCGCACACGCAGCCGAGCACCGAGGTGGCCGCCCGGAGTTCCTGCCTGGATAACTTGGACTGGAGCTCCAGGCGAACGATGTAAGTCAGGAGGCGTTTAAACACGATGATCATGCCCACCAAGAGAATCATGTTCAGAAACCCGTCGCTCAATATCTGCTTGGAGTTGTAATAACTCTGGATTTCCTCTGCGTTCTCCCCGGACATCAGCGTGTAGGTGGACGAGAAGCATAGCACAAGCAACCATGGGATGTTCACCATCGGCTTCAGATTCCACAGACACAAGAAAAGGCTGAGAATGTAGATCATGCTCATGCGATAGGCGACCAGGTCTGCACGGATCGCATACGGTGACAGGTACACTACCAAGCAGGCCATCAGCGCAGAGAACCAGTAGTCCAAAGACCTGGCCGTCACGACGCAGACTTGCGCCCACTGCGATGCCCACATGATGGATATCATGCCGCTGAAGGCGGAGAGAGCGATGTCCTGAACGATCGACCCGAACCTCTTCGCGGAGCCCCCGTCCAGCCCGCTGCGCACGGTGAAGACGAAGAAGTTCGTGAAGACCAGTGCCTGCGCCCAGGGGAGGATCCGCAGGGCGCGCGTCAGCCGCCGGCGCTCCAGCTCCTCGCACAGCGAGGCCTCGAAGGCGCCGTCCTGGCGCGCCCGCCGGCCGCAGGGGGCGCCCGACGCCAGCGAGGAGCCCTCGCAGAGGCGGCGTCCCCGCAGCAGGCCGACGAGCACCACGAGGCAACAGGCGAGGAGGCCGCAGGCGCCGACCATGAACACCACAAAGTCGCGCTGCCTTGAGGCCACGAAGTTGCCCGGCGAGAAGTGGGGCATGCCCTGGTCCGGCAGGCCCGCGTGGGGCGATGGAGGTGAGATTACCCGAGCCGAGCTTGAGCCAAAATGGCCGGAAAGCATGCAAAGGCAACCTTGGAACATCGACAGCGTTACTGTCCGTGTTGACTGTGGTTGTTTAGAGTGGCGGCGAGACTTTGTGCTTGCGGGGTGGATTGGGCGGCGACGACGTGGCGACGAGGCTTTGTTTTCGGGGGGAATGGTGGGTGGCGAAGAGGGCTGTTGTGTAGTAGCAACAAGGTTCCTTTTCGTCCAACCGAGATGACAGGGTACACCCCCAAAGAGGCGACGAGAAGGAAGAAGATTGGCACGATTGGCATGCATGGACCCTGGTCTCGGACGAAATGACTGTTCGACCCCAGCGCTTTTCCTCAATTTCGGCCTCCGGGGCCCTTTGGCGGCCCCCCTGGGACCATCAAACATGTGTCTGAGACGAACGATTGAAGCCGGGGAAGGGGTCGGGTCATCTGGGGCTGCGTGTTGGAAAAACAAGAAACATCGGACGTCTGGAGACGGGTCTTGAGGCGGGGGAGGGCGGGCAGGGGGGAAATCGTACAGTCAAGACGACAAGCGGGGGAAGTCGCAAAGCCGAGACGACAATGCACACCCCAAAGAAGGCGATAAGAGGAGGACAGAAATAGTAAGAAGAACCCAAACATCGTGAGTATAAGCAGAAGAAGAAAACAATAACAACAAGCTGCAGAAAAAGGTACACTTTCGGAGTTCCGCGCGGATTTCGTAAATTTGCGCTGGTCCCCCCCTGGCGGCGCCTCCGTCGCCGCCCCCGGTGCGCTCCGCGCTCCAGGGAGAGGGTCCCAGCGTCGATCCCAAGAAACCCGCGCGGGCAAAAGTCGTGTGTTGATTCCGATCGATTGCTCGCAAGCAGACGACTGGAGGGAGGAGATTGGCATGAACGAGGCAGGTCCTGAGAGGAGGATCGGGGAGAAGTAAGACTCGCGCTCGGGGGATTCGTGTTGGCCTGATGGGGCCGTCGGGTGAATGACGAGGCTCAGTCTGAAAGTTGACGCGAGCTCCCGCTGCAAACACCTCACGACAACTGCACCGTCAAAACCCCAGACGGGCGCCAAAAAGCGCCGGCAGACCCGAGAGCTCCGGCAAGATCGAATCTGACGTTACCCCGAGATTGGCACGAGGCAGCGGGTCCCGAGGGAAGGAAGTAAGTCCAGGACCCCAGAGGCTGTCCCCAGGGGCCAGCTCTTCGTCCCGGGACCTCCTCCTCCTCCTCCTCCTCCTCCTCCTCCTTCCTCCTCCTCCTCCTGCTCCTCCTCCTCCTCCTCCTCCCTCTCCGACGGCCCCCGCGCCCCCCACCCCTCGGAGGGCACCGTGGGGGCCCCGAGCGGCGCGCTGCCAAAGGGGCCCGGAGGCCTCGGGGCGCCCTCCTCTCCACGGCGGGGAGGCACATGGGACGGCGCCCGGCTGCACGCGGGCGCGCGGCGCTCGGGGGCCGCGGGGAGGCCGAGCCCGAGCCCGGTAAGACGCTGCCACCGCGTCGCGCTCCGTCGTCCCTGAAGGGGCCCTGGGACACACGAACAGATACACACAGCACACAGCAGGATGCCCCATATATATATATATATATATATATATATATATATATATATATATATATATTATATATATATATATATATGTGTATGTTCCCAGGTTCTCTGCGTCTGTGGCTTCCCCCGCGCTTCCCATATGTTACCATGTTTTCTGGGGGATCGGCGATTCATTGTGTCTGTGTGTGTTTTCCCCTCCTGAACCTTGGGACCCCGCAACAGAGGTCACTTCGGCTAAAGGTCATTCTCATGCGTAGCCGGCAGCAGGTGAGCAGGTGACGACCGTCGGGCGGTCAAAGCGAGACCCCGCTGGACTGTGAACTCAGCCTTGCCTCTCTTCCCCAGCCTCTTGACCTGGGGTGGCGGGGGCTCCCATGGCGTCCATAGACAGCAGGACTCGAGGCAGGTTGAGATAAAGGAAGGCGCTCCAGCAGCGCTTCCAACAATGATTTCAGTGAGTGGTGATACCAATTGGGCCACCTTCAAAAGAACAGCGTACGCTTAGCGTACGAGACCTGGGTGCTGGGGGCGTAGTGCTGCTTTCTATGACTCACTCTCCCTTCTTCGATCGGTGGCCTCTAAGGTGACCCCAAGAGGCCCATCAAGGCCCCCAAGAGGACACGGGCCTCAAATTGTCCCACGAGGCCCCGAGGGCATCCGAAATGTCCCCGGAAGAGCACTCCACAAAACCCCCAAGAGCTTTTTTGTCAGTCGCAGCGGCGCACGACCACGCCGCCACAGTCGGAGGCAGCCGAAGGCCCGAGAGGCTAACAAGAAGCTCCCAGAGCAGAGTACCCGCAGGGGCTTTGATGGTCGTTGTTGACATCGTCGTAGTCGTTGTCGTCGTCGTCAATGTCGTCGTGGTCGCGGTCGTGGTCGTGTTCGTAGATATCGTCAACGTCGATGTCGTCAACGTCGCCAACGTCGCCAACGTCGCCAACGTCGTCGTGATCGCGGTCGAGGTCTCGGTGGTGATCATCGTCGCCGTCGACGTCGTCGCCGTCGCCGTCGTCGTCGTGGTCGTTGTCGTTGTCGTCGTCATCGTCGACTCCTTCTCCCTCCTCCATGATCTGTGTCTTATGATTTGTTTGTTTTGTTTCATCCTCCTCCTCCCACCTCTTCGTCCTGCTCTTCCTCTCCTCCTCCCCTCCATCCCTCCCTCCAGTCTCCCCTCCCTCCTCCTCCTCCTTCTCCTCCTCCTCCTCCTCCTCCTCCTCCTCCGCTGTTTCGATATGATTTCTGTTTCGATGTCCAGCAAGGTAACGGCTGCTGCCCCCCTTTTGTTCCACTGCTATGCTGCTACACTTCCCTGATCAGGGGAACTCGCCAAGCGACTGTCTCTGGATAGGCTGGTGGGGGCACCCGAAGAGTCTTGAATGACGCGGTGCTCCTAGGGCCGCCGCGGTCTGGACGGGCATCACTGGGTGGGCCGAAGACGACTAATTGAGAGAAACCTGGGCGACCTTTCGGGCCAAATCTTGCGCAACCCCTGGCCAGGCCTTCAACGTACAGCCCCAGAAGATTCGTAGGGAACTGGGAACTACACAATTCGCCGGCCCAGCGGGTCAGAGGCGTGCTAAAATCTCCAGTAGCGGATTCGATTGTTCTAATTCGAGCGCGCTTGGCGGCCCCTGGGGGGCCCAGCATGAAAAAGGCCTCGGGCGCTCCCTCGGCAGGTCCTGGGCAGTTCCTGGACGGTCGGTGTCACGGATACCAGAATTCCCGGGAGCGGTCTTCAGGGCCCCGAAGAGCGCCCTAAAAGGGCCCCAGGGGACCCTAAGGGGAGCTCCAACGGGTCATTCGAGTCGGGATCCATGTGGCAGGTGCTATGGGAGCAATGCTCTCCCAACAAAAACTTCGAGATAGCCTCAACCTTGACAGATAGAGCTTCAATAGGCCCCTTCAAGGCCAAACAATTCTCCCTGGGCGACAGGGTTTTTTTGAGAGATTCCACTTAGGGGTTCTTACTTATCCTCAAGGGGTGGGTTGATGTGCCAACCCGGCCAGTTTGTGGTCGTCTCGTCGCCGCCCCGTCGCAGCCTTGTCGCCGCCCCGTCGCTGGAGTGGTGTGCCGCCCCAGCCGGACTGTGGTCGCCCAGTCGCCGGCCGCACCGTCGCCGCCTCGTCGCCGCCCCGTTGGTGTGCTGGTGTGCCGCCCTGGCCGGCTTGTGGTCGCCCCGTCGCCGCTTCGTCGCCGCCTCGTCGCGGCTTCGTCGCCGCCCCGTGTTGCCACGGCGGGTTTCTGGTCGCCCCGTCGCCACCACGTCGCCACCCCGTCGCCGCTGCGTCGCCGCCCGTCGCCGCCGCTTCGTCGCCGCATCGCAATGCAGTCGCAGGGCGCACCACATAGATTGCACCACGTGAAAAGATTGCACCACGCAGCTTGCCACACGTAGAACGTGAGCGTGCACCACGTAGTTTACACCACAGTATTCTGCACCAGATGGATCTCTTCGACTCCACCCCCCGCGGAACGGCCGGCCCCCGCTAGGCACCGCAGTTTACAATACCCGTTCTGCCCCATCGTTCATTCTCATCCCGAGAGGGGCCCTTTGGCGACGCTCCCCCGTCAGCCCGGGCAACGTATACTTCGCGCGCGGACTCTTTAACCAAAACAAATCCATGCTTAAGAACCGCTTTTGCGCAGATAATGTCCACATTCACACGCGTGCGGAGTCGCGTGCGCGTCAAAACCTGTCAATAACGAGAAGCTCCGCATGGTTCTCAAAATCTACGTCCCCGAATCTGCATACATAGGTTTTGCGACATACGTTCCCGACCATAGGTACACTGAACAGTGTTGGTGCTTCCACATGTTTATCGAATCGCGCGCGCATGCCGACATTTATCCAAAACGTTCATCACCGACACGGTGTCGCCGACACGTGGACACCATCATCGTCATCGGCGGCGGGACCAGCATCTGCGCCGTCAATGGCTTTGCCGTCGTCGTCGTCGTCATCATCGTCACCCTCGTCGCCAGTATCATCAAGTCCGCTTTTGTCGACGTCGCCATGATACCGCGCCCGCCCGAATCACCGACTCGTACTGAAGCGCCCGCGTGTCAGCGCGGCCTCCGAAGCGAGCAGGAGACTGCCCAACGTTCAGCGCCCCCGCAGCCGCGTCGGTCGCGCCAACCTAGCGGGCTGATGTGTGCGCGAGTTTGCGAGCGCCAGCGCGACCGTAGCGATGTGCTTGCCAACGCCAAGCAATCATCGCAATCGCCACCGCATTGGTTTTGCGCAAATTGCGGGAGGGTGTATGGATTGTTTGCGCGAGAAATTGAATTGACAACTTCAAGTCGTGAGTTCTCTTTCCCAAAACAAAACTTACGATCTACCTCCCCCCCGACTTAACCCACCTTTTCGCATTGCATTTTGCATATGGCTCTGCCCCATCGTCCATCCGAAATATTGTCATTTCATACCATTCCAGGCTAGCCAGAATTCGATCCCCCCTCATCCTCTGGAAAAATTGCACGCGCACTCGTCTATCAAACATCAGAGGTATATATATATATATACATATACATATACATATATATATATATATATATATATATATATATATATAAAAGACTGCGGTGGCGCTTCGCGCCATGCGCCTTGGTCCTTGAAGTTTGGCATGCTGGTGAAATAACAGGAAGGTCAAGCCGACAATTTAGCGATAACTCCTTGTCCGGCATCGCCGCTATAATAATGTTTTTCGTTATCCCTCCTTCATGTTTATTTTTCCTCCTGTTCGCCATACTCTGCGCATTTTCCCCATCCTCCTCAGCTCTTTTTTGCGGAGGCTCCTCCTTGGAGAGCATTTGGGGGCCTGACAAGAGTTGTTTCAGGTTTTCTTGAGGCCTTCTGGAGGCCCCCTGGGCGTATTCTGGGGGCCTCTGGGGGCTTCCTCGGGCCACCCTGCCTCCAACCACGGTTTTCCTGAACGACGGGGTCACGATTTGGAATGCTTCGGAGGGCGCCTTGGGGCCATCTTGGGCCGCCATGGGGCTCTCTGAGGGCCATCTTGGACCCGTGTTGTGCCGTTTTGGGGCTCTCTTGGACTGCCTGGAAGCCCTTTCGGATGGTTCTGGGGCGATTTGGGAGCCTCGCTTCGGACGCCCAGAAGACCGCCATCTTGGAGCGCCGGGAAGCCGAAAAGAGGAGAACCCCCAAATTCACCAAAAACCAATGGCAAATCAATGATTTTTGCCTCTTGGGGCGTTTTTGGGAGTGCTCTTGGAGGCCTCTTTGGGGCCGTCCTGGAGGCCTCTTGGGCCATCTTGAGGTCACGTCGGTCTCTCTTGGAGCGCTCGTGTGCTGCCGTGGGGTTCTCTGGAACGTCTCCGATGATCCCCCTGATCGCCCTAGGTGTGCTGGGAAGGCTTGGCGAAACGCCCTGCGAGGCCCGGGGGGCCTTTTCGAGGCCAGTCCAGAGGGTCCCAAACCTCAGATCCCGGGAGTCCGGTTTTGGGGGAGGGGATGGGTTTTCCCCCCGCCCGGGCTTGCAAAAATATAGGGAGAGGAATATACCTTGCGCAAAATGGACGAAGTGCACACGCGCGCGTCGTCGACCGCACATGCCGAAACAAGCACCCTAGGTCTCGTGAGAATTTCAAAACCGAGAGTCACGAACACATGCAAAAAAACATGGTTTCGCAACGAGGGTTTTCAACAGAAACCTGCGCCCGCGCTCTTGCGTTTTTTCCATAAAACACAAGTTTTCCGAAATTCCCATAACATGCTACCAAGCGGACCACTCGCGCGCGCATGCCGACATCGTTCGAACACCCTTGCGCACGTGCTGTCGCAATTATCCCTTGCAACAGACCGGGACGAAATGCACGCGCGCGCGTCGTCGCGCGCGCATGCCGGAATCCTTATTAACCTCAGGCCCCCGAAGGGAAGTCAACAACGAGCACCCCGAAAACATGTCAAACACACATGGTTTGCAAAATCAGTGCTATAAAAACAGCGCTCGCGGCTTCGTGTATGCTTAAGAAAAACATGACTTCGTCACTGTGTTCATCAAATTGTCTCAAAATTGCTTCTCGAGCCGCATGCCGAAATCATTTGAACGCCCTTGCGCGCGTGCTGGGGGGGGGCGCCAAACCCGTGTCGAATGTTACCACGCGGGCCCCTCACGCGCGTCGGCCGCATGCGCATGTCGAACGATTCACAACCTTCATCGCGGACGCAAAGACATCGTCATCGGTATCGGCGGGCGTGATCAACATCGGCGGCGACATGGGTATTGCCGTCGTCATCGCCACCGTCGCCACCATCATCGCCATTCCCATAATCGTGTTTACCGTTGCTGGCATCACCATGGTACCGCGCCCGCCCAAGTCACAGACAGACTCGCACTGAAATGCCCGCGGGGAAGTGCCCAGCGGTCAGCGCCCCCGCGGCCGCGCCGGCCGCGCCAAACTAGCTGGCCGCTGTGCGTGCGAGGGGCTGGCGCGGCCGCAGAGATACACCAGCCAACGCCAAGCACTCATCGCAAACGCCGCCGCATGGGTTTTGCAAACCAGTTTGCGGGTGGGTGGGTGGGGTGTTTGCACAGGCATGCCAGCTCATTTGCAAAATCCAACTGCACCACATAGCTTGCACCAGATAGATCGCATCATTGAGTTTGCACCACTTGGGCTGCACTACAACAGATTCTGCAATACAGAACTTACACCACATAGGTTGCACTTCATGGCGGGATATGAAAACTGAACAAAATAACCTTGCCATCTCTCTGGAGGCCCCGTGTTACTTTTGCCGCCTTCCGCGGCCGAGGAAGAAACATTAACTCCGTCGACCCTCGAAGACGGGGCCCTTTCCTGGACGCGTCACATAGACTGCACCACAAAGGATGCTAAAACACACTGTTTGGGGTCCACGCTCGCTAACACTTTGGCGCGAACGCCTCTTGACTCTTCCGATCGCCCACGACGGCCCATTCAGCTCCAAGTTTGCCGCACTTCATGCCAAGAGGCCCCCAGGAGGGCCACGACGCGGCCCAAGAGGGCCCCGAGACGGCCGTAGAGGCCTACCCAGAAGCCTCCAAGAGCCCCAAACGTAGCCCAAGAGAGAGAACCCCAACTGAACGTTCGAGTCATTTCCCTACAGATGGCCCCCGAGACCGCCAGCTCCAAGAGGCCCCAGAGAGGCCCCAAAGAGGCCCCAGGAGACATCAGAGGTACCCCCGCGAACGCAGGCAAATGCCAGGGATGCTCCAAGACAACTGCTCCAACGAAACCTCCAAGACATTCTTCGCAAAGCTCTCCAAGAGGCCCCAGAGATCCCCGAGAACCCCCCGAACACATTCCCCGTCGCCACGACCATACGGGCATGCGGCGACGATGACAGTGTACGGGCCAGCAGAATGAGCGAAGAAATTGAATAAGCTTGGCCAGCTTGCAGACGGCCGCCGAAGACGTTGGGACAGGCCGAAGAGGAGAGGCACCTGACTGACCTGAACAACGTTGCCGCGTGCTTTTCGCCCCGTTGGTGCCTCCAGGGCCCTTTTCGTCGCCACGACTGGATCCGCCTCGAAAGCCTGGTCGGAACGCACCCGATTTGAAAGCAGCCAGGGGGGAAGGAACGATGCTGCCACGACGACAGTGCTTCGTAGCTTCCGGGGCGCTCCCAGAGGTTCTCGCATCCATGGCGGGACGCACCTCGGAGCATCGGCCAGGACGGGCCCCGGGACGCGTCCGGAGGCGGATCCTGGGCCGCGTCGTGTGGCAGGCTCGGGAAAACCTGCACCAGACAACCTTGCCACCTCTTGGAGCACCGACTTCGTATCTCCACCGGCCTCCGCTGGCGGAGCCGCTCCCATTTTGCTTCCGCCAGCCTCCGCCGCCTCTCTCCGCCGAGGAAGAGATGCTTACCCCGTCAAGCCTCGAAGACGAGGCCTTTCCTTGAGTCGCGTCAGTGTGCCCAGACATCTGGCTGCTTCCACTTTTTGTCGATGCGTGGGCCCACTTCGCAAGGGCCAGTTTTTCTCGTCCTGAGTCGATTTGTGACGGTCGCGAAGCCCGGCGAGGGACTCTGGAGGCCGAAAACGGCCGCAAAACCTGCCGCTCCAAATTGCTCGGAGCATCGGACCTTTGGGTATCCAGCCCATGGATCGTGGTTGGAGTACCATGTGGGAGCTGCTCTAGAACAGGAACATAGCGTAGACGGATCTACCCTTTCTCTGACCTTGCATTGCGCCGAACGCAACGGCCACATTTGTCCTTATACGTCTCATCCCTGAAAGTGTCGACTCGATGGACGTCACGGCACCCAATGTGTCCATTGACGCTTTTGGCTCGGACGTGAGCACGGTATTTGGCATCGGCCCCAGATGTTGGTCCTCCAGAAGCCGGTAGGCTTGGCCTAACCCCCCTCGGCTTTGCCTCAGGGGCACGGGGCAGGCGTCCTGGTGCCTCTCCAGCGCGGACCGCAGCCACGCGGACAGCCCCTGGGCGCCCTCGCCATCGCCGAAGACCGCGAGCTGGCACGACAGCTCCTCCGCCGGCCCCCCGCCCCCTCGTTCGGCCGCCAACCGAGGCGATGGCTGAGGAGAGGACGGAGTGAGAACCCAGACAGATTCTTCGGTGGAAACTCACGTGCGCCTCCCATACCTGCTTGTCGACTTGTTCGAATCGGTGCCTGTCAAAGCTAAATCAACGCTGATCGACGCTAAATCGACGCTAGCCGACACTAAATCGGCGCTGTCTCATCGACTCCAGACGCTAATCGACGCTAGGCCACACCGACGGGAGAGGGATATCTGAACATGATCCGCGCCAAAAACCTTCTTAGCAGAGGCCGAGAAGGCGAAGCGCTCGGGAATCCAGCGCCATCCAACCCCCTCGGCTTGAGGGCCCGATGTTCCTCACTTGCTGAACAGACATTATCATTCTCATCCCCCCCTGTTCTCTCCCACTACCTCCTTGTCATCCACACCGCCGCCTGCCCTCCGCCTGCGCACCGACAACTACACAACATGAACACTGCTCTCCTCTCACCGGTGACCCTGCCTGGAAGATCCCGACCCCCCCCTCCGCGTCCTGCTTTCTAGAACACAGGACTGGGCCGAGTTGGTGTTCCCGCTGCAGCGTGGGCCTCAATTTCGGATCGGCGACGTGCTTCCGTCGTTCCGCATGGCGCTCTGGCCCCAGCGCAGCCCACGTTTCTGGACCCGGGTCCTTTTTCGTCGTTGTCGCTCCTCTCATTTCCCCTCCTCCGCCTTCCCCTGGTCTTCCTGCTCCTCCCGTTCCTTCCACTCCAGTTCCCGCTGCTGCTGTTCGTCCTCGCCGTCCTCTTTGTCGTCCGTCTCCTCTTCCCCCTGCTCATTCTCCTGCTCACACGCAAACCCCTCATCCTCCTCCTCCTCCTCCTCCTCCTCCTCCTCCTCCTCCTCCTCCTCTTCCTCCTCCTTCTCCTCTGTGCGCAGCTCCCCTCTTACCTCTTGCGCATGACACGATGGGGTCGTTGTGTGGGAGTTCCAGGTCGGCTATGACACGCGTCCGCGAACAGGGGAAAAATTAGCGCAGTAGGAGGGAATAGGAGGGAGGGTCAGGAGATCAGCTCTTGCGCGAGCGCAGCGGGCTCGACCCCTCCCCCTCCCCCTCCACCTGCTGCTCCTCTCTACTCTTCCCACTCCTTCCCCCTCCCCTCTCCCCCTCCTCCCTCTCCCACCCCTCCGCTTCCCTCTCTCCTCTCCTCCTCCTCCTCCTCCTCCTCCCTCCTCCTCCTCCTCCTCCTCCTCATCCTCCTCCTCCTCCTCCTCCCCTCCTCCCTCCCCTCTCCTCCTCCTCCTCTCCTCCTCCCCCCCCCCTCCTCCTCCTCATCCTCCTCCTCCTCCTCCCCTCCTCCTCCACCTCCTCCTCCTCCTCCTCCTCCTCCTCCTCCTCTCCTCCTCCTCCTCCTCCTCCTCCCTCCTCCTCCTCCCCTACTCCTCCTCCTCCTCCTCCTCCTCCTCCTCCTCCTCCTCCTCCGCCTCCTCCTCCTCCTCCTCCTCCTCCTCCTATCCCTCCTCCTCCTCCATCCTCCTTCCTCCTCGTCCCCCCCCTCCTCCTCCTCCTCCTCCTCCTCCTCCTCCTCCTCTCCTCCTCCTCCTCCTCCTCCTCCTCCTCCTTCCTCCTCCTCCTCCTCCTCCTACTCCTCCTCCTCCTCCTCCTCCTCTCCTCCTCTCCTCCTCCTCCTCCTCCTCCTCCTCCTCTTCCTCGTCCTCCTCCTCTCCTCCTCCTCCTCCTCCTCCTCCTACTCCTCCTCCTCCGCGCCTCATCTCCTCCTCCTCTCCTCCTCCTCCTCCTCCTCCTCCTCCTCCTCCTCCTCCTCCTCCTCTTTCTCCCGCTGCTCCCGCCCCTCTCCCTCCACCTCCTCCCTCTCTCCATCAGCCCCCGCCATGCATCGCTCCCCGCGACGCAGGCGGCGACGACGGCGACGGCGGCCATGTGCGGCGGCGGCGGCGGCTGGGGGCCCTCCGTGGGCGGCCCCTCGGTCAGCGAGCTGCGGAACTCGGACATGCCCTCGCCCCGCAGCAGCTCTGCCACCATCGGCGTGCCCCGCTCGGGGTCCTGTTGGGAAGGAGGAGGAGGAGGAAGAGGAGGAGGAGGAGGAGGAGGAGGAGGAGGAGGGATGAGGGAGGAGGAGGAGGAGGAGGAGCGGGAGGAGGAGGATCAGGAGGAGGAGGACTAAGAATAGACGAAGTGAGAGGAGACGGGGAGAGGGGGTCGGAGTAGGAGGAGGATGATGAGGAGGGGGAGAGTAGGAGGAGGAGGAGGAGGAGGAGGAGGAGGAGGGCCCCCCTGTGCAGCTCCACCGGTCCCCCCGCCTCATGATGTACCGAAGCGTCTTCTGGTGCAGAGCATGTGGCGGAGTTTATTCGAAATCTTTTTC
>CAUYUJ010006447.1:398428-460928 GCA_963575745.1 Prorocentrum cordatum
TGCGGGCGCAGCAGCCGCCGCACGGCGCTGCCGTTTCGCCTCCTGGCCGAACTCGTCCTCCTCGGCGGCGCTGCAGCGGCCGCGGGCGGCACGCAGGAGGAAGGCGACCTTGTCGTTGAAGCTTGCCTCCGCAGGAAGTCCACGGGGAGGCGAGGACGGCTTCGCGCCCGTGGCGCTCCTCGCCTCCCCTTCATGCTCTCCTGTCCTGCAATTTATCACAGGATGCGGGCAACTGTTTGACCCAGCCGAAGGACCTGGGGGAGCCGCTCCCAGCGGGACTGGCTCCCCAAGGTCTGCCGCCCCGAGGACCGAGTCGCCCAGCGCGTCCTCGATCGCGTCGTCCAGCGCGGGGTAGGACTCGACGCAGGTGGCATCGTCCAGCACCTCGCACCCCAGCACAGTGTCGGCGAGATCCTTTGGCGAGAGCCGCTTCGGCATCATTGGTTCGCACGGAGCTAGGCCGATCTCCCTCACGGATCGACCCGCAGCACCAGCGCCTTCACGCAACTCATCCCTGATCGTGTCGCCCAGCTCGTGGCGACCCATCTCGTCCAGCGCTCCTTCGACTTCTGATCCCTGCGCATGGGGACCTGACCCTTCCAGGACTGCTGCCCCGACCGAGTCGCTCCTCACAACAGCCTCCCGCTCGATGTCGGTGGCGAGGGGCCTTGGCGAGAGCCGCTTTGGGATCAGCGGTTCGCACGAGGTTTGGCCGATCTCCCGCACGGATCGACCCGCAGCACCCACGCCTCCACGAACAGCTTCACCTATCATGGCGTCGTCCAGCATGTGGTGGTCCACCCCGTCCCGCATGACAACGGCCTCCGTGTTCATCGCATGTGGGACGGCTGTCCCCTCTATGACTGTCGCCTCAGAGACTGGGTCGCTCATCACAACAACCTCCTGCTCTGTGTAGACGGCGTGGGGCCTTGGCGAGAGCCGCTCTGGGATCAGCGGTACGTACAAGGTATGGTCGATCTCCCTCATGGATCGTTCCGCAGCTCCCACGCCTTCCCGAAGAGCCTCCTCACCCATGTCGTCCGTCACGTAGTGGTCCACCTCGACTGGCTCGCGGTGGCCTTCCTCAACCAGCGCAGGGGGAACCTGGCCTCCTCGTCGCTCTGCGGCCCGCGCAGCAGCTCGTGCAGCACGGCGTCGACGAGTCAGTAGCCTCGGGCCAATCACCAGCTCGGCCTCCTTCCTCACGAACCTGCGCTGCCCACTGACTTTCGGCCATAGGCCTCGCGCCAGCCGCTGGAGGTAGTCGCGACCAGCCCGCGAGGGGCGCCCCAGGCATCTGGCCCGCAGGCCTGGACCCACCATGCGGCCTGCAGCGGCCACGAAGCACCCGCAACAGACACAGAACCACACGTCCAGGCGCTCGTGAAGCCGTAGAAAATGGGAAGCATGAGGCCTGCCTCCTCCGATATGCGGGAGGCCCTCCCGCATCAAGAGTGTGGAGGGTCCATCACGTAGCAGCCCTGGACAGCGAGATGCCATCCACTGCGATCGCATGGAGCGGGAAGCTGAACACCTGCATCTCAAGCAGCTGCCTCGGCTGTCCAGCGCGTGCGACGAGCCGAAGGCCTCGACCATGCTGGGCGCAGGTGGGGCCTGTCGCCGTCGCCTCGCCCGTCGCACCGATGGCGTGAACTCGGCCTCGGCGCTCAGCGCGTCCAATGTAGCCCGCAACAGGCGCCGTCTGACCACAAGCGCCATCTGCTCAGCCTGGAGCACTCGCCCTCTCTCGGTGGCAGGGAGACGGGCCAGCTCAGCGGCCTCACCTGCAAGGACGTCGGCGACCGCATTGCCCATGATCAGCCAGGGCGGGAGGCCCCGCCGCGCGGCCTCGTCCATGTCCAGGTGCGAGTTCACGTGCTCCACTACGAACTCCGACCTGTCTCTCGCCAAGAAGAGCTGGCCCAACAGGGCCCACAGGTCGCAGTCAGCACCCTGCGGCCGCTGGTCACGTCGGCTCCACCAGCCCATGCAGACAGCTAGATTGTCGGAGATGTAGACCGTCGGCCCCAGGGAGCCCTGCGCCGCAAGCACCAGCGCCCGTAGCTCCCCGCGGTGCACGGTCTGCACGGGGCCGCTGAGGCTGCCCCAGACGGCCTTCTCCAGCGTGCCGTCGAGCGGGTGGATCTTGGCCACGGCGAGCCCGACTCGCCGAAGATGAGGCACCTGCCCTTCACGTCCCCCGCTGGCGTCGCCGAAAAGGACGAGGGGGTCGAGCTCGGATCCATGTCCAAGCTCACCAGGGGCAACACCATCTGCACGATGACCCTGCAGGAAGATCCACGTGTCGCCATCGGGTGGGGCACTGACCTCCGTCCATCTGGCAGGGAGGATGCCCCTGAGCCAGAAGGCGGCGTGCGCCTCATGGTCGGTGGCCGCTCGGCCGCTGAACTCGTCGCTGTCGTCATATGCTTTGCTGCCTGTATTGCACGGACAGCTCCAGTATCTGTGGTAGGCAGTCTCCTCATCGTCTCCACAGCGCGGGCACGACAGGAGCTCAGCGTCGCCGAACACCTCCCTCTTTCTGGCTCGCGGCCACGCGCCTCCGACGGCGATGGTGGCGAGCAACTCTTCAAGCGCAGGCCCTCCTGGGAGACGCCTGAGCCTTTGAAGGAGACTCTGCAGGGAACGCATGTCAGCTCCTCCCTCCAGGCCAGCTCCGCACCAATGACCTGCCGCGCGCTGCCACAGGTCCTCCTGGACAGAGGCGTCGAAGGCGTCAAGGATGGCCTGGCAGGAACCCTCGGTGATGCTGGCCGCGTCGGGAAAAGCACACCTTTCACGGGAACCATCCTGAAGATGTCGCTCCCAACCACGAGGGCCCACAGGGCACCGGCCGCACTGCAACAGCATGGCCTGCAGGGCGGAGATGGGGCCACGCACCAGCCTCGACCTCTCCTCGGGAGGGGCTTCGCGTAGCCTTGTATGGATGGGGATCCAGGCGCGCTCAACCCGCTGGCGTACCTCCTGGCTGCCTCTGCACACATCGAACCAGTTCTTGAGGAGCGCCCGAGGGAGGCGCCGTGCAGGGTCAAGGGCTCCCGCGCGGAGAGCCAGCTGCGTGGCGAGGCACCTCCCACGCATGACGGCGCCAGTGACTGACGCAAGCCGCCTTCGCAGCTCTGCCAGCCTGCTGCCGAAGGCTCCGAAGATCTCGAGGCCGTAGGTCGCTGCCGTCTGGAGTCCGACCTTCTCGACGAACCCGCACTTCAGGTACTGCCTTGACGCCTTGGCCATGCCTCGGAGCCGTTTGCTCGCTTGCCTCGTCTTGCCGAAGCGCTTCAAGATCGTGGAGCGCACTGGCCGTCTGCCCGCCGCGAGGTCGACTCCCAGGCACGTGCCGAAGGAGGAAGCCTGGACGATGAACCCGTGCTGCTTGACAATCTTGGCGACCTTGCGGGCGTCCTCCAGCTGCGAGCACACCGCAACACTCTTGGGGGAGAGCGCCAAGCCCTCCTGCTGCATGCCCTGCCCGAAGTCGCGGATTCCCTGCGAGACGGCAGCGACCACAGCGGGGCGAGAACCCACCGCGGAGAGGGAGAGGTCATCCACCCAGATCCGCGACGGCAAGAGCTGAGGCATCCCCTGCGGGGCCCCCGTGGCGAGCCGCTCCATGGTGAAGTACGTCATGCACCTGCCGAAGCGCGTGCCCGACCGCACTCCCTGGACGACCGACTGAGAGGGGACCACGATCCGCGAGGCCAAGCCGTCCTGCAGCAGGACGCGCCCCGCCATGCACTGCTGCAGCTCCAGGGCCAGGGCGGCGGGCGGGAATCCGAACCGAAGAGCGGCCCTGGCCAGCCCCGCCCACGGCATGCTGTCATAGAACTTCTGAATGTCCACCAAACCGTGCGCGTAGGAGACACCCATGGCCGCGTAAGATTCCTCGCACACGGCCCTGGCGAAGGCCTCCCGCAGCGAGGAGTTGCCAGCAACAGCCGCATCCCACGCTGGGGCCGTGCGGCGCGACCACTCTCGCATGGCGTCCTCCCTGACCATGCTCCGGCAGCGCGTGACCATGCTGAGGACGCCGATGATGCGCTCGCCCCCGCCCTTCTTCTCCAGGACATGGCCGAGCACGAGAAGGAGCTGCTCTGGCCACGTGGCCGCTCTCTCAGCGGCGGTGTAGAGGTCCGCCAGCTCCTGCAGCGCCGCGTCGGGCAACCTGGCCAGGTCGCCCACCGTGAGCTGGTCGATGCCCTTGCCCGTCTTGGGCCGCATGCGCATGAGGGCCCGACGGATGTCAGTCACCGTGATGGGCTCCATCTCCTCGTGCTGCACCAGCTCGCGAAGCTCCCCGAAGAGCGCCTGCAGGTCGCTGGGGTCGTAGGGGCGTGGAGCCCACAACCCGCTCCACGCATCAGCCTTGGCGTCGAGGATGTCACGCGGGTGCACGAGAATGCGGCTGCCGACCAGCACCTCATCTGCTGTCGGCTGTCGCTCTCTCAACGAGCGAAACACCAGAGGGGTGGCCTCCTCGGCGCTAATCCACTGACGGAACTCACGCAGGGAAGCCTGGACAGCGAGCCTCCGAGCACGCACTGCCGCCTCCTGGGCCGCCTCCTCCAGCGCTGTCAGGTCCTCATCAAAGATGGTGTGCACGTCCTCCAGGCTAGCGACCAGGGCGCTGAACCTAGGAGACCTTCCAGCGCGAGGAGGGGAGGCTCGTTGACCTCCATCTGCAGCATGCTGCCGCCGAGGTTGCCCGAATGGGGTTCTTCGGCTCCTGAGCCGTTGATAGCATGTCTTGGCCTGTGCAGGGACATGCTGACTCAGCTCGCGCCCCGCTGCACGCAGGAGCAGCCTGTCCTCGACTGCCTTCTTGCTGCGCCGACGGAGCTTGCCCAGCCGACCGAAGAGCGCTGCAACTGAGGCCCACCACCTCGCCGCTGCCCCGCGCAGGGGCTCCTTCCACGCCGTGGAGCTTGTGCCCTGCGTGGCGGGGGCGTCCACCAGCTGAGCCCTCTTGCTACGTGAGACGCTGCCTGCGAACCGCTGGCCATGCTGGCGGCAGATGGCACGCCCCACGTGGGCTGCCCACTCGGCGTACTGGGCGCTGGGCTGCATCAGGTGGGGGCCGCCGACCAGAAGGGCTGCCGTCTCATCCTGCCCCCGAGGCTCGGGGGCGGCTTCACGGGGGCCAGCGGCCGTGTCGAGCCAGACCGCGTCCTCCAGCTGCCACTGGCACTGCTCCCCGCTGCCGTCGCGAACATGGGGCAGTGGGGCGCGGGGTGTGGCCGTCCTCCCCCCCCCCCCCCCCTCGCTCCTCCAGAGGGCGCGGGGAGTGGACGTCCTCCCCCTTCTCCCGGCAACGGCTGCGGGGAGGCAGGGCGGCTGCGCCCACAGGGGGCCCCTCGGGCGGGCCGCCCTCGAGGTCCCCAGACTGCTCTGCGTCGAGGTCCTCGAAGGGGTCGACGTCCATGTCGTCGGGCCTTGCCGAAACGCGGCCTGCGGGGGCCGCGGCGGGGGCCTGGTCGAACTCGAGAGCCTCCCAGCCGTCGCTCTCGCTGCACTCGTCGGAGGTGTCCGAGCCTGCTGAGCCCGAGCCAGTGGACGTCTCCTCTAGCACTCTGGCCTGCACGTGGATGCCGTAGAGCTGCTCATGCAGGTCCAGCTCCTTCTCCCTGGCGAGGGCGCGGCGGTCTGCGTCAGCTCCTGACCGACCTCTCCGCGTGCCGGTCCTTTCCTTCCTCGGGCGTGAGGCCTGCGGCAAGCTCTTGGCGAGCGCCAAGCGACGGCCCTGAAGCACCTCATGGTCTGCCCGAAACTCCACCACGAGGCCGCAGTGGGTCTTCCAGGGCACAGCCGCTGTGGCCCACATGCCCGCCAGCAACGGCACGCACGAGGCTGAGCACAATCCATAATCAATGTGTGAGCCCTCCTTGCCTGCGTCGCAGGTGGGGCTACCTTAGCCTGCACAACTTGGGCCCCGACTCGTTGTAGGAAGCCTGCCCATCTCAAGGTCTCACTCGGCATGTTGAAGTCGCCGATGACCAGCCACGGGATGCGCATGGCCTGGAGGAGCCCTCCCAACTTGGCGAAGCGTCGAACGTTGCTTCCTCTCCAGCCCGTGCCACTCACGCCGTAGAATGTCACCGCCACCAGCGAGCCCCTGCCCTTGAGGTGCAGCACACTGGCCTGGAAACCTGGCGCAGCAAGACCCACGTCCGTGCTGCCCTCGAGCGCATGCGTGAACTGACCGCGCTTGCACACCAACCACTCACCGCCTTCACGTCCTGCGACAGTGGAACCTTCCAAGAGGCCCTTCCTGGAGGGCCTCGCATGATTGGCCAAGATCTTAAGGTCGAGCTTCTTGGCTGTGACACGCCACTTCTCAAAGTGGCCCCCCTGCACGTGTGTCTCGGCGAAACAGAACGTGTTGAACCGCTCGATCGACTCCTCCACGAATCCCCAAGCCAGTGGCCCCATCTCCGTGACATTCGCAAAGAATAAGCGATGGCCCCCACTGCTGACAAAATTGGAGTCGATCTCCTCAACACCACCCTCGAGACTCGTGCTGGCGCGGGCCGAGCCAGCATGGGCTGGGCCCGCGGCCTCCCGTCAAGCTGAGGCTACGGGGGCCCCGCTGACCGCTGGGGCTCCTGGCTCGGCTGCGGGTGCTTCGGGAAGGCCTGCCTCTGCGACCTGGGTCCCGCCCTCGGCGTTGGACTGCGCCGCTGCCGCCCCGCCAGCAGCAGCCGTCCTGGCGGCCCTAGCAGCAGAGAGCTTGGCGGCGCTGATCTGCTTGGCGGCCAGCTCGATGGAGGCCACTCCCTTCGCTGCGGCGCCGCCTGCAGGGCCGCCCGCGACCGCTGCCTTGCCGCCGACCGCGTCGCTCATCACGGCGTCGCTCTCGTCGATCTCGCTGAGGCGGTTGGGCGAGTTGGAGCCCTTCCGCTTGCGCAGTGACATCTTCACCGCGCGCACCTGCTGGAACTTATCCTTGATAGCCTTCGCCCTGCCCGCCAGGTCGGCCTTGGCGGCGTTGAGCGAGGACTCCAGCTGCTTCAGCTCCTCACGCTCGGAAAGAGAGAGGTCGCTCACGTTCGTGAAGACACCTGGGTCCCACGTGAGCTGGAAGATGTCCTCGCTGAGGTCATGCTGCCGCTCGACCTCGGCGGCCTGGCGTGCCACTGCAGCAGCGGCGACACGCTTGGAGTGCTCCGCCTCCGCCAGCGCCACGGCCAACGTGTTCTCCTTCTCACGCGCTGCTGCGAGCTGGTCCTCCAGCCTGATCACTGCATCCACTGCGCCCTGGTGCTTCCTGGCCGCCTCCTTGTGGAGCCCTGCCGCCTTACGGAAGACCTCGTCGGGCGGCTTGGCCTCCACGACAGGCGGGGGCGGCGCCACCAGCTTCCGAACCAGCTCGATGGCAGCAGCCGCCTGGGGCTCTTGGCCCTTGGAGACTGCCAGCTGCGAGAGGACGGAGGACAGGTTCGAGGTCCTGCTCGTGCCGCCCGTGGAGCTCGCCTCGCCGTCAGCAGGCCCCTGCCGCCGCCATGGACACTGGGCGAGGGAACCCGCGCGGCCCAGGCTGGCTGGGGCTGCCGCGGAGGCCTGGCGCCGCGGGTGCCGACGGAACGGCTCGACGGCCTTCCCGCAGCTGCACTGCCAGAGCTCCTGACACCAGCTCTTGTTCCAGCGCCACGATGAGCATCCCGAGCAGCGCGTCCAGTCCTCCAGGAACGGCACCACGAGCGCTGCCCCAGCCGCGGGCCGCGGCGCCGCCGAGCGAGGACGGCGCGGGCCCATCCCGAAGTTTGGCTCCGACTTGGTCGGGGCTGGTCGCAACGCCCTGGGCGCGGCGACAGCAGCCCGTAGTCAAGAACACCACGGAGAGGTGCGGAGCCTGGCCCAAGGGTGCCCGCGGGCGCGATTGTGCCAAAACGGTTCTTGAGGAGGAGGAGGAGGAGGAGGAGGAGGAGGAGGAGGAGGAGGAGGAGGCGGATGAGGTACAAGGATGAGGAGGAGGAGGAGGAGGGGGGAACGAGGGCCGGTCGGAGGTGGAGCCTCGACGGCCGCGCGGGTCGAGGCGGACCGAGAGCAGCCTCCCTCGGCGAGGCCCTCGCCTCCAGGTGCGCTCGCCGCTCCCACGCCGCCCGTGCCGTGTCGCGAGCAGCGGGAGCGGCCAGGCGGGGGGCGTCCAAGAGGGGGGGTGCAAATCATGACCGGCGGCACGTGCGCGGCCCAGCGGGGGGGCCAGGGACGTCATGAAGTAAGAAGAAGCGCCATGACATCTGGGGAAACATCGTGGCCCCGCCACGATCTCCCCCCCCCCCCTAGTCATATTCACCCCCCACTTTGCCGCCACCCGAGAGTTGGAGCATCGAGGCCGCGGGTCGAGGGACAGAGTCAGCCTCCCACGGCGAGGCCCTCGCCACCGGGTGCGCTCACGTGCCCTCCACGGCCGCCCGAGCCGTGTCGCGGAGCAGCGCCGCGCCGCCACCAATGGCACGCATACCATATCACGCGAAAACGGAAAACGCCTTGCACAACCTATGCCCCAACCCCCTCCCGATTCCTAGGGGGAGGGTGGGGTTCACTTCGCTCGGGAGCTCCCGAGCGAAGTGAACCCCACCCTCTTTTCTTTTAGACTTCGGCTCGAGTCCATGGACTGCCTGTGCTATACCTCCCGGGAGACAGATTGGCGGCGCTGTGTGCTATGTAAAACTGTTGGAACCACAAGGGGGGGGAGGAGAGGGCCGGCAGAGGAGGAGGAGGAAGAGAAGGCGTTCAGAAGTGGGGGGGCCAGACATGCGAACCCTGCCCCTACCCCCCACGATTTCTGCGGGGGAGGGTGGGGTTCACGACAGATGGCGCGACGAGGAGGAGGAGGAGGAGGAGGAGGAGGAGGAGGAGGAGGAGGAGGAGGAGGAGGAGGAGGAGGGTAGGGGGAGGGTTCGCATGTGGCCCCCTAGCAGGGGCTCTCGCTGGAGGGAGGGCATCCCGTCCGGTGCGAGCTCACTGCCGCCAGAGCTCGGCTTCCTCCGAGCCACTCGCGCGGCACGGCGCAGCAGCGCAAAGGGCACGCGTGCGGCCTGCCGAGGGCACGGGGAGCGGAAGAGGGGCAGGCACAAGACGGGGGTACTCCAGACTTCGTAATAAAAGGGAGGGGGTCTCAACCCTCCCAGACGAGAAGTTTTAGACCCCCCCCGTGGGAGAACCCTCCAAAACATCGTCCCCAGATCCCCCTAGGCCCTCAAAGACAGCCTGAAGAGACCCCCCCCCGAAATGAGACCCCCCTCCCTTTATTTCGAAATCTGGAGTACCCATCGGTCGGAAGAAGTAGGTAGAAACATGAAGTAGGAAGGCGTTGGAAACAGATTGGGTTTCCGCCCCGCCTCCTGAAGAGGAGGGAAGAGGGAAAGCCACTCGACTCTTGAGGTAGGAAGGCGCTGAAAGTAGATTGGAATCTGGGAATCGAAAAATACCTACTTTCAACGACCGATGGGTAGAGTTCAAGACAGGGCTGGTCAAGGACACCGGTGGCACGGCAGACTAGGTGAACACGACACTGCAGGTGCCGCACCCACGCACGCAATACGAGCAAGCTGTTCAATCAAACGTGAGATGCAGCAGCGCCGCCAAGTCTGGATGGGCCACGCCACGAAAACACTGCAGACATACAGGACAAGCCCAGAGGAGAAAGAGGGGGCTTCGTCGTCCAGGGCGGTCCTCCTCCGCGTCGTCCACCTGGTGCTGCGCGGTGCACTGGTCGAAGAGCGGCGGGTCCGCCTCCATCAGCAGCTTCAGCACGTTGAAGGTCAGGCCGTGGACTGCGCTGTTCCTGGGAGGCCGACCCCCGACGTCAGGCGTTCCAGAAAGGGCCTCGCCTACGAGGAATCGCGAGGCTGGCATCTCTTCCTCGGCGGAAGGGCGGCGGAAGCCCGAACAGAAGTGCAAGTCTCCTTCAGAAGACATGCCAGCTGCTGTGGATCCAGGGTTCCCGGAACCTGCCTCAGAGGCACCACAAACCAACCACTGCCAGCTCTGATCACGAGCAGTGCCCCCCCCCCCGTTCCCCCGAAAGCGGCCCCCGGAAGACTCGCCGCTTGGTGCTCCGAGTCTGAAGTGTACCGCCCCAAAAATGAGCAAGAAACGTATAGTTTAACCATGTGGAAATAGATTGGAAGCAAGTGGACAAAACCTGATGTCTGCTGAAGTGAAAAGTGTAGGCATGGAACCCTCTGACGGATGCCGTGCCAAATGCCAGTGAAGTGGACCGAATCCGTACCGTAACGCCCCTTCCCCTCAACCCTTCTCCGATCACTGTCTCCCGCTTGCCTCTTATCATCGCCTACCCGACCTCGCTCCAACCCCATTCCGTCCACAGATGTTCTCCTCCATGCACACCTATGCCCGACAGCACGTATACGCAACAAGCCCCTCTGCCACAAGACGCCTTATTTCATGTCCAATGCTATACAAGCATGGCCTTCATCTCTTTCATACTGCTCACTCGTACCCACCCTGAGGTAAAAGAAACGGTCCAGTGGTGCTTGGAATTCCGGTACAATGCCCCGATGACCATGGGGAAAATCGCGTGACCTGAGTCATCCATAGAGGCGCCACATAGAAGCGCCCCGTAACTCAATTCGCTGAAAGAGAACAGCTGCTAGACCGCAGCCGTTGGAAAAGCAAAGCCTGCCTTGCACGATGGGGACATCCTATGTTGCGAGACCCGCTCAAAAACGGTCCAGTGGCTTCGGTTCATCAACGATGCGCACCAATGGGCTCAAGCGAAGTATTTACATACGAACGTAGAATGTCGGACGACTTTCCGTCGCCATCTTGGCGTAACGGACGGCAGAACATCAGTGCACGCATAGCGTCAGAGGAAGAGGACGATGTTCTGGACTCCGCGGGCTGAGCGTCCAGTCAACCCACAGCTGCTCGTGCCCCGCTGCCCAGAAGCCCAGAGCGCATCGCCGGATGCACCCTGTGCCCACGGCTCCCACGGCCCGAAGCAGCCCTCAGAGGAGGGAGCAGCCGCCCGTCCCTGCCCACGCAAAGCAGAACACGCTGCAACACAAGGGGAACGAAGAATGATATAAACATAAAAACTCGGAGGTCCGCGCGGACCTCCGAGTTTTTATGTTTATGTCATTCTTCGTTCCCCTAAACACGCAGCTCACATAAAAACAACAAGAAAAACACATACAAAACGCAAAACAAATACAAAACGCAAAAGAAACAAACAAAATAATACAATCCAATGCTTACCAAAAAAAATCAAGATAAAAAAATAAACCAAGTAAACAAAAAGACAAAAAAAAAAACAGAAAGCAAAAAATACAACACAAAAACAATAAAAAACAAAAAAAATACGCAAGAAACATTACAAGTGTGGGGGGGGGGCCCCAGCGGTGCCCACAACCGAAACGGAACATCGTCAGCGCCCAGCGGGGGCAGCTCCCCGGACCTCGACCCATGGGCGCCCGTCGGCGAGCCCGGCTCGCCGACACCAACCCCGGCGGGCCCTGAACGGCCGCCGCCCGGAGCATCCCGGGCCCCCTCAGAATCGGTCGCGCAGACATGGACCACGAACCATGTATACTGGCGCGCGGTTCGTCCTCCTCCTCCTCCTCCTCCTCCTCCTCACCCTCCTCCCCTCCTCCTCCACCTCCTCCTCCACCTCCTCCTCCCTCCTCCCGCCAAGTCCATATGGATCGGGGGAGGTGCCCTCCCCACAGTGCGGCCGGTGCCGCCCCGCTCGGCGGCGGAGGCCCGCGATGTTTCCCCTGGAAGCGGGAGCCGTCGCGAAGCCCCGCCCCCTTGATGTCCATGTCTGCGACTTGCCATCGCTCGGGCATCCACTCCCTGTGCCTTTTTCGGTTTCGTGCGTGTTTTTTTGCTCGATGGTGCAGGATGCTCCTCCAGGGTCCTCGCCGAGAAAAAAATGCACACGTCCGAGCGATACCAGGGCGATCGCCCGATCGGTGCTCTGGCCTGCGCTGCCCTCCTCCTCCTCCTCCTCCTCCTCCTCCTCCTCCTCCTCCCGCCCTCCTCCTCTCCTCCTCCACCTCCTCACTCCTCGCACCTCCTGCTCCTCCTCCTACTATCCTCCTCCTCCCTCCTCCACCCTCCACCCCTGCTCTCTTCCTGCACGTCCCTGCTCTCTGCCTCCTCCTCCTCCGCCCTCCTCCATCCTGCTCTCATCCTGCTCGTCCTGCTCTCTTTCACTTTCCTCCTCTCCCATCCTACCTCCTCCTGAATCCCTCCTCTTCCCTCCCTCCTCCTCCCTCCCCCACTCTCCTCGCCGAGAAACAACATGCAACACGGACCAACGATGCCAGGGTCGACCGCGCTGTTGGGTGCTCCGGCCAGCGCTGCCCAGCCGTCTGGCGTGCCCCGGCTGCGGCCAGGGGGCCTCCAGCGCGCGACGCTCGGCGCGGGCCGTGCACCCTCCCGCGAGCCGCGTGCGGCGTGCGCGGGGCCCCCCCCCCCCGCGCTTGGCCTCTCCAGACCTCCTGTGAAAAAATCACGACGGGAGGTTTTTCATGATTTTGGACCTCCGGGGACCCTTCCCGGGCCTCGGGACCGCCAAAAAGCGACCCAGGACGAAAAACCGCCCCTGGGGAAGGGGTCCAGACCTCTGGGGGCCGACGTTGTGAAAAAATCACGACGTCGGGGTCTGGGTCTCTGGGCTCGAGCTCCCCCTCTGAGCATCGTGGAGCCGAGCCCTGCGGCCGCTGGCGTGGCCTGGGCCCCGCTGGCCGGAGTACGCCGCTGGATAGGGGAGCTCGGCTGCTTCCCTCGGGCTTCGCAGGGGCATCGGCTCCCCCTGGGTGGTGGGATGGTGGGGATCGGGACGAGGATGGGTGCAGGAATCGGCTCAACGATGCTGCACTCCTGGGCGACATCTGCTGAGCGCTGCCATGCACGCAAGTCCTTCGCCGTGCAACGAAGCAGCGGGACCAGACGCTTCGACGTCGGCGGCGGTCGGAGGGGGCGAAGGTGTGGGGATACTCGAGGGTTCCTGGCCCGCCGTCGGCGCCGTCCCTGGGTTTAGGGAGTGGACGATTAATTGTGTCTGTGTGTTTCTTTCCCTCCTGAGAGGAGAAAGAGCGCGGAGAAGAGGAGGCCCGTTGCCCGGGGTGGCGAATGGCGCCAACACTCATAGAGATGTCTGCCGATTGCTGGAAATAGGCTCCGAGCGAACCCCACAATCACCGACTGGAATGGGACACCGTGCGCACGCCATCTCTTGGCAGACATCGCCCGACCTGACACTGTGAAGCCGAATTTGATGAAGTCGGCCTGACACTGTGATCTCGATAGGTGTCTGGTCTGACCCCGAGCAGACTGCAAACGATTCCGAGCCGAACGCCTGGGCACGCCATCCGTTCGCAGACAACGACCGACGTGTGACGGTGATCTCTACCAGTTGCCCGGCAGCTGCCGAGCAAGTCCAAAATCACCATATGAGGAGGAACCACCTGTGCGCGCCGTCTGTTCGCAGGCAACCGCCGACCTAAAATAAAGATTTCTGCCGGCTGCCCGGTGGACGCAGACCCGGTCCAGAATCGCCAAATCAGGGCGAACCGTGTCACGCTTCTTCAAAAAAGAAAAGGAGAGAGAGAGAGGGGGAAAGAGAGAGAGCGCGAGGGAGAGAGAGAAAGCGAGGGTGAGGGTGAGAGAGAGAGAGAGTGCCAGAGACCGATCAGAGATAATGAAAGACAGAGAGAGATAAACAAACAAGATGAGAAAGGTAGAAAGGGATAAACACACCGAGAAACCGAAAAGAAAGAGAAAGCGTGGGCGAGAGAGAGAGAGACAGAAGCAAAACAACAAAACACAATCAAAGGGATAGCGACCAGGTAAAAGAAACAGACAAACCATCTTGAACGTGAGAAATGACAGTTGCAGTTATGTATGTATTATAAGGCGAGAGGGATTGAACAAACTGAGCGAGAGACAACTACCACGAGACGCGCACACATACACGCACACACACGCTGACGCACCCGACACGACAGACAGGCAGGCAGGCACAAGGGAGACAGGCAGATTTGACAAACAAGCAACGCAAAAACGGAGAGAGGGGGGGGGAAAGAGAAAGAGATAGAGAGAGAGAGAGAGAGAGTGAGATAGAGAGATAATGAACAAACAAAGAGAAAATAATAGGGACAAAGACAAACAAAGAGAGAAATCCTGATTTGGTGATTTCCCCACGCGCCCCCCCACCACCACCACACAAAGCCGACCAAATAAATCACCAAACCAAGAAGGAGCAATCGGAAAACCTGGCCAGCGGGGCCCCAGCGGCCACGTGGAACACACACACACACATACACACACACACACACACACACACACACGCACGCACGCACGCACGCACGCACGCACGCACGCACGCACGCACGCACGCATACGCTGACGCAGCCGAAACAGACAAACATGGCGGGCGGGGCCCGGGTGGCCGCGTAGAAAACGACCGTGAGACGCACACACACAGAATCACACACACGCACGCACGCACGCACGCACGCACGCACGCACGCACGCACGCACGCACGCACGCACGCATACGCTGACGCAGCCGACACAGACAAACATGGCGGGCGGGGCCCGGGTGGCCGCGTAGAAAACGACCGTGAGACGCACACGCACACACACACACACGCACACAGACGCTAACACACCCGACACATACTGACAGGCAGGCAGGCAAAAGTGAGACAGGCAGACTAGATTGACAGACAGGGAAAGCGAAAACGGAGACAGGGGGGGAAAGAGAGAGAGAGAGAGAGAGAGCGAGAACAACAGACAAACACAGCAACAACAACTGCAGAAACAAACCAAGGGCATGAACACATAACAACAAACGGGAGACTTGAATCTAGTGGTTTCCGACGCGGTCCACCCTGCCACACAAAGCCGACGCAATCACCAAACTAGGGCGGAGCGGTCGGAAAACCTGGCCCGCGGGGCCCTGGCGGCCGCGGAGAAAACGACCATGCGACGCACACGCACACGCACAAACACATACACACACACAAACACACACACACACACGCACACGCATGCGCTGACGCACCCGACACAGGCAGACAGGCAGGCAGGCAAAAGGGAGATGTTTGCTTCGGCGGCGTGGGGCACCCGCCGAACACGCCCTGCTCGCGCGGGCGTCTGGGCATACTCGATCGGCCTCCGTGCCGCTGGAGGCCGACGAGGGGCGCGCTGTGGGAGGCACGCGCTGGGCGCCCCGCCGTAGGGCGGCGGGCGCGCTCGGGCACTTTCCCTCGCGCGAGCTCGCCTGGCGTTAAATCGGGCGTGTCCCCCTACAGGGGGATTTTCGACGAAGAAAAAAAAAGATACCCCAACATACACAAAAAAGTTCAACAAATATTCAAACAATAGTCCCCAGACTATTTTTTGATTATTTGATGATTATTGTTGGGGTATCTTTTATTTTTCGTCGGCAATCCCCCTGTAGGGGGACACGCCCGACAGAAGCCTGGCGCAGCCTCCCGCGCTGTGGCGCTCCGCCTTGCCCAGCGCAATCCCCCACGGCCTGCAGCGACCATGGTGGGAACTGCCGCTCGAGCCGCGCCCCGTGCCGGCTCTCGCTGCGGTGGCGTCGCGCGGCGGCTGGAGGACAGACATGCATCGGCCTCGGTCTCTGAACTCGTCTGGTTTGCGGTCTCCGTTGCTTCGTCTTCGATCCACCTCTGCTGCGAAACGAGATCGGAACGCCAACGGCCCACGAAATCGCCAAAAGACCGTGCAGGTCGACCCCTGAGAAAAAATGGTTCTCCCCCCGCCCCGCCCCCCCGCCCCCCCCCCCAAACAGCGCGGCAGATGGCGGATTCGCGCAGGAGCGCCGGAGGCGCCGCCGGGGGCAGCGCCAGCGGCGCCGCCAGGGGTGGGAACCGAGCACCGATCCAGAAATCCGCGCGGAGCCCCGAGGCTAACTCTTCTCTGTCGACTCCACGACCACCCCTCTCCCCGACACGCCCCCCCACCCCATAGCGTTAAGTCGGGCGTGTCCCCCTACAGGGGGATTTTCGAAGAAAAATAAAACGTGCCCCAAAAATACCCCAAAAAGGTCAAACAATACCCAAAAAATAGCCCCCAGACTATTTCTTGACTATTTTGGGGGGTATCTTTTATTCTTCGTCGAAGATCCCCCCTGTAGGGGGACAGGCCCGACTTAACCATAGCGCGACGGCAGGTCTTCGGCCGGACGCGCAGCTAGCAAAGCGCAGGTTCTCTCCCTCTCCTCCTCCTCCCTTCTCCTCCTCCTCCCTTCTCCTCCTCCTCCTCCTCCTGCTCCTCCTCCTCCTGCTCCTCCTCCTCCTCCTTGCTCCTCCACCACCTCCTCCTTCATCCACCCCTATCGATAAACTCTCCTCCTCCTCCTCCACCCCTCCTCCTCCTGCTCCTCCCTCCTTCCTCCTCCTCCCTTCTCCCTCCTCCTCCCTACCTCCTCCTCCTCCACCTCCTCCTCCTCCTCCTCCACCTCCTCCTCCTCCCCACACTCTCCCTCCACCTCTCCTCCTCCTCCTCCTCCTCCTCCCTCCTCCCCTCCTCCCGAGACGCCCCCCCACCCCCTAGCGCGACGACAGCTCTCCGGCCGGACGCAGAGAGAGGGGCCCCCCGGGCAGGAGGGGGCCCTAGGCAGGAGGGGGCCAAAGCCAGGCGTGCGGGCCGCCGCTGTCGCTCCGCGTCCACTTACCGTCGCTCGAGCGTCCAGTTCCCGTGCATTTGTCGGTCTCGTGCGTGTTTTTTTTTGTGCTCGATGGTCCAGGATGGTCCTCGATGGTTCTCGCCGGGGAAAATGCACACGTCCGAGCGATGCCAGGGTCCAGCGTGAGGTCGGGCGCGTCCCCCCTACAGGCGGACTTCGGGCGAAAGCATAAGGAAAAATACCCAAGAGATGCCTCCCCAAATAACCAGCCAAAAATAAAACTTTAAAAACATCGCCCCCAGGCGAGTTGACTATTTTTGAACATGCTCCTCCTGTAGAGGGACAGGCCCGACTTCAATCCAGCGATCGGGGGGCCCCCGCGGGCCCGCGCCAGAGGTCACTCCGGCGAAGGGTCGCTCCCACGTGCAGCCGATGAGCTGCGCGGCAGCGCGGCCGGCCTGCTGGCCCCTGCCGGCGCCGGGCCACGGCGGGCTGGGCGCGCCGCGGTTCTGGTTGATGAGCTTCACTATGTAGTCGTTGTTCCAGTAGAACAGCGTTCGCTCTGCCACCTGTAGCCCCTCCCCGACTCCAAATCCGCCCTACTTTGGCTTTTTTTCCAACTAAAAATTGCGTCGGAAATCCACCTATAAGAGGCCGAACAAGTAGGGCGGAATTTTCTGCACCCAACATGAAGTGGGTGAGAAACCCGCAGAAGTGGGGCGGAAACAGCAACAGAAAAGTAGGGCGGAAATTGGCATCAGCGGGGCTTGAAAAGGAAGGCGGAAATTCCAAGCCCTACTTACGAATTTGCCCAAAATAGGGCGGATCCGGAGTCAGGGTGTAGTCCCCCGCCCGGTGCCCGCCGCCGGAGGGCCGCTTTGCTTCGTCGTCGCCGCCGTCGTCGCCGTCGCCGTCGTCGTCACCGCCGCCATCGCCGTCGCCGCCGTCGTCGTCGTCGTCGTCGTCGTCGTCGTCATCATCTTCGTTGTCGTCATTGTCGTCGTCGCCGCCGCTGTCGTTGTCGCCGCCGCCGCCGCCGTCGTCGTCGTCGTCGTCGTCGTCGTCGTCGTCGTCATCATCATCTTCGTTGTCGTCGTCGTCGTCGTCGTCGCCGCCGCCGTCGTTGTCGTCCCGTTGCCGCTGCCGCTGCCGCTGCCGCTGCCGCCGCTGCCGCTGCTGCTGCTGCTGCTGCCGCCTCTCCTGGTGTTGCTCCTGCTCCGGCTGCCCCTCCCGCCTGAGGCCTCCCAGAGTGGGGCCCGAGCTGATAGGGCTGGAGGCTCGCGCTGCATCGCCGACGCATCCCCAGACATGATCGCGCCGTGCAAAAATCAGGACGGGAGGTCTTTGGCCGTTTTCGGCCTCGGGGGACCCTCGCCGGGCCTCGGGGCCGACAAAAAACGGCTCGGGACGAAAAGCCGGTCACGCGGGGAAAGGGTTGGGACTTCCAGAGACGCCGCACTGACGTTGGAAAAATCAGGACGTCGCCTGTCCGGGTCGGGGCCGCCGGCGTGGAAAAAGAAAAAAAAAAAGACAAACGAAAAGAAAAAAGAAAAAAATAAAGAATGATAAAAAAAACAGAAAAAAAAAAAAATTAACAAAAAAGAAAAAACAACACAAACCCCCCGATCCCCCACCCCCCCAACCCCCCACCGGCCCCCACCCCCTCCGCCCCC
Organism: Prorocentrum cordatum; assembly: GCA_963575745.1. Classification (NCBI taxonomy): domain Eukaryota; class Dinophyceae; order Prorocentrales; family Prorocentraceae; genus Prorocentrum; species Prorocentrum cordatum. The sequence continues at coordinate 416,753 of CAUYUJ010006447.1, forward strand.
CTCCTCACCCACCCCCCCCCCCTTCCCTCCTGCCCCCCCTCTGCCCCACCCCCCCCCGCCCTTGCCCCACTGTTTTTTTCCCTCTCTCCTGTCACTCCTGCCCCCGTTATCGCTTCTGGGCATGCTGCTGCGATCCCCCCTCATTCCCTCCATCGACTGTGGCCCCCTATCCGGAAGTCCAGTCCCCCCCATCCCGAGCTGGCGGCCGGGTCGACCAACGGCTACACGCACGACAAAGGCTAGTGCCCTTTGCAAGAACTCCACAGAGCGCGCAAAACTTGTTGGCCGCGGGATGCCCGAACCGGAGCGCGCAAGCCGCTGCTATCGGGTCGCATTCGGTCTTCTGGGGACCCCAGTGCGCCCGCACTCCAGCGAAAGGTCACTCTTACGTGGCCGATCCCCGAAACCCTGAAGCCAAAAATGCTGTTATCTCTTGCGACGCAACTTTGGACTTCCGCCAGCTTCCGCCAGCCTTCCACCAGCTTCCGCCGGCGGCGGCGGCCTCGTTTTACTTCCGCCGCCTTCCACCGAGGAAGAGATGGCAACTCCTTCAATCCTCGAAGGCAAGGCCCTTTCTGGAACGCCCGGGTCAGTCAGGCTTTGCAGGATCCTGCAAGATCCTGCAGGGTCCTGCAGGACCCTGCGCCCTGGCCTGGGTCAGTACAGCCCTGGCTCTGCAGCTCTGCAGGGCCCTGCAAGATCTGGTGCTCTGGCTGACCCCATTCATTGACCCCGTCCCTTGAGCCCCCACTGCACGTCGTTCACTTCTAATCGCGCTCATTCCTAATTGTGCTCGTTTCTAATTGCTCCTGGCCGCCTAGTGGCCAGGCAGCGGCCCCGGATAGAAGAACTAGAAATGAAAGGATCCTGGCCCCCCCAAAAAAATCAAAGACCTCGAAGAATTAGAAATGAACCAATGTGTACGTACAGCCGAGAACGGCCCCCCGGGGCACGGGGCGCTGCGCACATCACCGGGCCCGCTTCGCCGAGCGGCCCTGGCGACGTGCGCTCGGGCGGCCGGGCGCCGTGCTCCGCTGCGCGCTGCTCGGCCCTGGCGCAGCCCTGCTCGCGTTTCGCGGTGTCCCTGCGGCAGGCTCCGTTCGTGAAGACGTCGGCGTTGGTGCTTCGAGCAAGGGATCGGCCACAGAATCCCACCAGCCCTCTGGGCGTGGGGGGTCCAAAGAACTTTCTCTTCCAACCCCCTTCTTCCCCCTCGGAGAGGGGTTGATCATTGTTCCCCAATAGTATACACTCTTTCCCCCAGGCGACCAGCAGCCAACCAGGAGAGGACCCCACCCCACCATCCCTGTCAAAAATCAATACCAAGTACACTCTGGGGCAAACTCTGGAGTCATGTTCGCGAGGCCCGCAAGTATTTTGTATTGTTTTTTGGACAGGGACGGCAGGGTGTCAGCATACGTATTGCCTGCTGCGCGCAGGGCTACCATCCATGACAAAAAAAACCATACAAAGTGCACCTCGCGGCGAAATCTGGACCATGCGCGGCCACCCTGCGATCACTGTCAACTGGTGGCGTATGGCCTGCTGTGAACAGGCCCACCAGACACAATGACGGGCACTGGTTTTCGACATGGATGGTGGGGGCCGACATGTTCCCCGACGTGTGCTGTCACGTGCGCAGGCGCACCCGATTCACTCTGCACGTGCCCCGAACGTGGTCTACCTGGCGCGGCTGGAGTGCGCGGCACACCTGGCGCACGCGGCGGCACGTGGCGCATCTGGCGCACCACGCGTGCCTGGCACGTTCCCCAGGGGTGCCTGGCGCGCGTGGCGCGCCTGGCACGCGTGGCGCCACTCGCCCCAGCGTCGCGCACATGGGCTCGGTTTTGGTTCCCAGTAGCTGTCCATCCACAGACGACCGCTGAACATGCTGAGGCCCGGGTGTTACGTATGTGTTGGGAAGGCGGGTGGGAGTGAGCTAGACGGCTCCCTATCCAGGGGGTCCCTATTAATATACACCCCATCCCCCACCCGGCCGGCAGCCAACCCGGAACCATGATAACCCGAGGTGGGCCCCCCCACCCATCCCGGCCAAAACACAATACAACGCGCATTCGGACTCCACATTTGGAGCATGCGCGGCCGCCCCGCGACCATTTTGTATCGGTATTCTACAAGGACGGCTGGGGCGCCAGTAGGATCCCACCTGCCTTCTGGGCGCAGGTGGTCGACCGACTGGCTTGAGACATCAGTGGCTGCTGCCTTTTCGCCTTATCGTTTTCGATGGGCTTTCGAAACCTCCCAGTGGCTCCCAAATTAGCCAAGAGAACTCAAATCCGGGCCCAACAGGCTTCCAAACCCATGGCGTCTGCGACGTTCTTACGCGATATGCTGACATCCGGATGTTACTTATGTGTTGGGAGGGCGGGTGGGAGTGAGCAAGACGGCTTGCAGGCGGGTGGGTAGCTTGACCCCTCCCCCTACCCCCTTCCCTGGGCCTGGAGGGGGGGTCGCGGGTCGTTGGAGCGTCCAATATGGCCCAAGATGGCGCGAGGAGGGCTTCAGAAAGCCCAAGATGACCTCCAAGATGGACCAAGATAGCCAAATATGGATCCAGATGACTCCCAAGATGCTCCACGAGGCCCCACGACCGCTCCAAGACGGCTCCGTAGGCCACGCAGCCTCCACCCAGGTTCGCTTCCGATGGCGCTCCGAGGCCCCAAGACAGCTCCAAGAGGGCTCACGAGGGCAGAAGAGGCCCAAGAGAGCCCCAAGACGGCCTCAAAGAGCGCCCAAGAACGCTCTTAGAGCGCCCTAGGAGGGGCCCAAGAGGCGATTTGTGAGTCTCCCGGGGGGGGGGGGGCCGTAATTGGAGCTCCCATCTCTGTTAATCGATCTCCTCCAAGATGGCCCCAAGAGCGCTCCCAAGGCTCCCAAGAGCGCCTCAAGAGGGCCCCCGGGAGGCGCCGAAGAGGCCTCCAAGAGGCCCCCAAGAGACCCCCAAGAGGCCCCAAAAGAGGCCCCCCGAGGCACCCAAGACGCTCCAAGAGGCCCCCTGGGCCGCCAAGAGGTCCCCAAAACGCTCCAAGAGGCCTCCGCTGGGGGACCCTTCCTCTGCGTGCTGCCCAATCCCCTGATCGAGCCAACTTCTCTGGGCATCGTTTCTGGATGGGCTGGTGGGATTACGCGAAGCGTCTATGGTTGACTTACGGTGAAGGCATTTGTTGCCGACACATCCATGAAGGAACAGAAATTCACAAGGAAAATCATGCAGGCAGGAACCCCGAAAGCGCAGCGCAGCCGCGCAGGGCCCCTGGCAGCCTATGCCACTCGCATACCACAGCGCTACCGCCGCAGCTCATCAAAGGGGATAGCTGTCCGAGCCAAGGACGCGCAGCACACGAGAGAAACACCTGTGAGCGCGCCCCTGAGAGGAGATTCGGGGGCCAGGCCGCTCTACAACGCAGCCTGGCCCGAAAGGCGCCCTCAGTCCCACTCCTCTGGGAAGCGGGCTTTCTCATCCTTCGCCCTGGCTACGAATTGCTCCCAGATCCACTCGAGGCCCGCGCGCTGGTGCTCTGCGTGCAGCACCTCCAGCGGCTCCGTGCCTGGGTCCCTCTCCCGGCCAGGCCTGCGAAGGCTGCGCTCCACGTCGGGCAGCTTCCGCTGCTTTTTAAGCTCCCTCTTCTCCTTGTTGCTGAGCGTGCGAAGGCCGGCGGCTGGGGCAGCCTGCTGAGCCACCACTTCTTCGCCCTCGGCGCTGATCCCCTCGTCGAGCACATCCAAGGCGAAGGTCTTCACCGCCTCCACGGGGGCGACCTCCTCCAAGGTGGTGGTGTGTCCGCAGTAAAGGGCACATGCTCCAGCTCCAGCTCCTCCTTCTTCTTGGCCTTCACACGGCGCCAACGCCGCTTCTTGAGGGCCCCCTGCGAAGGCGCCGAGTCCAACGCCGGGGCCGACGCCCTCCGAGGCGAAGGACTTACTTTCTTCTGCTGCAGCTCCTTCGCCGCCTGGGCCAGCGCCTCATGCTGCGAGGAGATGCGGTCCAACTGCAGGTGAAGCAAGATATGGTTCTTCCTTTCCGCCTGCTCCCGTGCTGGAGCGCTCACGCTGGACGCAGGCGGTTCCGTGGCCAGGGCTGGCGTCTCCCGAGCCCGCCAGGGCTCCTGGTGAGCCACCCGCGGCTCCCACGCCAGCACCTTCTGACACCCTGGTGCTGGCGGCGGGGTGGGTGGCTTCACCTGGGGCTCCTCCGAGCGCGCCTGCGTCAGCAGTTTCTTGTACTCCCGAAGTGCTGGCGACGGCGGCTGGCGGGGCCACCGAACCCTTGAGTACAGATCCGAAGCCGAAGAGCTTGAGGACCTGCTCCGCGACCGTAGCCTCAACTCCCTGCTTGACGAGCGCCGAACACACTCCTCGTCACGCAGGGTCTTGGCGATCGCAAGCTCGACGATGTCGGCATCGCGGAACACGAGCACCTGCACCTGCTGGCCTGTGAACGCCTCGGCCACCGCACCGAGACACTCGGGGGAGCAGGCAATCTGCATCAATCGACTGGCCCCCGCGCGCGAAGCCGCTCTGAACCGACGCGCGCGGAAGACTCAAGCAAAGCTTGAGCCCAGAACGGCTGCGGTGAAGGCATTTGTTATCTCTGTGGGCTCCGCGCGCCGAGACCCGCGGAGGTTTCATGCATGCATTCGAAAGGGGGGGCGGCAGGGCAGGCGGAGGGCCGCGAGAGCACTTACAGCCGCCAGCCGAGCCCTCACCAGCCCTCGGCAAGCCCCGCCGCGCTGCCTGCGCGGGCGGCCGCTGCCCTCGCGGCTCTCCCGCGCTCGCGGGCCGCCGCGGCGTCCGCGAAGCCGTGGGCGCGGAGGACGCCCTCGAGCCCTGGGCGGAACCGCCGCGGCTCGGCATCCTCCGCCCGCGGGGCCGCCGCGGCCAGGCGCCTGGGCGCCGCGGCGCTCGGCGGCGCTGCATCCTGGCTCCCAGCGCCAGCCGCAGGTGGCGGGGGCGGGGCGGCAGCAGGCTGCCGCTGCGCTGGCACGGGCGCCGCCGCAAGCGCCTGCTCCTCCGCGCCGTGGCCCTGCCTGGCCTGGAGCGCCGCCGCCCAGCGCAGGCGCGTGCTCTCCTTTGGCGAGGCCAGCGGCGCGATCGGATCCTTCGACGCTGGCAGGATGCCACGTGCGAAGTCCGACCGCGCCTGTGCCCTGGAGCCCTTCTTGCTCTTGGGCTGCCCTGCCGCCGCGCTGGCCCCGCACGGCTTGCCCAGGCCGCGGTGCGCGTACCTGGAGAGGCGGCGGTACATCCAGCAAGCCGCGCAGACCAGGAAGGGCTCGGAGTCGTCGCCCTCGACGCGCGACTCCATTAGGAGGTGGCCGTTGACCCTCCATCCCTCTGGACGGGCCGCATCAGCCGCCTCCGCAGGGGCTGGGCCGCTGCCCGCCGCCGCTGCCGCCGCCAGGCGCGGGCTGGGCGCGGGCGTCGAGGCCTCGCGGCGCCTCGGCTGCTCCTGCGCCCTGCGCTGGGCCACTCGGCGCAGCACCTCCGCGGGCGTCTCGGCCGAGGCTGGGCGGCGCCTCGCGGGCGAAGGCCTCGGGCTGGAGGCGCCAGCTGCCGCCGCCGCTGCCAGGGCCGCCGCCGTGGCGAGGCAGGGGCCGCCGTCAGCCGCCGAGGCCTGCACCTCGCCATCGTCAGCCGCGCGCACCGCCGCGCCGTGCATCATCCCGAACTCGCCGCGCCCCTGGGACTGCGACTTCGGTGGGCTGAATCCACCTGTCCCAGGGGCGGGCTCCGCGACGGCGGTGTACAAATAGTCGGCCTCGCCGTCGAGCTCCGCCGCCATGTAGGGGGTGAGGTCGACCAGCTCCAGCGAGCTGATGGGCCAGGAGTCCCGCATGCCCGACTCCGTGGCCTGGACCTCGAACTCGGCGGCGTAGCGTGCCGCGTCACGGGCTCGGGCCAGGAGCCCTCGTCGGCGATGGCGCGCAGCGCCGCGCCCGCCTTCGCGAGCTGGTCCGCGAGGCGGTTGCCGTAGAGCTCCACCTCCGTGAGTTCGCCCCGCTCGACGGCCGCCCGCGAACGGTGGGCGGGGATGTGCTTCACATGCACCCCCTCGGCGGCGTCTCCGACCCTCGCCCAGAGGTGGGCGAACTGGGCCGTCGGGCCCGCCGCCCTCTTCACGTCCTTGCAGGCCCCGACCGTGCCGAAGCAGTCGAACATGAGGTGGTAGTGGCCGACGATGTCTGTGAGGGCGACCACCGCCGCGTAGTCCTCGCCTGCCCTCGCCGTCTGGCTGGGCACAAGGGCAGGCGGCACCGCCCCCCACGCCTGCGCCATCCACTCGCCGTCGGGCGTGAGCACCACCACCGACCAGCCCGCGCTCCTGATCATCGGGAAGTCGTTGTTGACGCAGGAGCCGTCCGTGAAGACGAGGGCGCCCGCGGGCACCACGAGCGCGCCCTCGTCCCAGCCGCGCGAACGGCGCTCCCAGCCAGGGTCCCAGCGCGGCCTCTGCACCAGGTACTGGGCATCAACGAAGAGGCCCTGGCAGAAGAGCTCCTCGTAGCGGTGGCCCATCGTGCTCACCAACTCGGCAGCTCGCTTCAAGTCGGCGGGCCTGCGATCTCGCCGCCAGCCCTCCCAGGCAGGGCACCTGTGGTGGCGGTGGGCCAGGGTCCCGCTCTCCTCGCCGCAGAGCAGGCAGCGGTCGTCGATGTCGGAGCCGCGCTTGGCCAGCCTGGCCTGCGGCCAGGGTGACAGAGACGCCAGCCTGCGCAGGCAACCGCAGTGGTGGCTGGACCACGTCTCCGTGGGCGCGGCGCCTAGGAGCTGGTTGATGGCCCGCCAGTTTGGCGGCAGCTGCCACGGCCACCGGGTCTGAGGCCTGGCGTCGTACTCCTGGAAAGCTGCCGCCTTCCTGGCCGCCTCTTTGGCCTTCTCCGCAAAGAAGGCGGGGGAGTACCGCAGGACGGAGTAGCAGCAGCCGAACTCGTCCTGCAGGAAGTCGCCGTCGTCGCTGAGGCCCCAGCCGATGACCTGCAGCGTGAGCACCAAGGCCGAGATCGGGTCCCTGACGGCAGCCCAAGGGCGCTGGAGCCTCACGATCCTGGCGCTCTCCGCGATGCAGGCCTGGATCGCCGCCGCGGAGGCCTGGCCTGCCCAGCGGACGTTGGTGTAGGCGAGGACGGCCAAGCCCGTGGCCACCACTAGCGGGTCCTGGCGCCAGCCGCGCGGCGAGCACTGCAGCAGGAAGCCCAGCGCAGCCCCAGGAGCCAGTTTGCCCATCGCCTTGGCCGCTGCCAGCCTCAGGGCTCTCATGCGGCCAGGCGGGATGCCGTTGCAGGCCGAGCCCCATAGGGCTTTGGCAGAGGGGCCCGCGCGCAAGACCCTCGCCTGCCGAAGGCCAGGCCCGAAGATCTTGTGGAGCCTGCTGGCCTGCCGCAGCGCCGCGAGCTCCCTGCCGACCTGAGTCGCAACTCGCCTGTGGCTGCCAGCCGTGGCGTCGACGCCGAGGTCGCGGTGGCCCGAGACGAAGGCCTCCGCCGCGAGCTGCCAGTCGGGTTCCTGCTGCAGGCGGCGCTGGAGGCCCACCGTGGAGGCCAAGACCTTCGTCTTCGTCCAGTTGATGGGCAGCCGCCTGTCCGCCAGCATCTTGACCACGCCGCTGACGAAGCTCGTGATCGTACGGCTGAGCGTCGCCGCCGACCCGATGCCGTGGCCTGCTATGTCGTCGATGACGTTGACGACCCTGCCGACGGGCAGCAGCGCCCTGGCCTGGAGCAGGAGGCCGTGCAGCATGAGCCTGGCCAGCGTCGTCGCGCAGGAGCAGCCCGCGATGATGGTGCCGCTGACCTCAATGGGCTCGCTGATGGCGGCGTCCGCCGAGGCTCGGCGCGGCCCAGCGTAGACTACGCAGAGGGCCCTGAGCAGGCCGACGCTGAAGCCGCTGCCCTCCGCGGCCTGGCGCAGAAGGTCGTGGTCGATCCGCTCGTAGAACTTGCTGATGTCGAAGTAGACGGAGGCTGCCTCGAAGCCGAGCTGGCGGGCGAGCGCGAGCCCCAGGTTGTGGAGGTAGGCCGCCCTGTCACAGCCGGTGTTCGCGTCCTTGCCCCAGACCTCGGGGAGCGGGTGGTCCGCCTCCCACTTGGCGCAGTAGCGGCGGCGCACCCTGCTCCAGATGCGCACCCACATGCTCATGAGGCCGATCGGGCGGCGGCCTCCGTCTGGCTTCCCCAGGAAGACGATCACCGTGGTGAAGAGGGCTGTGGGTTGCGGCTGCTGCTCCCAAGCCGTGAGCACCTCTGCCATCCTCTCGGCGAAGGGCCTGCCCAGGGAGAGGACCAGCCGCGGGTGGAACGCATCCCAGCCCAGAGCGGTCTGCCTCGGGAACGACTTCGCCGCCTCGAGGATGTCGTCCGTCGCGGTCCTTTATGACAGCGTGGGCTCCTTTCGCCCCCATTCGCCAAGGCCTGGTCCACGAAGTCCTTCCAGCGCTGCCTGGCCGCCTTGGCGTCTTCTTTGCAGTGTCTCGCCGTCGTGCTCTCGATCACCTGCAGGAAGGCCTGCCCTTGCTCAGTGGGCTCCTGGATCACTTCGATCAGCGAGTCAAGCTTCGTGCCTTCGAACATGGTGCAGCCCGCCTGCTCGAACTTGGGCCCCAAGCTCTTGGCCACCTGCACCAGGTGCTTCATGTAGCCCCCGTGCCCCACAGGGGGTGAACAGACCGCAGCAGCCGCACTTAGCTGCCTGGCGATCCTCCCGAGGCAGAGCCAGCACTTGGTGAGGGGGCTGAGCTTCCTGACAGCCTCCGTGCGCTGCAGGTCCGCCAGTTTCTTCCTGACGGTGCGGGGTCCTTTGGCCCTGCCCTGGTACCTCTCACCCTCGGCGATGCCGAACTGGTCGATCAGGTGGAGCTCCGCGGCCTCGAAGAACTCCTTGATCGCCGCGTCGGGCGTGCCGTCGCTGTCGGTGAGGGGGGCTGACCAGCTGATCTTGGTCGCCGCCTGCAGGGATTTCTCGCGCTGCTCAGCCGAGACCTCCGAGCCCACGTCAAAGAACCTGGGGGTCTTGAGGACCCAGATCATGGCGTTGCTGCCCAGCTCGCTGAAAGTGAGCCGCACTGGCGCGTGCGGGTGCAGGGTTGTGGGCTCGAGGACCTCCACTTTCGGGCTGAGGCCAGCGAGCGCCGTAGAGACCACGAAGAAGTCGTAGATCTGGTCGCCGCAGGTGAAGGTCGTGGGCGCTACCACCACTCCGCCCACAGCCCGTGGCCACCAAGAGGCGGCGAGGACGCTGGGGTCCATATTCCAGTCGGCCCCCACTATGAACGGCTCGTGGAGGCTGAGCAGGAACTCCTGGAGGTCCGACAGCAGCTCCAGGTTGTGGCCTGCCATCCTGGTCGAATGCACGAGGTAGGCGCTGACCACCGTGACCACGAGATCGCCAAAGGCCACCCGTCGGGCCAGGATGCGGGCACTGTGCTGGTGCCAGTCGTGGTCGATCGCCGCCACGCCCCTGGTCGTTGACGCCAGCACCCCGACTCCCGCCGAGACCGCCTGCGCCGCCTGCCCCGTGCTGTGGACGCTGCCGAAGGCGGCGCTGAAGCCGTTGCGCCTGGCCCAGCTGCAGGCGTCAGTCACCTTCTGGCTGGAGGTGAAGCGCGTCTCCTGCACCAGGAAGACGTCGTCGCCTCCCCCATCGTCCTGGATCCGCTCCAGCTCCACCTGCGCCGCTGACCAGGTCGAGCCGTTCAGCGCGACGAAACTGGCTCGCTTCGCTCCCGCAGGCCTGATCAGCTTGGCCAGCTGAAGGGGCTTGGCCTGCGGTCGCCCAGGCTGGGGCTGGGCCGCAGGCTTCGCGGCTGCCGCGGCGGCCGCGCGGCCGCAAGGCGGGCGGCTGCTCGCCGCCTTGGGGCTCCGAACCTCAGGGGGTCTCACGCCCTCGCCCGTAGCCTCGTCAACTTGAATTGGGTACCCACGATTCCATATGGGCCCCTGGCTGGGCTGAGGACTGCCAGTCCTTCGGTCGGGCCCAGCCAAGTCCGCCGCCGCGCTTAGCTCTGTCCTGTTGCTGAGCGCCTCGAAGGCGTCGGCCTGCTCGTTGGCCGCCAGGTGGGCGTGCAGGCCGCCGCTCAGCGCCGCCGCCACCACGAAGCGGCTGGGCGCCGCCGCCTCCGCCTCCTCAGCCCCGGCCGGGGCGGGCGGCGCCGCGCTGTCGGGGCCGCCGCCTGGCAGCAGGGTGCTACCCGCGGGCCTGGCCACTGCCGGCAGCAGCGCCAGCAGCAGGTGGAGGGGCCGCCGCAGCGGCCTTCTGGTCGGCAGCGCGCTGGCGGGCCGCCTCGCCTGCCGCTCGGCTCTCCACGGCGGCCGCTGGGGGGGGCCCAGCTCCTGGCGCAGCGCCCGCGGCGGGGGCGGCGGCGGCAGCAGGGGCGGCCGCCTGTCCTGCGGGCTGCGGCGGGGCCGCAGCGCCCTGCTCGGGGGTGCCAGCGGCCACGGCTGCTGCAGGCCCCTCCTCGGTGCGCCTGCGCTTCTTGGCCACCTCCTCCTCGATCTGGCGCTTGATGCGCTGCTGGTGCTCCTGGCAGTTGCGCTCGAACGCAGCCTGCGCGCCCTGCATGATCTGGAGCCCCTCATCGCAGAGGCGCCTGAGGGTGGCCTGCGCCTCCTCCTCCAGCTCCGCGAAGTTGTCGAACGACTCCGCGTCGAAGTTGAAGGTGAGCTGCCTCGCTCCGTCGGGCTGGGCGCCCACGACGCCAGCCGCCTGGGCACGCTGGCGCAGGAGGGCGTTCTCCTCCTCTTTGGCCTCCGCGAGGTTGACCGCAGCCTCGTCGCGCCAGCCGCGGCACTCAGCGAGGTGGTCCTCCGCCGCCACGAGCGCGTCCGCCGCCTCGTCGAGCTGGCGCTGGAGGTTGATCCGCTTCGCCGTGGCCGACTGCAGCCGCTGCTCGAGCGGCTTCGGCGCTGGGGCGACCGCGGGCGCGACGCAGCCCCGCGCGTCGCGGACCGCCTCCTGCAGCCTGGCCGCGATGGCGGGGTCCCCACATGCGAGGAGCGCGTCGAGCTCGCTCTCGGGCGGGGTCGACCAGGGGGCCTTCGGGAAGGCGCCTCCGCCACGGCCGCCCGCGCCACCGCCGCCGCCGCCACGGGAGGCTGCACCGCGGCCCTTGCCGCCCTTGCCGCCCTTGGTGCCATCCTTCGGCGGTCCTCCGCCGCCGCCTCCACGATGTGCGAGTTGGGAGCCGCCGCCGCCGCCGTCCGCCCAGACCCCGCCACGGGGCGAAGGCTTCGCGGGCGCCAGCTCCAGCCCGATCCCGCACAGCCAGCACTTCGCGTTCTTGCGGAAGTTCCAGCGGTAGCGGCAGCCCGTGCACACGACGAAGCCAGGCTCGGCCTTGGGCCCCATCGCTGGGACGGGCGGGCGCGCTGCTCAGCCGCGGGCGTGCAGCAGGCAGGGGCCGACGGGGGCGGACCCGCCGACCCAGAAGAAGTCGTGACCCGAAGGTCCTGGAGGGTGCTGCTCAGGCAGCTCTCACTTGGAAAGGAAGGTGGCCTCAAAGCGGAACCTCCCTCGCGCTCAGAAGTCGCCCCTGAAGACTCGCGGTCGTCGGGACGGTTCATTGCCTTGAGCCAAAATGGTTACGGACGGTGAGGGCATTGGATAAGGAACCAATGGATAAGGAATCCAGGGTCTCGAAGCCAGTGGAACTTCAATCGTGGATCGGCCATGGATATCACCGCCACCGTTATTAGATAAGGAACTCCGCAAGGTCTGCAGGCTCCTGGGCAGATTCCTCAACCAACGGCCCCACCGTAGCACTAAGTCTTTTTCGTATGCTACAACAGTGAGAATACATATCCGCCCCCGTGCCCTTCGCGGCACGACCTGGAGTGTGCTTGGCCTCTTGGCCGAATTCCGGAAGCCTCAGCCCGCAACTCCGAGGATACTTCAGGGCCGCAGGCCCCAAACTCGCAAACCGCCTCCTGAAGACGATCCGCGAGGGCCTCGAATCGCCGAAGGATCGGCCCAGGACGCCCAAGATGGCTCCAGGACGGCCCAAGAGGCCGCCAAGATGCCCCAAGGGAGCCCCCAAGAGCCCTCAGAGCCCCGAGAGGCAGAAATCCTTGATTTGCCGTAGGTGCTCGGCTGTTCGGGGGATCCTCGACTTTTCGAGCTCCCGGCGCTACAAGACGGCCCAAGGGCCCCCAAGATCGCCCCAAGATCGCTTAAAGAGGCGCCAAGAGGGCCCCTAGACGGGCCAAGAGGGCTCCAAGATGGCCCCAGACGCGCCCAAGACGACCGAAGAGGGCCCAAAGGCAGCCCCAAGAAGGGCCCAAGAGGGGCACGAGTTGAAAATCCGAGCCCTCCGCCCCAAGAGACCCCCAGGAAGCCCCAAGCGGTCCCCAGGAAGCCCCAAGCGGTCCCCAAGAGGCCCCTTATGACGCTCCAGAACGGCCCCCCGATCGAAAGGACTATCAAGCCTGCTCGGATGCTGATGTGTTTTGTGTGCCAAGCGCAGGTAGCTTTCGCCCTCCAGAGGCTCTTCAGCCGAAATGGCACTGCACAGAAGCATCGGATGAAAGGTCGCTCGCATGTACAATTTTCTAAAAGACATCTATGTACAATTATCTCAAATTACCCTGGCGACGTACCCAACCCCTGCGCAAACGCGGGGCGCAAATAGTTTAGAACACTTTATAAGGGGGGCGATGACGGAGCGAGGGTTACATATGCCTGCAGACGGAATTCGGGAGACTCGCAGGACACTGGCTACAGGACAAGGACTAGATAAAGCTGACTAGTTACAACCCCTGAGCAACCCTAGCCACTTCGAAAGCGGGGATCTCAGATCGCAGCCCCCCCCAGGGATGGCGAGGTCTAATTTGGGTCCGCGCGTGGCGTCACTGTACTGGGCCCCCCAGCAGGCCTCGCAAGTGGCGACAGTTTCACGGATCGCAGCCCCCCAGGGATGGCGAGGTCTAATTTGGGTCCGCCCGTGGCGTCACTGTGCTGGGCCCCCCAGCAGGCCTCGAAAGTGGCGACAGTTTCACAGATCGCAGCCCCCCAGGGATGGCGAGGTCTAATTTGAATCCGCCGTGGCGTCACTGTGCTGGGCCCCCCAGCAGGCCTCGAAAGTGGCGACAGTTTCACAGATCGCAGCCCCCCAGGGATGGCGAGGTCTAATTTGAATCCGCGCGTGCCCTCACTGTGCTGGGCCCCCCAGCAGGCCTCGAAAGTGGCGACAGTTTCACAGATCGCAGCCCCCCAGGGATGGCGAGGTCTAATTTGAATCCGCGTCACTGTGCTGGGCCCCCCAGCAGGCCTCGAAAGTGGCGACAGTTTCACAGATCGCAGCCCCCCAGGGATGGCGAGGTCTAATTTGGGTCCGCCCGTGGCGTCACTGTGCTGGGCCCCCCAGCAGGCCTCGAAAGTGGCGACAGTTTCACAGATCGCAGCCCCCCAGGGATGGCGAGGTCTAATTTGAGTCCGCCCGTGGCGTCACTGTGCTGGGCCCCCCAGCAGGCCTCGAAAGTGGCGACAGTTTCACAGATCGCAGCCCCCCAGGGATGGCGAGGTCTAATTTGAATCCGCCCGTGGCGTCACTGTGCTGGGCCCCCCAGCAGGCCTCGAAAGTGGCGACAGTTTCACAGATCGCAGCCCCCCAGGGATGGCGAGGTCTAATTTGAATCCGCCCGTGGCGTCACTGTGCTGGGCCCCCCAGCAGGCCTCGAAAGTGGCGACAGTTTCACAGATCGCAGCCCCCCAGGGATGGCGAGGTCTAATTTGAATCCGCCCGTGGCGTCACTGTGCTGGGCCCCCCAGCAGGCCTCGAAAGTGGCGACAGTTTCACAGATCGCAGCCCCCCAGGGATGGCGAGGTCTAATTTGAATCCGCGCGTGGCCCTCACTGTGCTGGGCCCCCCAGCAGGCCTCGAAAATGGCGACAGTTTCACAGATCGCAGCCCCCCAGGGATGGCGAGGTCTAATTTGAATCCGCGCGTCACTGTGCTGGGCCCCCCAGCAGGCCTCGAAAGTGGCGACAGTTTCACAGATCGCAGCCCCCCAGGATGGCGAGGTCTAATTTGAATCCGCCCCACTGTGCTGGGCCCCCCAGCAGGCCTCGAAAGTGGCGACAGTTTCACAGATCGCAGCCCCCCAGGGATGGCGAGGTCTAATTTGAATCCGCGCGTGGCGTCACTGTGCTGGGCCCCCCAGCAGGCCTCGAAAGTGGCGACAGTTTCACAGATCGCAGCCCCCCAGGGATGGCGAGGTCTAATTTGAATCCGCGCGTGGCCCTCACTGTGCTGGGCCCCCCAGCAGGCCTCGAAAGTGGCGACAGTTTCACAGATCGCAGCCCCCCAGGGATGGCGAGGTCTAATTTGAATCCGCGCGTCGCCCTCACTGTGCTGGGCCCCCCAGCAGGCCTCGAAAATGGCGACGGTTTCACAGATCGCAGCCCCCCAGGGATGGCGAGGTCTAATTTGAATCCGCGCGTCGCCCTCACTGTGCTGGGCCCCCCAGCAGGCCTCGAAAATGGCGACAGTTTCACAGATCGCAGCCCCCCGCAGGGAGGGAGGAGGAGGCAGGGAGGGAGGGAGGAGGAGGAAGGAGTGGAGACCACACTGCTCTATTCAAAACGAATACCCAACCAAGGAGGGTTGGGACAAATCTAAAACTATATATATATATATACATATATACATACATACATATAGAGAGAACAAATTGTACATGCGAGAGGCCTCAAGACGGCCCCCAAGAGGCCCCAACGAGAGGCCCCCACGACATCCCAGCGAACATCCCTAGGGGCCTATGGCCCACAACCCACAGGTAGGGCGGCGGGATCGGCCGAGGGCCATTCGATAAATGAAAATGATTTCCAAGTGTGACCATTGAAAAAATGCGAATCGAGTAGTCATCGTCCTCCTCCTCCTCTCTTCTCCTCCTCTTCCTCCTCCTCCTCCTCCTCCTCCTCCTCCTCCTCCTCCTCCTCCTCCTCCTCCTCCTCCTCCTCTCCTCCTCCTCCTCCTCCTCCTCCTCCTCCTCCTCCTCCTCCTCCTCCTCTCCTCCTCCTCCTCCTCCTCCTCGTCTCTCCTCCTCGTCTCTCCTCCTCCTCCTCCTCCTCCTCCTCCTCCTCCTCCTCCTCCTCCTCCTCCCCCTCCTCCTCCTCCGAGGCGGAGGGGGGAGGATAAGGAGGAGGCAGCAGGGAAGGAGGACGAGGTGGCGGTGGAACGAAGGGCAGTGGTGGCAAACGCTACAGGAGATCAACGAGGTGGACCAGGCGGAGATAGACCGGGATGCCCGTGCCCAGGGCTCCTTCTCGACAACCTCGCGCAGGAGCCTCCTCAGCTGCTCTGGCGCCCGATCGGCCAGGGCCTGCCGGGACCGAGAGGGGGGGGAGGAAGAGGAGGAGGAGGGAGGAGGGAAGGGAGGAGGACAGCTGGGAGGATGACGACGAAGGGGGGCGATGAAAAGAGGCGGATGAGGAGGAGGAGGAGGAGAAGGAGGAGGAGGAAGAGGAGGCGGAGGAAGCCGCGGGCCCGGGATCACATCTGGGAGAGACGACTCCCGCAGCTGGGCGCACCAGCCCATCGGGCCAGTCGCAATCCTCTCTAAGCCTTGCATCCCATAATCCCTCACATCTGCATTACACCCTTACTTGTTTCCTCGTGTTTTTTCTCGGATCCCGCGTTGCAGTGCAAGTGGGTCTCCGACCTCACTACTCCCACGACGGCATCGACGCACCACCGCGGCCTCGACACCTACGCCCTCGGACACACCACGAGCACCACTTGCAGGGCCATTTTGGCCGACGACCCCACCCACACTGCAGCATTTTGCAAGTAGTAACATCACGACTTCGTCGACTTCTCCCAATCCTGCCTGGCACCGCAAGGAGAGGGAACCACGTGCAGCAACACGCACACTACTACGGGTAGCCTCAGCGCGAACCCTACTCGACCAACCTACACATCAGCAGCTCCAAGCAACACAGCTACGAATTAACCAACACCATAGCGCACAACAACCACCACGACAACCAGCCGGCAAGCTGAACATCTACACACAATCTCCCCAGGCCAAAGGCAAAGGTAAGCTGAACCACCAACAGCGACAACAATACAACAAAGGCAAGGGTCCATCCTGACAGCCTGTCGAGCACAACGGATACGCTCAACCAGCTCAACATGATCCGACCTACGCAGCACAACCACTATACTAGAAGCAAAAAAATGGCATATACTACCAAACAGCGATGGTCACACCATATTGGGCAGAGTACAGCAGCCTCGCATTCCAAGACAGCCCAGGAAATCCTCTCCAAAGCCCGGGCCAAAACAACCACCAGCCACACCAACAAAGAACAACGACTATATCGCGCAGTCTAGCTTCGGTAGCAACCCAGGGCACGCAGCATACACTACACGAGAGAACCAGACACTGATCAACAGCATACCAGTAGCTTACCACAAGGACGTCTTACACAAAGACAAGCCTGGAGCTAAACCACTCGAAGTGGGAACATGGAACACGTCAAAGACAGCAGAGCTGATGAAACTCGCAACACAGATTTTGGCGGTGGAGAATGCAGAACAAGAAGTTGGACAACTACGCCAGAACAAGAAGTTGGACAGCAGATAATGGACCAAAAAACAGGAGCTCAACAACTACAATACATTCGTAATTTCAAAGACGACCGTACAGCTTGCACGAAGATACCGGCAACAAACTTGAAGCCGGCTCAGCAGAAGCACGATGACCAGATTCACAAGACCAAGACCTACGCTAACCTGGAGAAGGAGCTGATCAACAACAAACAGCACAAAACCCAGCCCACAATCACGTGCCCGACGAGCACAACACGTGCAATTGACACCTACCCCCAAGAGCGACCACCACTAGTACAGCTCAAAGCGACCACACCTAACACCGACAGACTGGCTTCCTGTGCTTCAGACGACTCCCACATCAAAGAAATGAGTGGGGGCCCATCGAGGGCGCGCCTCAGGGAGAAGCCGAGGGGCGCGGAAGAGCTACGCTGACACCCTACCCGCTCATTTCAGCGAATACTGTGGCATACCATGCCCACACTACACGCCTAACGCTTTACGCGCCGACAATGGACACGCCGCCAGAATTATCAGAGACGAGCGCTGGCAGACACAAGCATCGAATATGCGCATGCGTTCTCACGCACACGAGGTTATTCCGTGTTGCCCAGTTCAAAGATTCAATTCACCGACATACAGCTGAGAATTGCCTTGCGAAGGACAGAAGGACTTACCAATTTCTCTCGTACGGCAGTTATCACAGTTACGGGCCTGGAGATCATTGAGTGTTGAAAACCAAGCAGCACTTCAACACACTAGCACAATGACACAGCATTCCAATATGCTGCCAGCCTAACAAGAATCAACAAGCCAACCAACCACGACACCAGCCCAAGAGCCTTCCAGCCAAGCATCAAAACCCCTGCCAACTTCATGCCTGGGATGGGTACCCTGACAGGCATGCATCAGGGAGAAGCGGAAGGGCAACACCAACACAACGACATACCACTACTGCAAGGCCTCACTACACCGCCCGCTTCATACCTGGCATGGGCGCCCTCATGGGGCATACCTCCCTCAGGGCGAAGCTACAAACGAAAGCATACCATGCCGACCATTGGATCAAACGACGTGGATAATTCATACCAGGGCCGCTTCACACCTGGCAAGAGAGCCCGCCAAGGGCATGCCTCAGGGAGAGGCAACAAGGCAAGACGGGCAGTCCAATCGACATTATGCCGACACACTCTTCAAGTCAATTTGTTTCACACGACGTTGCTGTTCTGATCGGACCGCAAACAACCGTGACTGTTGCCTTCCAGTTGACCGTAAAGCGGCACATGACGTAGGACGCGTCATACCCACTGCATCCTATCGCACATCTACTTCGATACAGATATACCTTGGGTATGCCTCGTTGTGATAAATAAATAAAAATGATGTGCTTTGAATTGTTCAATTGCTGGTCAACTGCGCCATCACTCAGCACGAGCGCGTGTCTTTATCATCTGCGATGCCGGGCGTCATGGGGGGGGGCGGGAGGGGGTATGACGTAACGCACACCCCCCCTGCCGTGTGGCTCGGGCACCACAGCCGCGCCCGCGCGCACGACGACGATGAGCAACGAACGACGAGCGACGAGCGACGAGCGACGACGACGACGACGCGAGCAGCATGTAGGTGGCGATCTGCCCCACCTCGCCTGTGTACACTACAATGCTCGCGTGCACCACAACATTCGTGCACACCACAGCGCCTGCGTACACCGCAACAACCGTGTGCAACGCAGCGCTTTTGTACATCATGATACCGGAGAAACCCAATCATAATCTTTTCGGGGCTATAGGGCTATGGGGCTATAGGGTTATAGGGCTATAGATTCATAAGGCTATGGGGCAATAGGGCTATAGGGCTATAGGGCAATAGGGCTATTGGAGTATAGGGCTATAGGGCTATAGGGCTATAGGGCTATAGGGCTACAAGGCGATAGGGCTATAAGGCTATAGGGCTATGGGGCTATAGGGCTATAAGGTTGTAAGGCTATAGGGCTACTAAGGCTGTAGTGCTAGTACGCTGTAGCGCTATAGGGTTATTACGGCTACAAGGCTATACGGCTATAGGGCTATCGGGCAATAGGGCTATGGGGGTAGATGGCAATAGGGCTATAGGGCTATAAGGCAAGAGGGCTATAAAGCTATAAGGCTACCCGGCACCTGGGCACCCGGGCGTGCCGCCGAAATCGGCGCCAACTCCTCACCTAACCATATGAACCCTCTAGGACCCCTACAAAGGCAAGCTTTGATTGGGGAAAAGTGCTTGCGTGCACCACAGCGCCGGTGTACACCGCAGCGTCATGTGCAACACAGCGCCTGTCTACACCACAATGCTTACGTGCACCGCAGCGCCTGTGCACACCACAGCGCCTGTCTATACCACAGCATCCGCGTGCAACGCAGCGCTGGTGTACACCAGAGCGCCTGCGTGCACAGTACAGGTAGAAGGAGCATGTCGGTGAGGATCTGCTGCGGACAGCTAAACGCCACGTCAGGGAAGTGCTGATAATAGAATGCGACGTCTTTCCATCCTCCCTCCTCCACCTCCTCCTCCTCCTCCTCCTCGTCCTCCTGCTCCTCCTCCTCGTCCTCTTCCTCCTCCTCCCTCCCCCCTCCCCCCTGTCGTGCGGGTCGGCGCTACAGCGCACGTGCGCATCTCGGCGTGCACCGCAGCATGGTCTATGGAATCTGTCCACCTGGTTCTTGGACGGCCAGTTTAGCTGGAGCCTCACGGACGCTGATGGGAAGAGTTAGGATGATGCGGGCGGACTCTGGAGGTCTCGCTCCGCCTTCCACAAGAAATCCTACACAGAGCATTCCCTACCTAGGCTCTGCCCAGAAAGGCTCTTACTCTATAAGCTTCAAGGGCCGGGCAGCGTTCCTCGCCCCGGGCGGTTCCCCCGGCATCCGCCCCGCGGTTCCCCCAAGTACGTCCCCTCAGCTTAGCGCTGCTTATCTCATCTTAGCTTAACCTAATTCATCTTAGCTTAGCTTAGCTTCATCCTAGCTCAGGTTTATCTTAGCTCAGCTTACCTTCATCTTAGCTTCGCTGAGCTTTAGCACAGCAGAGCACAGCAGACATAGCAAAGCGCAGCACAGCATATCATAGCATAGCCCAGCATAGCATAGCATAGCGCAGCATAGCATAGCATAGCATAGCATAGCATAGCGCAGCACAGCACAGCACAGCACAGCACAGCGCAGCATAGCATAGCATAGCATAGCATAGCATAGCATAGCATAGCATAGCATAGCATAGCATAGCGCAGTTTAGCATAGCATATCATAGCATAGCATAGCTTAGCATAGCTTAGCATAGCGCAGCATGACATAGCATAGCATAGCTTAGCATAGCATAGCGCAGCATAGCGCAGCACAGCATAGCATAGCATAGCACAGCACAGCACAGCGCAGCATAGCATAGCATAGCATAGCATAGCATAGCATAGCATAGTATAGCATAGCATAGCATAGCATAGCGCAGTTTAGCATAGCATATCATAGCATAGCATAGCTTAGCATAGCTTAGCATAGCGCAGCATGACATAGCATAGCATAGCTTAGCATAGCATAGCGCAGCATAGCGCAGCATCGCATGGCATAGCTTAGCATAGCATAGCATAGCATAGCAACTAATGCTGCTTTCCTAGGGGCTCCAACTTCTAGGTAGGGTCGCACTGGGGTAATTTACTTTCGGTTGAATCCACTGGCGCTCCATTTTGTCGAAAGGACTCCGAATAACATTCTAAATGCAGCAGTGGTGCTTTGTTACACACGGTTGCTGTGGTGCACACAAGCGCCGTGGGGTACACAGGCGCTGTAATGCACGCAGGCGTTGTGGTGTACACCGGTGCTGTGTTGCACACGGCTCTGTGGTGTACGCAGGCGCTGTGCTGTACACAAGCTCTGTGGTGTCAGCAGGCACTGTGGCACACACACACACACACACACTGGCGCTGTGTTGCACGCGGCTGCTGTGGTGTGCATGGGCGGTGTGGTGTACACAGGCGCTGTGGTGCACGCAGGGACTGTTGTATACACAAGCGTTGTGGTGCAAATCTCCACCGACATGCTGCTGCTACCCGTCCTCGGACATTCCTAGACATTCCCAAACGCCGCTGGTGCGAAACGCGACTTCGTCAGCCCCCTCCCCCCCCCAGATGATTGCCGTCATCGGCCCGGAATTAAAAATAGGCTCAAGCTACGTCCGCGCGCACGACGACGATGAGCGACGAGCGACGAGCGACGAGCGACAACGACGACGACGACGACGACGACGACGACGACGACGACGGCGACGACGACGACAACGACGACGACTGCGGACCAGACTCCTATGCGGATTCCTATGTGGACACCTATGCGCATCACGATGCGCACGGCGGCAGTGCCCGGAACGCACTGGGGGGGGGAGCGTTACGTCATAAGGGGGGGGGGGGCGGGGGCCATGACGCCCGTCATGCCCCAAGCAATAAAGAAAAGCGCTCCACATGGCTGGTACTGGACAAGATCTACTTGGAGAGGCACAGGCATATTTTCAGAGCATGCACACGAGATGGCACGTTACAAATAGAAGAAGCGCATCGCATACGGAATACGCCGAAATTGTTCTCTGTGAGACTTCAATAACAGTGGCTACAGCCTACCGGCTGCCCGAAAAGCCGCATGCGGATATGGGCAGTTCTCCAAACACAGTATCCTGATGCGTGCTTCTCAGCACAGATTTACATTGTCTTGCCGCCGTTGTTGGTCAAGTGACTTGATTTGATTGTGGTTTGTAATGCGAGTTGACGAGGGTTGTTGGAAAATCGCACCGTACCCAGCTACACGGTTGGCTCTGGACGAGATCGACCTGAAGATGTACAAGCACAGCAACACACCACCACAACAGCAAGACAGCACACACTCAACATACCCACCACTACTACCGACAATGGCACCCCCTACTTCACCACAGGTTTGGCTCGACCGTCGACGGCTACAGCTCGCTTCATACCTGGCACGGGCGCCCAATCGGGCACACCTCAGGGAGAAGCATGAGGGCCAGCCACTACAGGGCACGTACACTGGCATAGTTCGTTCGTCTACACCGCCCGCCTCATACCTGGCAAGGGAGCCCGCAGGGGCATGCCTCAGGGAGCCGCGATATGGGCGAACACATACACACCACGCGAACTGATGACACAGCGACTGCACAGACCCCAACAGCGACAGCTGCCCGCTTCAGACCTGGCACGGGAGCCTGCGCGGCATACCTCAGGGGGAAGCCACACGGGCATGTTCAGGCCACTACGTCAGACAGGAAGATACTTCAGCCTTCAACAAGGAGCTACCATAGACACGAAGCTACAGGGAAAGAGCGCATGACATCGAGACAATACATCGACGTCATCGTCGTCCAGCTCGTTACTCGCACGTTGCAATGCAGCAGCTTCTTGCAGCAGCATTTGACTTCACAATGCCGCAGCAAGATCTGCTCAAGAGATGACCTACCTGGCACCAGTCATTGGTACCCTCCATATCGCGCTCACTGCCATGTGGAACGACATCCATATTATGGATTCTGGGTGCATGCGGATGAGTGGACAAAACCGCCACGTGTTGCCATTGCACCTGCAATTGAAATCTGCATGACATACTCCGAGAAAAACGACGACCAACTCCCACGTAACCGGAAGCAAATGCCTGAACAGCCTTACCGTGCAGCCTCCAACCACTACGAGGACGACGGCAACGACGAGCTTCCACCCTTTCCCACCAGCAAGCCGAAGACACCCACCTACGAACCACTACAACGGACAGCGACACCAGACCACCACGACCCTAGCACGGCATCCACGCTCAGGGAATAAGTACAAAGGAGCAAACAAGACGAAGCCAACAACATCAACCTGGACAATAACTTCGTCTACAGTCCATTGCACTTGGGGCACGAATGCATGCCAGCCCCCACCAAGCGAGGGTGGGCGTACACGGCCAACCCAGGCCACACCACAGTGGCCGACCTGCCAGACGGCAACCATGGCTACTTCCAGCGATTGAAAGCCCGACTCGAGCACGAACTAAGCAAATGGAAGGCCATGAGCTCCCATGCCAGCATTTACTGTCATCGGGCACACAGGTCCTTCGACAACCCATATTACCGACGCGCAGACTACAGGCGAGACGGGCAACCGTTCAGACCCAACGACACTGACGACCACGACCTTCGACGACATGGTATAGTCAAACTTACATTGGTTTCGCTTGACGACGACATCGGCCACGACATGGCGCGACCCAGGCAACCACGCTACAACAAAGACTGCACCGAAAAGGACCTCAAGAAGACACTACACAATGTGTACAATCTGCAGCACACCAAGCGATACGTACGCAATCGCGCTATACGAGAATACTGACATACATACCAAATACCAGGCGACTCTGAATAACACGCTCATCAGCTCAACGATCAACTCTGAGAACAACATTGTCCCAGGGTCAGGGCTACTTTCGCTCGCTAACTTACTTGCTGGCGTACCCCACACGTCGTTTGCAGCAGCACTACACCCCCATGGGCTACATCAATCGCCGAAAAGTCCCACAGACACATTCCACCACCGACAACGTACGAGCAACCAAACTACGTCGAGTTACAAGAGGTAGAAGACTAAATCGCGGTCATGCTCAATACATGGACAGGCACGGGAAGACAGCCGCCACCTCTAGCAACACGACAGCCACAACCTTCACCAACACACTGCAAGCTCAGATCGCCAACTCCTGGCAACCATGCCTGGCCACCAACCATCGGCGGGCTCACGACCATACCTGTAGTCAACTTACACCCACGCCGTCACATGCGACCAGTGTTCAAGACCAGCGGCTCAATTCAGGCCACACCCACGATGCAAATACCACACCCACGAGGCACGGACTTTGTCTACAGACCGGCCAGGCAGATGAAAGGAATAAGGGCAAACATTGACATACACCACCCGCACTACGACTGGATTCAGCAACAGTAAGATAAAATTAAGTACGACTACGAAAACAGACTCCGCAAATTCTGCTCAGGCCACGCGCTAACAACAACACCACACCTATTCATACCTCAGCTTGACTCCGGAACCAAGAGGGATCACCAGCAAGCACAGCCACCAACACCACCGACCCACGCACCTACGCCACTGCCCAAACCCGAGCTGCAAGCACCTAGAGCAACTCCAACTCATACACGACAGCAGACCACCATTCACAACCCGTGGGGAGACGAAGGAATCGACGCTGTGCTACCCACAGCGACAGACGACTCAGAAGACGAGGGCAGCTGCGCCGACAACAGCGACGACCACAAGCACGCTCCTACGCCCCTCGTTCGAACGTCCCTGCCACGACACAAGGGCAACGACATGCACTGCCCGACAGGCTGGACCGCATACAGTACCAAAGACAGGTCTGAGGACGACGACGGCGACGAGGACAACTGGCACTATGCAGTCTATGACAACGCAGCCGACAACACGTACACCTACCGTTTCCTAAACGATCACCTGCTGTCTCCAGAATAGCACGGGTACTTAGAAAGATACAGCAGCGAGTGCTTTGTGGGCAACAACAACAACCATCGCAAAACCATACCTCATCCACCGCTCAGGCCTGATCCCCATGCGACTCGACTCTCAATATTCAAGCTTCCACCTATCGAGCCGGCCAAGGACTTCACGATCAGCAGCACAACACCGACAGACTCATACCTTCCACCTGGGCGACCACGTTTACTGAACCAGCCACGTCTTACGCTAGGAAACAGCATGCATGACTTCGAAGAGCGTTACTCAACCAACGAGGACTTCAGAGTAGCAGTCATTATCACCAAAAGGCACCTTACCTCCTTAATCCAAGCACCTACGACGAGAATTCATGATATTGCCGAGCAAGCCGTACTCTCCGTCTCACAATAATCTTGCTCTTGTCATGACGACGACGGCACTATGAAGTACGACTGGGCCGTACGCATACACGACACGGCGCAATTGTTGCAGCAAGTATGCAATCCAATCGACTTACCAGGCGACGACTAAAACATTCCCAAAACACCAGAAGTTCTTACAGCAGCGACTGCACCAATGAAGACGCACCACAGCAAGCATAGCAATCACCAGCAGGTACACAACAAGTAGCTACTCCCACGCCTGACCAGCAACCGGCAGGTACTAACATACCTGCCACTCAGCAGCCCAGCACCACGCGAGTGACCAGAAGCCCAATCCACCCACATCTACCAATCCTCAAAATCCCTATCATCTGACCACCCCCTATCATCTGCCGATCTGTGGCTAACCGAAATACCAGCATCAGAGCTAGCACCACAAAAGTTTGCCACCAGGCAAACATACATCCGACCAGAAGCACCGCCGATACATTTTAAGGCGGGCAAACAGGCGCCATTCGAATGCATACATATACAGAGCACCTTGACGATCACTACGTCGACGACGGCAACGATCAGAGGCTCTTGCAATAGATGGAGACGCTACGCCACCGCCAGCAGCAATACCAACATCATTCAGCAAAAGTACGACGGCGCAACCTACGCAACGCAGACCTACGACAACGGCAAGAGACAACCAGCACTATGTAAGCACAAAGCGCCACCAACACCGAAACCAAGGTTCCCCACCGCACAAGCTGACGGCAGTGACTATTGGGGATGGCAAAGGTACCCTGCACGAAATGACGCTGGGCGGTACAACATCTATTACCACGCATTTCCACAACTATGGTATGGCTAAAAGCTGGGAGGCGATGGTATGGCAGAGTCTACGACCTCACATACTCCACAACTACGGCTCCCAGGGCAAGGATTACCGCATATCGAGGACTTCTGATTGCCACTCTCTCTTTCCTAGTCCAGCCGCTACTGCTGTTGTTGTCCAAGGGCTCCTCCTGCTTTCGTGCTGGTGTCCGCCGTCTCGGTCGTCTCGTCTTCCCTTGTGTGTGTGTTCGTCTTTCCCGCTCGTGCTGACGGTCGCTGGCCTCTCCCCCACCCCCCTGGGGCCGTGCCTCGCTGCATGGTCAGGGTATGCTGCACTCCCGCGTGCCCGCTCGCGGATGCATGGGAATCTGGCGGTCGCCTCCCTCGGCGTGAGCTTCCCTGCTCCCGCCTCTGCTTTCGCCCGTCGCTGCTGGATGCTGGCGAGCCGAGCGCGCAATCACACGAGGCCTACTCATCCACGCTTCTCGGCAGGCCCGTGCGTCTGTTCGCTTCCAGCCTCCGACAGTTTGCTGCAGTGCCCCAGGGGCAAGTGCGAGGGGAGCGAGATGGAGAGAGCTCGGAGTGGGAAACCGACGCGTACCCCGGCAGAATGGGGACAGTGTCACCCGCTGTGTTCTGCCAGGTGCGCCCTGATCCTCACGGTTCTCCCAGTTCACGGCAGCCCGCCGTCACATACCCTCTGCTTCCCGATGCTCTCAACCTCCTCATCAATCGAAGCGCGCCAGCAGTTTCCGCACAGGCTAGCCAGCACGATCTGGCAAGACTCGATCGAACGGGGCACGGTCTGTCTGCCCTTCGACGTACAGGCTACGGGCCAGCCCGTTGCAAAGCCAGCCTTGAAAGGTAGCGACACGCTGACGCCACCCGACTACCCCGTGAAACACTTCTGCTTCGCACTGGGCACGCGAGCTGTTAGCGCTCTTCGGTTCTTCGCAGACTGGGGCAGCAGCTCAACAACGAACGGGTCAGAGTCAGATCTCAAAGCCCGATCGCCACGGATCGCCACAGTGAAGGCTCTCATCGACCTCGTCATGCTCATCACCGTCCTCCTGTTCATTGCCTGCGCCTCCTCCCAATTCTCATCATGATAATTCCTCCATTGTTTTCTATGTGCCTCTTTGTCTGATCCTCTGTATCCTGTCTCTCTCGCTCTCTTTCTCTATATATATATATATAGTTCGCTCTCTCTCTCTCGCTCTCTCTCCCTCTCTCTCTTCTCTTCTCTCGCTCTCTCTCCCTCTCTCTCTCTTTCTCCCCTCCTCTCTCTTTTCATCATTCCTCCTCCACCCCTTACACCGCCCTCCCAAATATAAGCCCCTCGCTTCCCATATTCCGCTGACACCCCCCCCTCCCACATGTTCCCCTCTCTCTCTCCCTGGCTTCATCATTCGTATCATCGCCAGCAAGACATTCATCCCTCGAAGCGACGAATCGTAGCAAGGATGATGGAGGAGTCTGGTAGGCTCCCTTCCCCCCCCCTCCCGTTGCGTTTGAACCTACTGGCTGCATTCCCTTCCTCCACATCCCGAGCGTTAGAACGCACTGCGCGCTCGCTCCTGATGATTGTGATGAGGGGAATCCTGCGGAACTCCAGGGCCACTCTCGGGAGAGGGGGGGGCCTCATAGGGGGTTCTTAGTAGAACTGTTCTGGAACGGCGTGGGCAAATGTCCTGGAAGCAAGATTACTGGGGAAGCAGGGACAGATTGGACGCTCAATTGGGACTAGTCTGGGCCGCCTTAAGTCTCTGTTGGGCCATCTCAGGGCTGCCTTGGAGCCCTCTTGAGGGGCACTGAGGCCGTAGTTGGGCGACTCGGGAGGCCCCTCGGGCCGCCGGGGCCGTCCTGGGGTCCTTTGGGCCGTTTTGGGGGGGCTCCGAGGCTGCCCGGGAGCCATTTAGGATGCCCTGCTGGGACCCCTCCTCCTCCTCCTCCTCCTCCTCCTCCTCCTCCTCCTCCTCCTCCTCCTCCTCCTCCTCCTCCTCCTCCTCCTCCTCCTCCTCCTCCTCCTCCTCCTCCTCCTCCTCCTCCTCCTCCTCTCTCCTCCTCCTCCTCCTCCTCCTCCTCCTCTCCCTCCTCTCCCTCCTCCTCCTCCTCCTCCTCCTCCTCCTCCTCCTCCTCCTCCTCCTCCTCCTCCTCCCCCTCCTCCGCCTCCCTCGAGGGTGCAGGCCGGGGCACGTCGGGACCCCCTGGGGCCCTCTTGGGCCGCCTTGGGACTTTCTTGGGTTATCTTGGGGCCCTCCTGGAAGGCCTTGGGGCCGTCTTGGGGCGCCTTGGAGGTCCCCTCGGGCCGCTGCGGTCAGAGAGCCGAAGGAGCGAGAACGCTAAAAACCTCCAAGAGCACAAAGGAACAAGTATGGACCCGTGAGGCTCCATTGGGGGAGCTCTTTGGGCCCCCTCGGCCTGTCTTGGGGCGCTCTTGAACAGTCTTCGGGCTCCAAAAAGCATCTGTGAAGCCATCTTGGGCTAACTTGGGGGCCGCTGGCGGGCCCCTCGGGACACCTGTTGGCCCCGGGAAGCTCGACGGGGGCCCCCGGCACACCAGTCGCCAGTCGAGGCCCCGGCCCAGGGATCCCTGGCCTATAGTCCCCCGTTAGATGTCTAAGCTACAAGCCAGCCTGCTTCAGAGCCAGCCTTGAAAGTTGGCGACACGCTGACGCCACCAGGCTACCCTGTGACAAATTTCTGCTTCGCGCTGATTGGGGGTGAGAGGTATGCGGGGTAGAGGAGCAAGGGGATAGCTTGGGTTGGGGAGGGGACACGTACTTCGACAGAGGGTGTATTTTGCCATCGGCTGTGGTCTGTCGTCTGCATTTACTCCACACTCTGGCTTCCAGTTCACGGCCACCCTCAGTCGCAGATCTTTCCTGCTTTCCTCTTAGCACCTGCACCCCTGACCAGCATGTATGTACAAGAGCGTCTCATCCCAACCGCGCTCGCAGCCACTCTACGAGCCCAACGAGGCTACCCGCGGTGCTCACCTGGCCAAGACGGTAGAGCACTGCGCACCTCAACCTCGTACTTTTCTACCCCCGACCTCCCTCCTGGCTGTAAGACGATGGAGGTATCCTTCCGCCGAGGAACCGAAGAGCGGGCCTACTGCTAGCGAACTCGAGGCCTAACAGGGCCGGAGGGACATGTTCAAACTGCTACTCTTACTAGGCCAGCCAGTACCGACCTGGCCAGCCTGCTAGTTTACAGAATGATAGATTCGCTGCTCTGTGATATTACAGTACATGATTTGCCTAGCCTCGGCACTCTGCCCGATTAAGCAGCTCGCGTTGACATCTATATGAGGCCTGGTGGTGGATTCTATCTGCAGGAGGAGGTAGAGGCGTCGCGGGTCCGTCAGGGCCTGCCTATTTTACATTATCTTCTGCAGCCTGCAGTGCACAAACTGTGCCTCCTGCACAAGCCAGCCAGCACTGTCTCAGCTAGCCTTCTACACCCAGCAGGTTTCAATGGCATGATGCATCAGAATCCCACCGTACATGCTTCAACCCACCGCCAGTTGGAGCTGACAACGCAGTCCCTCTTTCAAGCTGCACTTACTACCTTCGCCTCCCACTGTTACAGGGATGAGCGATTGGATACGTGGTGGAGTGGTGGAGGAAGAGGTGGGGAGGCAATCATATTTCAGGCACCCCCTGGATTCAGGGCGCGGCCCCGCTCTAGCCCAGCCGCCATATCTATTGCCTAACTCTCTTGCGCGTCCCGCTTTGCACAACATTATACGCTACTCCTTTAACACTGCTCCAGGCAGTACTATCTGCGCCAGCCCTTGACACACTCTGAAGCACTGCAGGTAGCGAACCACCCTGCTATCTCCATTTAACAGTCGCCTGTTCTCCTCTTTGCTTGCCACTCGCCTGCTTGCCACTCGCCACCTCGACTAACTAGTGGTGGGGGCAGGTCACCGTGGAAAGGGTTGTGGAAAATTGGGGAGCTGACTTCTGGCCAAGTTGACCTTCGGCGGAGGGGCTTCTGCCCTACTGTGGGCCGCCGTACTTTGTCACCTCCCATCTCCCACCTCAGCACTGCCATTTCACCTTAAAACGTATCCGTCGCACACTTGACCTTAGAAGCGCTACCCACCCTCTATCCAGGCGTCGCCTGCTCTCTGCATCTGTTATCGGTCTGCACGCGCACTTCGTCGTCTCCCTCGTTCGGCATCCTCCGCAGCATGGTCAGACTAAGGCTATGCAATACTGCTTTGTTGACCTCCCCCCTCCACTTTGAAAAGGCCCTGGGACACACAAACAAATACACACAAATAACCGGATTCCCCATAGTTTCCCGTATTTTCTGGATTTTTGCCTTCCACCCCACTTCCCATACTTTCTGGGGAATCGTCGATTAATTGTGCCTCTGTTTGTGCTTTTTCCCTCCTGACACTTGTTGCCCCGGGGGCGCACACTCGTCGGCCTTGCGGCCCCTGTACTCTGCCACTGCTCCCTGCCCCTCCTCTTCTGCTTCGCCCGCCGGGCTGAATTCGTTGGCATTCTGCCTGATTCTCGGCGGCGAGCGAGGGGGGGGGGGGGGAAGTCAGAAGGAGAAGGCCTTCTCAGAAGGCTTGGAAGGCCCTCGGCCTTCCGAGGAGTCTTCTAAATGTCTCTCGCAGACACAGACAGCCTCTCAGAAGGCGCGAGGCCTTCTCCTTCTCACCTCCACTCCTCGCTCGCCCCAGCGCGGCACTGTGCACGGGTTTCTGGCCCTGGGGTCGAAGACCCACGCACCGTTACCAGTCCTGGGTCGAGGCTCGACGACGCATCGACAGAAAGGCACAACAGCTGCACGAGCATAAACGTTGGAAGGTCCGAGCGGATTTCTTGGATCTGCGGTCGACCCACCTCCTTGGCGCGCGGAACGGGCCAGGGGCGGCGCCGGAGGCGCCGCCAGGGGGGTCCAGCGCAGATGCAAGAAATCCGCGCAGAGCATCGAACATTTATGCTTGTGCAATGTTTCGATTCGGCTCAAGAGACGCCGACGCGGTACGGCGCACACATCCCTGACATCTGACGCTGCGACAAAAAATTGCAACATTGCAGAAACAATCCTGACCAGGGCACCGAACCCCCTCTTTCTGCGCCATCTCTCGAGCCGTATCGATCTGTGAGGGTCCTGGGCCCGAATCTGGGCGAAAGAGATTGTTCGTTGTGAACAGATCGCAGCGCCCAGCTCAGGGGGCATGCCGTCCAAGGACGTGCCCCGGGCCAGAGGCTCGGCGCAGCGAGAGCCACGCGCCCGAGCGCGCCTTCACGAGCGGCGCTGGGGGGGCGCCGCCCGCGAGCAGCGGGGGCGCCAGTCGCGAGAGCAGCTCGGCGCGGAGAGCACCACGGGAGCGGTCCTGCAGAGGGCAGCGGGCGGCGGGCTCGCCTTCGTCCATTGTCCGTCCGTAATTAGTCCACCGTCCGCCGTACGCCGTCTGCCGTGGGCCAGCCGTCATCGTTGTCGTCGTCGCGGGTCGTCGTCGACGTCGTCGTCGTCGTCTCTGGTCATCGTCGTCGTCGTCGTCAACGGTGGTCAGTCGACGTCGCCGACAGACGGCGTCGTCACCAGTCGTCTGCCGTCAGGTCATGAGGCCTAGCGAGGGCCCCGAGAGGCCAAAAACTATGAAAAACGTCGCCACAAATCGTCGTCGTCACCGCTGCCGTCTGCCAGACGACGTCGTCGTCGTCGTCACCGGTCGTCGTCATCGTCGTCGGTCGTCACCAGTCGTTGACGTCGTGGTCACCAATCGTCGGTCGTCGTCGCCACTCGTCGTCATGGTCGTCATCGTCGTCGTTGTCGTCGTCGTCGTCGTCGTCACTGGTCGTCGTCGCCGGTCGTCGTCATTGGTCGTCGCCTTCGTCGTAACGGGTCGACGGTCGTCGTCGCCACCGGTCGTCGTCGTCGTCAAGGTTTGTTGTCGCCGTCGTCGCCGCTGTCGTCGTCACCCGTCCTCGTCGTCGTCGTCGTCATCACTGGTCGTCGTCGTCGTCACTGGTCATCGGTCGACGTCGCCGCCAGTCCTCGTCGTCGCCGGTCGTCGTCATCCTCCTCGTCGTCATCGTTATCACCAGTCGTCGTCGTCGTCGTCACCGATCGTCGTCAGCATTCCGCGTGGTCGTCGTCGCTGTCGTCGTCGTCGGTCGTCGTCGTCCTCACTGGTCGTCGTCGTCGTCGTCACTAGTCATCGGTCGTCGTCGCCACCAGTCGTGGCCGTCATCGGTCGTCGTCGTCGTCGGCTCATCACTGGTCGTCACTAGTTGTCGTCGCGGTCGTCGTCGTCGTCGTCGTCGTCGTCGTCGTCGTCATCAGTCGTCGTCGTTACTGGTTATCGGTCGTCGGTGGTCGTCGCCACCAGTCGTGGTCGTCACGGGTCGTCGTCGTCGCCCGTCGTCGCTGGCGTCACCGGTCGTCGTCGTCGTCGTCGTCGTCGTAACTGGTCGTCGTCGCCACCAGTCGAAGTTGTCGCCGTCGTCGTCGTCGTCGTCGTCGTCGCCGTCGTCACTGGTCGTCGTCGTCGTGGTCACTGGTCGTCGGCGCTCGTCGCCACTGGTCGTCGGCGCTCGTCGCCACTGGTCGTCGTGGTCGACGCCGTCGTCGGCGTGGTAGACGTCACCATGTGTCGTTTTCGTCGTCACCAGTCGTCGGTCGTCTCCGCCACCGGTCGTCGTCATCACCGGTCGTCGTCTCCACCGCGGTCGTCTCCGCCACCGGTCGGTAGTCGCCCTCACCGCACGTCACCGGTCAGTCGTCTTCGCCACCGGTCGTCGTCGCCAGCAGTCGTCGTCGTCACTGGTCGTCGACGCCATCGTCACTGGTCATCGCCGTCGTCGTCGTCGTCGTCGTCTTGGTCACTGGTCGTCGGTCGTCGTCGCCAGCAGTCGTCATCGCCAGCCGTCGTCATCGTCACTAGTCGTCGTCGTCGTCGTCGTCGTCGTCGTCACTGGTCATCGCCTTCATCGTCGTCGTCATCGCCGTGGTCGTCGTCGTCGCCGTCGTCGTCATCGCCGTGGTCGTCGTCGTCGTCGTCGCCGTCGTCGTCGTCGCCGTCTTGGTCACTAGTCGTCGGTCGTCGTCGCCACCGGCCGTCATCGCCAGCCGTCGTCATCGTCACTAGTCGTCGTCGTCGTCGTCGTCGTCGTCGCTGGTCATCGCCGTCATCGTCGTCGTCATGGCCGTGGTCGTGGTCGTCGTCGTCGTCGTCTTGGTCACTGGCCGTCGGTCGTCGTCGCCACTGGTCGCCGTCGCCAGCAGTCGTCGTCGTCACTGGTCGTCGTCATCGTCGTCGTCGTCACCCGTCATCGCCGCTGTCGTCGTCGTCATCGCGGTGGTCGTCGTCGCCGCCGCCGTCGTCGTCGGTCGTCGTCGTCTTGGTCACTGGTCGTCGGTCTTCGTCGCCACCGGTCGTCGTCGCCAGCAGTCGTCGTCGTCACTGGTCGTTGTCGTCGTCGTCGTCACCGGTCATCGGCGTCGACGTCGTCGTCATCGCCGTGGTCGTCGTCGTCGTCGTCGTCGCCGTCGTCGTCGTCGTCGTCGTCTTGGTCTCTGGTCGTTGGTCGTCGGTCGCCAGCAGTCGTCGTCGTCGTCTTGGTCACTGGTCGTCGGTCTTCGTCGCCACCGGTCGTCGTCGCCAGCAGTCGTCGTCGTCTCTGGTCGTCGTCGTCGTCGTCACCGGTCATCGCCGTCGTCGTCATCGTCGTCATCGCCGTGGTCATCGTCGTCGTCGTCGCCGCCGCCGTCGTCGTCGGTCGTCGTCGTCTTGGTCACTGGTCGTCGGTCGTCGGTCGCCAGCAGTCGTGATCGTGACTGGTCGTCTTCGTCATCGTCACCAGTCATCGCCGTCGTCGTCGTCGTCGTCATCGCCGTGGTCGTCGTCGTCGTCGTCGTCTTGGTCACTTGTCGTCGGTCGTCGTCGCCACCGGTCGTCGTCGCCAGCAGTCGTCGTCGTCGTCACTGGTCGTCGTCGTCGTCGTCGTCGTCGTCGCCGGTCATCGCCGTCGTCGTCGTCGTCATCGCCGTGGTCGTCGTCGTCGTCGTCTTGGTCACTGGTCGTCGGTCGTCGTCGCCACCGGTCGTCAACGCTAGCAGTCGTCGTCGTCACGGGTCGTCGTCGTCGTCGTCGCAGGTCATCGCCGTCGTCGTCGTCGTCGTCATCGCCGTGGTCGTCGTCGTCGTCGTCTGGGTCACTGGTCGTCAGTCGTCGTCGCCACCGGTCGTCGTCGCCAGCAGTCGTCGTCGTCACTGGTCGTCGTCGTCCGCACTGGTCATCGCCGTCGTCGTCGTCGTCGTCGTCATCACCGTGGTCGTCGTCGTCGTCGTCTTGGTCACTGGTCGTCGGTCGTCGTCGCCACCGGTCGTCGTCGCCAGCAGTCGTCGTCTTGGTCACTGGTCGTCGTCGTCGTCACCGGTCATCGCCGTCGTCGTCGTCGTCGTCGTCGTCGTCGTCGTCATCGCCGTGGTCGTCGTCGTCGTCGTCATCGTCGTCGCCGTCGTCGTCGTCGTCGTCGTCTTGGTCACTGGTCGTCGGTCGTCGGTCGCCAGCAGTCGTCGTCGTCACTGGTCGCCGTCGTCGTCGTGGTCATCGTCGTCGTTGCCGTCGTCGTCGTCGTCTTGGTCTCTGGTCATCAGTCGTCGTCGCCACCGGTCGTCGTCGCCAGCAGTCGTCGTCGTCACTGGTCGTCGTCGTGATCGTCACCGGTCATCGCCGTCGTCGTCGTCGTCGTCGTCGTCGTCATCGCCGTCGTCGTCACTGGTCGTCGTCGACGTCGTTGTCGTCGTCGTCGCCAGTCATCGCCGTCGTCGTCGTCGCCATCGCCGTGGTCGTCGTCGTCATAGCCGTGGTCGTCGTCGTCGTCGTCTTGGTCACTGGCCGTCGGTCGTCGTCGCCACTGGTCGTCGTCGCCAGCAGTCGTCGTCGTCCCTGGTCGTCGTCGTCGTCACCAGTCATCGCCGTCGTCGTCATCGTCGTCATCGCCGTGGTCGTCGTCGTCGTCGTCGTCGGTCGTCGTCGTCTTGGTCACTGGTCGTCGGTCGTCGTCGCCACCGGTCGTCGTCGCCAGCAGTCGTCGTCGTCCCTGGTCGTCGTCGTCGTCACCAGTCATCGCCGTCGTCGTCATCGTCGTCATCGCCGTGGTCGTCGTCGTCGTCGTCGTCGTCGTCGTCGTCGTCGTCGGTCGTCGTCGTCTTGGTCACTGGTCGTCGGTCGTCGTCGCCACCGGTCGTCGTCGCCAGCAGTCGTCGTCGTCCCTGGTCGTCGTCGTCGTCACCAGTCATCGCCGTCGTCGTCATCGTCGTCATCGCCGTGGTCGTCGTCGTCGTCGTCGCCGCCGCCGTCGTCGTCGGTCGTCGTCGTCTTGGTCACTGGTCCTCGGTCGTCGGTCGCCAGCAGTCGTCGTCGCCTGGCCCCCCGAGGGCCACGGGGGGGCCCGTCGGGGCGGGCCAGGGTACCCATGCCCGGTGCAGTCATCGGCCTGACCTAAGGAACGAGAAATCCCACCAGCCCTCCGGGCGTCGGCGGTTTGGAGAGTTTCCTCTTCCACCCCTCCTTCTTCCCCTTCGGGGAGGGGCTTACCCCTCCCCCCACCCCCTCCCCTGGACCTGGACAGGGGGTTTCGCGAGGTGTCAGGGCGTCCAAGACGGCCTCGGCGAGGAAGCCAAAATCATTAGTTTCACTATGGTTTTGGCCCCATTTTGGCCTCCTGAGGAGGGGACCCTAATTGAAGCTCCCCTCTTGTTTGATCGATCTCCTCCAAGATGGCCCCAAGAAGCGCCCAGGAGGCCCCAAGAGGTCCCAAGATGGCCCCAAGATGGCCCCAAGAGGCCCCCAAGAGACCCCCAAGAGGCCCCAAGAGACCCCCCAGAGGCACCCAAGATGCTCCAAGAGGCCTCGGCGAGAATGCCAAATCATCGATTTCACGAAGGTTTTAGCCACATGTTGGCCTCTTGGGGGGGGGGGGGGCACTGATTAAGATCAAGAGCGCCTGGGAGAGCCTAAAATGACCTCCAAGATGGCCCAAGATATCCCAAGATGTCTCATAATGGCTTCCTCTGTGTGCTGCCCACTTCCCTGATCGAGGCAATTCCTCTGGGCATCGTTTCTGGATGGGCTGGTGGGGATTCGCGAATCGTCAACAATTAAGGAACGAAGCCCCTTTCTTCCAAGGAATAACGCATGAGGAACGATCATATAACAACCAACGCACACGGAGCGATAAACCACGCATGCAAACCGAAGGAACGACCGAGCCCCTTTTGAAAAGGAAGGGACCAGTACATGGACATTATATTCGAACCCTGTGGCCCAAGATGCCCCCCAGACCCCCGAAATTAATATTGATGGCGTGGCGACGGGGGGGGGCGTGAGTGGACAGAAATATTCGAACCCCCAAGCACCGCCTCTACTGAGATCAACACTGATGTCGGGGGCGCGGGGGTGATTTAGAATCTTCCTCAAATGTGTAAGGGTTCGAATATATTGTCCACGTACGGGACCCTTTTTCAAGCCGCTCACTGTAGCACGCGCCGTGTGCCCCGCACGGTGGCGTGGGGCAGCCTGCCCCCTGATGCAGGCAGGGCCGGGGAGGCACGGGGGCCGCCCGCACTCGACGGGTCGGCGGCGCTCATGGAGCTCCACGTGGTGAGCCTGACGCCTCTCCTCTCTGTTCTCCTCTCTCCTTCCTCTCTCCTCCTCCTCCCTCCTCCTCCTCCTCCTCCTCCTCCTCCTCCTCCTCCTCCTCCTCCTCCTCCTCCTCCTCCTCCCCTTCCCCTCCCAGCATAAGCCATGGCAGCCAGTTTCGCTGGACCATCAGATTGTGAACTGCCCTTGCCATGGCGGACACACGCCTCCGGCCAGCGGCACTGCTTTAGCCGATGTGTCGTGCGGACACGGCGTCATTGATTGATTGGTATCGTGAACCCGTGACGACAACGATGACAAAGATGGCAACAATAACGACAACGATAACGATCGCATCGACAACGATCACAGCGATAATGCCGACAACGATAACGCCGACAATGATCACAACGACAGCAATGATAACAACGATGACACACATCACAAGGAGAACTATAACGATCACCACGACAGCGAGGTCTCGGCCCGGCACACTGGGCGGAGCGGCCCGCCGTGGTTATGCTTCGCAACTCCCAGACACAACAAGGAAACGTGAGACCGAATGCGACTAGCGCTGTGGCGACCAACTCGGAAGGGCCTGCGGGCAGCACGCGTGCGCAACCACAACATCGATGGTAAATCACCCAGCGCGACCGGATTGGTTTCTCGCCGCGCGCCCCCCCCCCCCCCCGATGGCGAGGATGACACGCGCCGAAATGGAGATCACGTAACGGATGATGATGTCACAAGTCGATTTGATGATGTGCATGGCGAGACAAGGACTGAAAGACGACACAATTATGCAGTTGTTTCTCGTCGTGGCCCCCACGCAAGGATGACACGTATGGGTCCGCTTGTCGGACGAAAAATGCTGGCGGTGCATGGAGCTGGAGGATGGGAGGAGGGGGACGAGGAGGAGCAGGAGAAAACGGAAGGAGGGGAACGAAGGAGTAGAAGGGACGAGGAATATTGAGATGGAGAAGAAGGATGGAGGAAAAGAGCGATGTGGAGGAAGAGGAAGAGGAACAGCAGGAATGAGGAGGAGAGCGGACGAAGGGGGACCGGGCCAAGGAGAACGCGGAGGAGGAGGACGATGGGAAGGGGTAGGGAGGAGGAGGTAGGACCCCGTACAGTGTACAGCCCACTGGAACTCCCCGGGGCCCCTGAGGCGCCTCGAGACCATCTCGAAAACTCCTGGGCCACTCTCCACCTCCCACTCGCTTCCTCCCTCGCTCCCTCCCCCTCCCCCTCCTCGCCCTCTCCCTCCCCCTCCCCCTTTATGCCAATCCCCAGCCTCCTCCCCCCTCGCCTTCCCCCATCCCCCTCCTCCTCCGCATCCTCCTACCGTCCAGGAGGACCACGGCGACGACGGCGAGAAAGAAGGAGGAAAAGGAGGAGGAGGAGGAAGAGGAGGAGGAGAGGAGGATGAGGAGGTGGAGGGGGGGGAGGAGAGAGAGCTCCGATCGATGCAGCCACGGGCTGCAAGCGGGCCAACGCATCGGCGCAGCCCAGCCTCGGGGCATCGGGAGAGAAGCGGCAATCCAAAAAAGCAGCGCAGAGGACTGCCCAGGCGCTCGAGGCGGGGCGCCACGCCACAGGAGGCGGAGGAGAAGGGCGAGGACGAGGAGAGAAGGGAGCATGGGGGGGAGAGGGAGTAGGAAGACGGGGAGAGGACGGGGGGGGAGGAGGAGGAGGGGGAGGAGGAGGAGGGGAGGAGGAGGAGGAGGAGGAGGAGGAGGAGGAGGAGGAGGAGGAGGAGTAGGAGGAGGAGGATTGGTGCTGAGAGTGATATCTTCGTGGACCTGGAGGTGAGCTACCGATTTCCAGGGCCATAAGCCTATGGCGATCAAGCTGCACTCGAACAGTTCAGCCAGGACAGGGTCTAGGAGATTGGGTTACGACGTCTAGATAGTAGGTCAGTAGGTCCTCAAGGACCCCGACGAGGTAAAAAGCATATTCTCCACCGGTCCAAAGTGGCACCCCCCCGCCTGGACATCAATGCCCTCCTGGACGCCTCGTCAGGATATTCGCACAAGCAGTTAGCCAGGCCTTCCCGGTCCAGGATCACCCGCCCATGAAGCCGCACGTGCCGGCTGAGTTCGTGGTGGCAACACGTGCTCAGAGGCAGGTAAGGCAAGCCATCCGAGTGTGGCGCACACACACATGATGCGACGCGTATGCATCGGCTTGATCGTGAGCTACATGCGTCATAACAGCATCGTTTGCACATGTGCTACGTTCCTCCCGACTGTCGCATGACTGTTCGGCACAGCCTCGGCCCACGGCCGAGCGGACGTGCCAGGTTGAGCATGCGTTTCTCACGCCGCTGGCCTCGGGCTCGGGCTCGATGGCAGCCCTCATCGTAACGTTGCTGGACAGATGTTTGGAAACGTTGCGCAGGCAGGCTGGGCGCTCTTATTAGCGGGGTCACCTGGAGGAGGGATAACGTGAAGCACTGTGAACGGCAGACACAGGCGCGTGACATACGCTGGGGGGCAGGCACGCCCTGACTTCTCCTTTTCGCAGACCTCCCTCCTCCCGCAGTTGCGCGCTCGTGCCTTGAGCGCGGTATACCGCAATGACCACGAAAGCGGCATGGGCCGTGCGCGCGTTCGAGACCCATCCCAACTTGCACACTGCGGACAGATGCGCATCACGCTACAAGCGCTGAGAGGCTCCAGCTCCAGAAAGATCCCAGACACTGATCTCGAAGATGGCCTGCGAGTGGCCGCGATCCCTTCCTCTGCCAGAACAGCAGGCGGCGGAGGAGCAGCGAAACGACGCCGTCTTGTCTCGAGGCCTGCGGCGCCAAGGGCACGACTCCAGAGAAGGCCGTGCCCCCCTGCCTCTCGTCTCGAGCGCGAAAGATACCCGCACCCTTACCCAGGCGGGCTGGCAAGGGGCGGGGGGGGCGACACGCCGCAGCCGACGGCGCTTGCACATGTGCAGATGCGACGGCCCATGGAACAGTACAGGACGCTGGCTTCTCCGGGCGCCCGCTGGCAGCGCTACCTGCGGCCGGACGGGCCCCGCGGCCCCTCCCCCGCCGGCCGCTCCAGCACGCCGAGCCCAGACCCCCGACGTAATGATCTTTTCATTGCGTCGACCCCCAGAGGCCCCGACCCTTTCCCCATGACCGGCTTTGCATCCCGAGTCGTTTTCTGACGCCCCCGAGGCCCGGCGAGGGCCCCCGGAGGCCGAAAATTGGGAAAAACCTCCCGCCATGGTTTTTTCATTACTCGAGGGGGTCTGGGAGCCCGGCCGACGCGGGGCCCCACCCTGCGCCGCACTGGCCGCTGGGGGCGGCGCGTGCCCTCCCGCGCTCGGCGCGGCCCGCGCCCGGGCCATACTATACGCAGCCTGCCGCGCGCGAGCCCCCGGGCCGAGCGGGCCGCACCATGCCGGCGGAGAGGTGTGTGCGGGGCGGCCTCGCGGGGAAGCCGAGCCTCGTCTGACCGATCCCAGTCCCGAGCGGCGTGGCCTGGGCCCCACTGGCCGATTTGCCCCCCTGGACGGGGAGATGGGCCTTTCCCTGCGGGCTTCGAGGGGGGTGTATCCCCAACTGGGGATGGTATGACTTGGTGGTCACTTGGTGGTGGGTCTGACTATGTTGTGCTATTTTTGAAGTTTCCTCCTGTAGAGGGACAGGCCCGACCTAACTCCAGAGGTCTGGACCCCTTCCCCGGGACCAGTTTCTCATCCTGCCTCGTTTTCTGACGGCCCCGAGGCCCGGGAAAAGCTCCCAGAGGCCCCGAACATCGCGAAGAACCTCCCGCCATGACTTTTTTCATAGCTCGAGGGGGGGTCTGCCCAGGGAGGGAGGGGGCTGTGACGTGGGCGGGGGAGGCGGGGGGGAGGGGGGGAAGGGCGGGCGCGGCCAGCGAGTCGCGCCTCCGATGTCGTGGGCCGGGGCCCGCGGGCTGGGCTCCGCTCGCGCTCGAGCCGAGGACCTTGCGCGACGCGACGCGGCCAGAGGCGCGCGTCCACGGGCCCGCGCACTCCGCGGGGTTGGCCCTGATGCCCTGGCCG
Organism: Prorocentrum cordatum; assembly: GCA_963575745.1. Classification (NCBI taxonomy): domain Eukaryota; class Dinophyceae; order Prorocentrales; family Prorocentraceae; genus Prorocentrum; species Prorocentrum cordatum. The sequence continues at coordinate 456,703 of CAUYUJ010006447.1, forward strand.
GCGACCCCAGGCCCTCTCGAGTCATGAGAAATCGCGACGCGAGGCTTCTCACTATGTTCGGCCTCTGGGGGCCCTCGCCGGCCCTCGGGAGCGTCAAGAAACGACTCAGGACGAAGAACCGGCCACGGGGAATGGGTCCAGACCGCTGGGGGTCCACTCCATGAAAAGGTATTGGCGTGGGGGCTCTGGAACGGTCCCCGATGACCGCTTCCACAGGATCGTGGCCATCGTGATTCTGCTCACGTCGGGGCGCGGCGGGATGTGCAGGCGCAGCACAACATCGCGCGCATCGCCGCCCTTCTCGGCCGCCCAGCCGACCGCCGGCCTGCGCCACACCCTCCCCTCAGCCTCCGCAGGTCTGGACCGCGACCGCGGGCCCCGCAGCGCAATGCATGTCGCGCCCCCACCGCCGCAGCGTCCGGGACCGCCTCGGAGAACCCCACGCGATAATGAAGGCCGGCGCGCCTGGGCACGCCGGCGGCGCCCTTTCGGTGAGCGCGTTAAACGCAACGACGGGCTCCCGCACCCACGCGTCTCCCCGTGCCCACGGAGACGGGCGGAGCTGGCGCCCCGCCGCTGCCCTCATGGCCCGACCCAGGCCTGGGAGAAGCCCCGTGCTCATATTGGCGGCGGGTCCTGCCAGGCCTCAGGCACGGGCGGCGGCACCTCGCCCGCCGGCGCGGGGCGAAGCGGGGGCGGGGCAGGCCCGGGCTGCCGGGCGGGCCCGCGGCGCAAAGCGGCAGCGGCCCGCGCGGCTTCCCAGCGGCGCCGTCGCCAGACTCCCAGGTCATCGGTTCGCCGCCCCGCGCGCCAGCGCCTCCCGTGGGCACCAGGTCGTCGCCGCCCTGGTGCCCGGGCGACGACTTGGGGGTGGTCCCGTCGTGGGCAGCATGCAAGGGCCGCTGGCGCCTGCGCATGCGGGGGCGCCGGCGGGACGGTCGGCGCGGCCGCCTGCCCAGGCGGGAACGGCGCTGGGGGCCCGCCTCAGGCTCGCCCGCCACGACGGCGGTTCCACCTTCCCCCGCGGGCTGCGACGAAAGGCCCGTGCGCACAGCACGCCTGGCCCGCGCCCGCCGAAGCCTGCGAGGCCTGCTCGCCGCGCTGGCGCGACCGGGCGAAACACTGGCTGCCCCGCAGCCCGCGGCGCCCGCGACGGCTCTGGTCACGCGAGGCCCGGCGGCGACTCCAATCGCGGCGGCGCTCGCGGAAGTCTCCTTTCCACTTCGACGGGCTCGTGCGCGGCGGCGTCGCGCTGGCGTCCCAGCCAGTCGGTGGCGCGGCGCGTGGCCTTGAGCGTGGCTGGTGCTGGAGCGGCCTGGGGCTCGAGCTCGCAGTGTCGCCGGCTGGGCCGCGGAGGATGGGGGACCAGGGGGGGCCAGCGGGCTCGGGGGCCTGGGCACGGCGGGGAAGCAGCGTACGGGAAGGGAGGGGGAGAACGGGGTTGCCGGGGGGCGCGTTCTGAGTTCTGACAACCGTCCTCTGCGCCACGATCGGGTCCCGTCCCCGCACCGGATGGTGGGCGGGGGGCAGCGGTGCGGGGGGCTGGGGCGATGGGCCAGGAGGGAAAAGGCGGGGGGCAGGAAGAAAGGGGCGGGGGGCAGGGAGCAGGATGGGAGGGCAGGCAGGCGGGCAAGGGTGCTAAGGGCAACGGAGGAGGGAAAAGGGGGGCGAAGGAGGGGGCGCCCGCGCCCCGGCCCAGCGTGCCCGCCCACCTCCGCGGCCGTCGCTCTCGCCCGACGCGGACGAAGCAAACCGGGGCTCGGCCAGGCGACGCGTAGGCAGCAGGGGGGGCCTCGTTTTAACTCGGGGCTGGCGCGCGTCAACGCATGCACCAAAGCGCCCGACAGGAGGCCCGCGAATCGCACCCTGTCCTCCAGGGCACCGGGGCCCAGCGACTCGCCCACCGCCCATTCCAAAATGCCGTCATGCAGCGCGTCCTCCCCTACTTTGGCCCAAACGTCGGCGCGGGTCCCCTCCACCGCTGCGCACTCCGCGAGCAGATGGCGGAGCGTGGCCCGACCCTGGCCGCACAGCGCGCACGGGTCCGCCTGGCCCGGCGCGGCACACATGCCCTAGAAAACCACGGGAATGCGAAGCGTCGCAGCGTGAGGCGGGTGACCATCCAGGCGCGTCGGTAGTGCCGCATCATCCGCCAGCGTGGCCACCTGCTACGCCGCGAATCAGCGGGCCCCCATCGCATCTAGCAGGAGGTCGACTAATGTCAGCTTCTGATTAACAAATCGGTGTCGGGCGCGCGTTTTTTGTTTGTATATATATATATATAAAATATATTAAACAAATCCCCTGCTCGGGTGAATCGCGGGGTGGCGCCCGCCAGATTGAAAATCAACGTGGCGGCGCCGGTGATTAGCGCCGACGCCTAGCCGCCAACGAGGGGCAAGGGGGGGTTTGGAGGCAAGGCAGAGCCAGGGCGCCCCTCTTTCTGTCGAGCCGATGCGGGCCTGCGGGCAAGGCGGGCTGGACGGAAGCTGGGCGCAAAAGGGGGTATTTGCCAAGCAGCTCACGCCGCCGATTTTCCAAGCGCCTCCCGGCGCAGAGGGCGGCCCTGCGTTGAGGACTGACCCTTCGGCGGGGCGACCGAAACCAGCTGCGCGCAGCAGGCTTTGCAAACCCCCCGTTCCTTCCCCATCCTTTCGTCCGACCCGAGCGAGGCGTTCAGTCCTCCTCCCCCCCTCTGTCGCCGTCGTCGCCGCTGTCCCCTGCCCTGCCTGCGCCCGTTTCCAACGGCCGATCTCTGCGTCGTCGACGACGACGACGACGACGACGACGACGACGACGACGACGACTGAACGAGGACGAGGACGACGCCTGAGAGGGGGAACCAAAATTCGCCTCAGATGTGTATGACCCAATCGCTTAAAGCTGTCAGGCACGGGGGTACACGATCCCCTCGGCGGCGCCAGCGACGACCCCCTGGAACCCGTGATTTAAAAAAGTGTTCGCGCCACGCGAGGTCTATTCGTCAGCCCCGGAGGGGGCGGGGGGGCGGCCTTCTGTCAATCACAAGCTGACATTGCCTGGCGCGTCCACTTCTGCACCCACCTCCGACGGTGGGCGGGGGTATCAAGCGTGCTCGGCCCCGGCCGCGTCGCCACCCCGATGTTGTGGCCGACCCCTTCGGCATCCAGCATCCACGCGCGCGCGCCAAGGGAGCGCGCGACCGCCTCAGCGGCTCTCCGAGGCTGGCATCGGGCGGGGCAGGAGACCGAAATGCTCCTCCGAACCAGTTGGGTGCCCAGCCGGGTCGACAGCCGGGCGGCCTGGAGAGGGCGAACCTGGCCCCTCTTTTAAAGGGAAATTGCGACACACAAATAAATACACACAAATAAAAAGATTCCCCATATTTTCCTATATTTTCTGGGTTTTTGTCTTCCCCACCACTCCCCATATTTTCCCATATTTTCCTGGGGATCGACGATTAATTGTGTCTGTGTGTTTTTTCCCCTCCTGATCTTTGCCCAACCTCCACGACTGCACGGCCCCCGAGGCGAGGATGTTCGCGACCTCGTAGGAGGCCCTGTCGAGGCGCTGCTGCACCGCCCCCCGACCAGCCTCGCGGGAAGCCAAGAACTCCGCGCCGCACAGCGCCGCGGACTCCGCCCGGGCAGGGGGCTGCACGATCTGTCGCGGGACCCCGAAACCGCAGTCTGCCGTGCCGGCCGCGAGGCGGCACGTGCGGGTGGAGGAGGGTGGAGGAAGAGGAGGGAGGTGCAGGGTGGAGGGCGGAGGGTGGAGGGAGGTGGGAGGTGGAGGAGGAAGGTGGACGAGGGAGGAGGGAGGCGGGATATCGAGGGAGCGCAGCAGCCGCCAGCCGAGACTGCCAGCAAAAGGGGGTGTCAGGCAGAGCCGGGCCAGCGGACCTCGCACCCCTTTGAGGTCGGCTTCGGGTGGTGCCAGAGGGTGGCACTGGCCCGAAGTAGCCCTAGGTTTTCCTCCTGTCCAGCCACCTCTTCGTTTTCGTCCTCCCTCCGCGTCTTCGTCCTCAACCCCTCCTCCTCCCCCCTCCTCCTCTTCCTCCTCCTCGTCTTCCTCCTCCTCCGTTCCTTGTCCTTATAACAAACTTCTCCGCGTCGCACCCCGAGGCCAGTGTTTTGGGCGGGCCGGGCGTTTCGCCTGAGACTTCCTCACCAGTTAGGACTCTGAAGCTGAAAATGCGACAGCTTCACAGATGGAGGGCGGGTGGTCTTCAGAATGTAGCTCTTCCC
>CAUYUJ010006447.1:463428-508428 GCA_963575745.1 Prorocentrum cordatum
GCCTCGTGCTCCTGGCCGCCCTCCCTTCTGCGGCCGGCGCCGCCGCCCTTCCGCCCCACGCCTCGGAGGAGGGGCAGGTCTGAGCTCTGGGGGCGGGAGCTGCCCGTCCCCTCGCCCCCCCTTCCCCCCCCCGTGGTTCCCAAGCCTCCGTCCCCTCATCCGTGGGCCTCTCCAAAGGTCGCGCTTCGCCCCGCACGAGGCGCGCTCGTGTGTATATTTTCGCGCCCTCGCGCTGGCCCGGTTGTCAAGAAAATCCTGGAGACCCCGCGCGGCAACTTGAGACCCGATGCACGTCGGATGCACATCGGATTCACGTCGGGTTCACGTGGGACTACGTCGAAAATACGTCGGATTTACGTCGGACTGGGATCGGATTACGTCGGAGTTACGTCGGTTACATCGGATTTACGTCGGAGTTACATCGGAACCCGAGGTCGAATCGAATCGGAATCGGAATCGTTCGTAATGATCACAATCGAATCGAATTGATTCGGTGGAGTCGAAATAACTCAACCCCCTTCTTAGGACGCGCAAGAATATACTAGTACTATGTGTCCTCATCGAAGGCACTCGGGCGGCCCGAACATATTGTACTGCCATCTTGTAGTAAATTGTTTCCCGAGCCACGTGGCCAGAAAGCGACCGCCACGGAACTTATACTGCAAGATGTGTCTCGTTTAATGCGTTTGTGTGGCGCCGACTGTACTGACCCCCCTTCTTGGCAGGCCCGAGCCAGCTCCGCGGGCCTGGAGCGGAACTGCGCCGTCGGCGCCTCACCGTGGGGACGTCTGCCCCATCCAGCGTGGCGCTTCATCTCGGCAGCTCGCAGACCTTGGCGCTGGGCCGTGGCACTACGTGTCGTGGTAGGGAAGCTGGAGGAAGTGGCATGGGATGCTCCGCCTGGAGATGCACCTGGCGCGGCCAGGCATGCGAGGCGGGGATGTATTCATGTACACTGGGACGCACAAAGACATACTAGTACTCGATGTCCTCCTTGGAGGCGCGCGTCCGAACCGAACATACAATATACCCATGTTGTAGTATAGCATTATCCGAGCGGTGTGGCCAGAAAGCGCCCGCCACGACGCATATACTACGAAATGTCTCGGTGCGCGCGTCGCCCCTGGGGGGGCGACGCACACACAGTCTTAGTATGTTGGGAGACATCGATCCACCGCCGGAGAACCGACGTCCTGGGACCCCAGCGGGCAGCGAATGGCTGAATCTATACATAGACTCCTATCCCTATATATCTATGACCTGGCCCCCTCACACCCCAACCCCACCCCTCCCCTGAACAGGACCCACCCCCTCAGGGACGCCCTGGACGCCCTTTCGGACGTCTCGGCGGCCCCCCGGACGCCCTTGGAAAAGGTCCGCTGGACCTTCTGGGCATCCCACGGCGCTTGGCCTGGTCTTGCGAGCAGACTCAAGGTCATCGGAGACGCGCAAGAGAGACCCAAGACAGCACAAGAGCGCTCCAAGAGGAACCTTGATGGCCCGAAGACGGTCCACGAGGCCCCCAAGACGCCCCAAGAGGCCGTTAAGAGAGCCCCGAAAAAGCAAAATTCGTCAAATGGGAAATTATATTTCTAGTATATCCGCTTTTTGGGTCTTCGCAGCGTCCAAGACGGCCCGATGGGCCTCCGATATCGCCCCAAGACGGCCCAAGAGGTCCCTTAGAGGGCTTGAAGACGGCCTAAGAGGGCGCCAAGGCTGCCCCAAAGAGCCCCGAAACTACCCACAACAAGCCCAAGATGCCCCCAGAAGGCTCCTAAGAGAGACCCACGAAAGCCATGGAAGACCCCCAAGAAGGCCACTGGAGGCCCCCAGGAGGGCCCTAGATAACTTCCAAAGACTTCTGGAAGGCCCCAGCGCCCCAAGACGGCCCAAAAGGGCACCAGAAAGGCCCAAGAGAGCCCCAGGACGGCCCAAAACAGCCCCAAAACGCCCCCAAACGGCGTTATCCGTGCGCTCGTTGCGCTCACGCAAGCCCGCCTGTCTTTCCAATACCCCTTATCACACACACACACACTCTCTCTCTCTTTCATTTTTTTCCTCTCTCTCTCTCTCTCTCTCCCTTCCCCCCTCTGCCTTCTTCGTCGACCTCAAAGTTCGTAGCATCCGATGGCCATCCACATTCGCCCGCTCCTTCCTCTGGACCTTCTCCCCGTTTCTCCCCCCCTCCTCCCCCCTTCCGCCTATTCAGCCCACCTCCTCATCCCTACCCCCTTCCCGTCCCCCGTTCATGGACAGGTGCCATCGCAACAGTTTGACGCATCGTCGTTTGCCAATACCTTCGCGCGTGAAGAATCGTCATTCCTTCCCCACTGCTGCGCACAAGCGTGCAAGCGCATCGGGCGAATGCGATGTTAGCAGGCACCAGGGATATCAGAAAAATGAGCCGATCGCCTGTCCAGGCCTCGAGGAGCCCCTGCTAAAACAAGCGATGATCTACTGTTTTGCCAGGGAAGCGTCCTGAACAAGGCGCATGGCGCGAAGTGCCAGTACAGTCTTGCATATATATATATATATATACAAACGTAGACAGAAAGAGAGGGAGACCGCCTGTCGAAGTCTGCGAAGATCGATCCCCCAGGCGGCGGTTTATGGATAAATCCCCTCCTCGGAAGGCAGGAATCAGACAGGCGCACGAGCTGGAGCTTAGGCAGCGAGGCCCGAAGACATGCTGAGCCTGGCGCGATAAGGCTGGCGCAAGACTGGAGACACATTGAAGTTGAAGGTATGCCAAACTCCGCGTTACGTTGGTTGAAGTGACCTGCTTGGTGCAGAAGCATCGAACAGACCGTTGTCTTGCATTGGTAGGTTTGGTTCGACTTGATCATGTGTGATTCGCGTTGAATCGCTGTGGGTTTGTCCTGCTTGAATGAGTTGCACTGTGCCGCAGCATTGTAACAAATTGCGTTGGATTGCATTGCGCTGGATTCGTAGTCCTGATTCGAGTTCTGCTGATTGGTCTCGCATCGCTGCGCTTTGCTTTGCATTGCAATGCGTTTCTCTGCTTTACTTTGTTTTGCCCTCGTGGACTGCTGTGCGTTGCCTTACATGTGGTTTCACTGGCGTGCACTGCATCTACATATGGAGCACATCTCGGTGAGGAAGTCACAGGCTGTATGGAGCAGATTTCGGTGAGGAAGTCACAGGCTGGCATCCTCAAGGAGCCCTGCTTCGGGAAAGTCCTGAAATCTACAAGACTGCGCAGTAGAAGTTAGAGCACCTACTGAAAGGCCCGGTGGAGGAGACTGGAACGTGGAGGCTAGCTGGCCAGGGCTGGAACAGCGAACCGAGGCTGGGCACGACACGGAACAGGTGTGGCACACTGGCCAGGGCTCGAACCACTTGAGAGAGCGACTGCCAGGGCGGAAGAGGTGGCATGGGGCATCTTCTTCGGGCCACAAGGACAGGGGCCATGAAGGAAACGTGTCCGTGCCCTGGATGACAAGGCCTGGGCCTGTGGAGAGGGCCCCGTGCAGGCCGAAAACAGGCGACACCTCCAGAAACCGCTCCCTGAAAGCCATGATTCCCCATTGCGAGACATCGATATCTGCGCAACATCGGGAGCGGACCACCCCAGCAAGTTGTTCAAGCTGCATCCAGATGCGGCGACGAGGAGGGCCCCTCGAAGTCCAAAGCACCGAGAGCCTCGGGAGCCCGTTCCCCTCAGGAGCCCTCTCATTCATGGTGCCCTCTTCAAGACGAAGGCAGGATGAGGACCCACCTGGACGAGAACAAGTCGGGAATATCTGAGCGCTGACGGGCCTAGAGGATGCATCGGCGATGCGGCCGTTCCAGAGCGCTCGGGAACTTAGCCGCCCCGATACGCAACACGCAGCCCGTAGCATGTTGGCACGGAGCTCACGCAGACTGAAGACGTGCGTCTGGCGCGGCACTGTCGCCAAAACGTGAGCCAACACGTGCCGAGCCAACACGCTGCGTGTTAACACGGACGTTTTGAACACGGCACGTGTTGCATTTCAAAACGGGCCAATCGGGGCAGTTCAACTCGGGAGTGCTCTGAGAGCGTTCTGGAACGCTCTCGGACACGTACAACATGGGACCCGAGCAGATGCGGTCGAAGGGGCGCGCCGCATCGCCGAAGCGTCGTCCATGCCTCGGCGATGCATTGGCGACGTCGGCGAGGAGGAGAAATCTGGGCTTCACATCGAGCCGCTTTGCATTGGTGATGCGGCGCGGGGCCTTCGACCTCATCAGCTTCCACGGCGAGCCCGGAGGGGAAGTGAGAGGGGGCGGGCCTTCTCAAGAGGCCCGGAGTCCTCTGAGCAGTCCCCGAAGACGCAGAAGCCTATCAGAAGGCCAGAGGGCTTCCGAGGAGCCCGGCCGCCTTCTGCAACGGCAGCCCCCTCCTTTTCTCACTTCAATCCCCCTCGCTCGCCGCCCACAGCTGGGACCCCATCCTCTGGGAGGCCTGGGCCTCTGGAGCAGCCCGTCCGCAGCCTGGGCCTGCCAGGTCACGGCAGCTGCTCTTCCCACGTCCCCTCCGAGCGCACTGGCGCGCCGCCTCGGCGGCCGTCTCCGTCGGGCCCCGTGCGTGCTCTCGCCCCGTGCTGCTCCCCAGCGGCTGCGCCTCGCCACGAGTCGTCCTGCTCGGCCGCAGCGGGCCCGAGTCGTGGTGGCCCGGGCACCACCACCCCGCGCGCCGTGGCAGAGGGAGCACGGCCAACATCTGGCAATCTGCGGGCCCTCTGGGCAATGGCAACCGGGGCCGTCGCGCGAATTGACCCGGGATGTAAAGCGGATCCAGGGGAAGGGGCCTACGCTGCGAAGGAAGCACAGAGCGGCACCTGTGATCTGGAGAAAGGAAGAGAGCAAGAGAGAAGGAGATGGAGGAGGAGGATGAGGATAACGCATGAACGACAATACAACGGGTACACCACCCTTCCGAAACGGGCGGAATGGCGAAGATGGCCAAGAGAAGGAATGAGACTGCGCGGTTGGAAACTAGGGAGGGCGGGATCCCGTTCGGGCCCCTGGGTGTCATTTTCCGCTGGCCGCCCCACAGGCTTACGGCAGCGGCGCAAACTGCGGGACGGCAGTACCCGGGGAGGGAAGTCATGCTGTTGATGTGGATCAGACCGCGCTCCGCTTGACCTCCCAGGAGCCCGCGAAAGTGGCGACAGAGTTGGTCACTCCCCGGGAGGCGAGGTCTGGTTATGGTCCCTTTCTCCCCCCGTTCCGATGGACCTCCCAGGTGCCTGCGGAAGTGGCAGAAGCTTTTTGCAGGTGGCAGTCCCCAGGCAAGCGAGCGTGGTCCTTTTCAGGGCTGCACTCCGCCCTCCCAGGTGCCCACGAGAGTGGCGGTAGCTGCACACTTGAGCAGCCCCAGGAGAGGGCGAGTTCTAGTTCTAGTCCCTTTAGCCCCGCACCTCGCTTCACATCCCACGAGCTCACGAAAGAGGCGGCAATTGTACGGCCAGCAGCCCCTAGGGAGGTGGGGTCCTGTTATGGCCCCGTAGCCCCCGCACCCCGCTTGACCTCGCAGGAGCTCAAGAAAGTGGGGACGGTTGCGCAGGTGGCAGCTCTCAGCGAAGGCAAGGTCCAGCCTCGATCTGCAACAGGCACCGCGTCGCTGGAACCTCCCAGCGCCCGCGAGCGTGGCGACTGTCGCGCAGCTGGCAGCCCCCCAAGGAAGGCGAGGTCTGGTTTGGACTTGCCACGGACGCTGCTCCGCTGGACCTCCGAGAAGCTCCGCAAGGGGGCGACGGTTGCGCAGGTGGCAGCCTCCAGAGCAAGGAGGAACGAACGAACGAGCGACCGTCAGTGCGGAGAGCCGTGCGGGCCTGCTGGAGACCAGGTGAGTGAGGCCGTGGCCTCAAGGATACGATTGTGCATGGTGAGGCATGCACACGACACCTAAGAAAAAGTTCCGTGCAGCGGAAGGGGGGGAGGAGGAGCGGGAGGAGTCCTTGTTGTTGGGGTCGTCGTGCATCGGTGGTGGTGTGTCGCATCCAGAAAGGAGGGTGTCCAGCCGGACCTCCCAGGAGCTCGCGGACGTGGCGACCGTCGCGCAGGTGGCATCCCCTGGAGAAGGCGAGGTCTCGCTTCTCGATATCGCGACGGACAACAGTCTGCAGGGCCTCCTCCCTCCTCCCCTCTCCTCCTCTTCCCCTCTCCTCCCTCCCCTTCCCTCCTCCTCCTCCTCCTCCTCCTCCTCCTCCTCCTCCTCGTCCTCCTCCTCCTCCTCCTCCTCCTCCCCCCCCCTTTCCCTCCTCCTCCCCCCTCCCTCCCTCCCTCCCTCCCTTCCTCCCCTCAGCTGGCAGCCCCAAGGAGGACGAGGCCTAGTTAGGGTCCGATTGCGGCACCGCTACCGTGGACCTTCCAGGGACTCACGAAAAGTGGCACCGGTTGCGCAGGCGGCAGCACCCGGGGAAGGCGAGGTCCCGTTTGGATCTGCCACGGACGTCACTCCGTCTGGACCTCCCAGGGTCTCGCGTACGAGGATTGCGACAGTTGCGCAGGTGGCAGACCCTACGGAGGGCCAGGTCTGGTCTGGATCTACATGGGACGCCACTCCGTTGGACCTCAAAGGGATCACGAGAGTGACGACAGTTGCGCAGGTGGCAGCCCGCTACGGAGGGCCAGGTCTGGTTTGAATCTGCACCGGACGCCACTCCACTGGACCTCCCAGAGGCTCACGAAAGCGACGACACATGTGCAGTTGGCAGCCCTCAGGGAAGGCGAGGTACGATGCATCCAAGAGGCAGGCAAGAAGCAGGAGGCCAGAGGCAGGAGGTGGGAGGAGAAGGAGGAGAAGGAGGAGAAGGCAGCAGCGCTTTAACTCACAACGAGAACACCGCACAGGAGTGCTGGGAACAAAGGAGAGAAGGGAAGAGGCAGAAGAGAAGGGGGTGGAGAGCGGCCTTACTGTACCGTGCAGCCTTTCTTGATGTAGTACTTCTGGTGGTACTCCTCGGCATCGTGCCAGGGCTTTGCGGGCTCGAGGTGGACTAGAGGACTGCCCGCGTTGATGCGCGTCTCCAGAGCCTGTTTCTGCTCCTCGTTGTGGTACCACACAGCCGACATGTACTGCTGCTTCCCGCCCATTGGGGTATGGCCCCTGTAGAACTCATCGAGGAGCTGGTCGTAGCTGATCTTGTCGGGGTCGTACTCGATGCGGATGGCCTCGGTGTGCCCGTCCCCTCCGCAGACGCTCTCGTACGAGGGCTTCGCGTTCTCGCCGCCCGTGTAGCCCACGGATGTTGCGACGACCCCTTCCACTGCATCAAATTGCTTCTGAGGCCCCCAGAATCAGCCCATCGCGAACGTCGCGACGTCGACCTTCTTGCCTGGGCACGAGGAAACACACATGCTGAGGGCAACGGCCGGTGGATCCCGTGCTTCTCCCCGAGACCGGCTGCCCCTCCCGAGTCGTCGCTCGATGGCCCTGGGGGCCCGCCAAGGGCCCGCCCTCGGAGGCCGAAGGGGCGGCCACGGGACCCGGGGCCCCCCTTCTCCGGGGCCCGTGCTTCGGGCGCTGGCAGGACCGGGCTTCGTGGGGCGTGAGCTCGTGATGCTGTGCGAGGGGACGCCCCCCTCCCCCGCCCCGTTCCACTGACCGGAACTGCCGCCACCCGAAGAAGAACACCAGCCACGGCAGACCTGCTTGCTGGTGACTCTGGCCAATCTGGGGGGCTCCAGGGCCCTGCCCCAGGGAGGAGGAGGCAGGGGAGGCAGAGGAGGGGACGAGGAGGAGGCGGAGGAGGGATGTTGGGAGGCTGGAGGAGGAGGAGGAGGAGGAGGAGGAGGAGGAGGAGGAGGAGGAGGAGGAGGAGGAGGGAGGAGGGAGGAGGGAGGAGGAGGGGAGGAGGAGGAGGAGGAAGAAGAGGAGGAGGAGGAGGAAGAAGAGGAGGAGGGGTCCTGGCTAGATCCGACAGTTCTCATCATCGCAAGACATCAGCGGGGTCCATCCTGGGCGGTTGCTCAAGCAGCGCCCAGCCGCAGCGACGAGGAGGGCCGCCGAAGGCCGAGGAGGAACGAGGAGCCCGGGAGGGAGGAGGAGGAGGAGGAGGAGGAGGAGGAGGAGGAGGAGGAGGAGGAGGAGGAGGAGGAGAGGGAGGAGGGAGGGGAGGAGGAGGTAGGAGGGAGGAGGAGGGAGGAGGAGGAGGAGGCGGAGGAGGAGGAGGAGGAGGAGGAGGAAGGAGGAGGGGAGAGGAGGGGAGGGAGGAGGAAGAGGAGGAGTAGGAGGAAGAGAAAGAGGACGAGGAGGAGGAGGAGGAGGAGGAGGAGAAGGAGAAGGAGGGAGGAGGGACGAGCAGGAGGGAGGAGGAGGAGGACGAGGACGAGGACGAGGAGGAGGAGGAGGAGGAGGAGGAGGAGAAGGAGGAGGAGGAGTAGGAGGAAGGGAGGGAGGGAGGCAGGGTGTGAGGAGACCGAAAACCCTCAAGACTCCTCTGTCTTCGTCCTGCGGTAGCGCACGCGGGGAAGGCGCAAGAGGGTGGGCTTCTGAGCGGGGGGTGGGGTCTCCAACAGGAAGCCGGGAGCCTCCCAGCGGGGCCCCGTGGGGCCTTCGAAGCAGGCTTCTCGGAAGCCGGGATGGGCTCCCAGGAAAGCCCCCCTGCCTGATGTGAGCAGACACCCACCCTTCACAGAGCCAGGGCTCGAGCGAAACAGCGTGCTTCCGTTCTTCGCTTTGCTCTCGTGCCTCCGTCGTTCTGTCCTCGTCCTGCCTATAGGCCTCCTAGCTGGGGTCCGAGTAGATGGAGTCGGAGGATCGCGCCGCATCGACGACGCATCCACGACATCCGCGTGAAGCAAATCGGGCTGCACATCGAGCCGCATCGGCGATGCGGCGCGATCCTCCGATCCCCTCTGCTCCGATCCCATCTGCAGGGAGGCCTAAACTCCCTTGCTCTGCCTTCGCCCTGCCTTGGCCACGAAGCGATATCAAAACGAAACCGGCCCACGACATCGCCAGGGCACCGCTTCACTCGCGCGCCGCTCCCCCCCGCGTGTGCGCCGCCGGCTCCCACCAAGGGAGAGCAGGGGCCACCGCCACTGGGCACCCATCGGGGGGGGGGGGGGGGGGGGTGGCATGAGGGGTCGACCCGCAGCTCCCCTCCCTCCTCCTCCTCCTCTCCTCCTCACCTCCTCCTCCTCCTCCTCCTCCTCCCCTTCCCCTCCTCCTCCTCCTCTCCACATCCTCTCCTCCTCCTCCTCCCCCTCCTCCTCCTCCCCCCCTCCTCCCCTCCTCCTCCTCCTCCTCCTCCCCTCCTCCTCCACCCCCTCCTCCCCCTCCTCCCCCTGTCCTTCCAGTCTGAGGGGTCGAACCGCAGCTCCAGACTGGATGGCTACGCCGGGCGTGTTCGGCCCTCAAAGAGCTTGAGAAGGAACCGCTCTCTTTCCGGCTCTGGTCCGCTCCTCTCCCCCCCCGCACCCGCCCTCCCGCCCCCCCTCCCACCCATCGCTTCCCCCACCTCCTCTTCCTCCCCCTGTATATCCAATCCATTCTCCACCTGGGGCTGAAAGCGACCCCCCCACCCCCCCCCCCCTCCGAGGCCCGAGGCGTGCTCGGTGGGCGTGGCCCCGGCCCCAGACATGCCCACGCGATGCCCCCCTGCCTTTACTCGAGGCGCGGCCCCTGCCCTAACAAAAGCCCGGCCCCCCCCCATTCCCGGGTGGCCGCCGGCTCTCCCGCCCGGGCCGTGCCCGGGGCGGCCCCTTCCAGGCCAGGCGAGGGCCCCCCCCCTCCGAGGGCGCCAGACCCCGCCCTGCTCCCCGCGGCGGCGCGAGCATGTCTGGGGCTCCTCCCCGGAAGCCCGCGGTGGTGGCCGTCGCCGCCGCCGCCCGCGGCTCGCAGCTGCACCCCGCGCGGCGAGAAGGGCGGGGAGGCCGGCCCCGCGAACGCCGCGGGGGCCAGAGCGGCGCGTCCTCCGGGGGGCTCGCCAGGGCGGTCCCGGCCGAGGGCCGCGTCGGCCACCCAAGACACAGCGCGAGGGGAACGTTCAGGAAAACGACAAAAACACAACTCAACAATATCATTTGGATCTCAATGTGTCTTGAAGATTACCAAATCGCCGGAGCATGACGTTTTCAGTTTGCGTCACAACGGCGCCCGAGCAACCCAACACAACTCCTGCATGCCCCCCCACCCCCGCTGGTCTCCCCAGACGCGCTGAGCAGGGGATGCGTCGACCCCTATCCCGGGCTCTGGGAGGTTTTCGAGTGGACCAGAGATTCGAACGAATGTGTTCATGCGCGGCCATCACGGGCGTTATGGGGGGGAGGGGAAGGGGGGGGGACGGGAAGGGGCATCACGTAGCGCCCCCCCCCCCCCCCAAGACCTCCAAGCTGCAATGCCGGACGCACTGCGGCAGTGCTGGGGACGCACTGAGGAGGGGGAACGTTACGTTATGGGGGGGGGCGTAACGCGCGTTATGGCCCAGAGGGTATACCCCCCCCAAAAAAATATACTCTCTCTTTAGGGCCCAACCCTGGGATATACGATGGGAGGCGTCCATCCTCGATGAGGGTGCGTCCGTCCGAATGTCCCCTCGGGGTAAGCCCAGGGTTCCTTCCCTCCGTTTTTAAGCGGCTTCATGTTTCGTCGAAGTCGGAAGTGGGGGAGAAAAATTGCCTGCGAGCGCCTGGGTCGTAGCAGAACTCAGAACGGAGGTTTTGCGACGTTCTCGGCCTCGGGGGGCCGTCCACGGGCCCCCGGCTCGGGATGGTAGAGGCCTCCTAGCTGGGATCCGAGCGGATGGGGTCGGAGGACCGCGCTGCATCGCCAATACATCGGCTCGTCGGCGATGCATCGGCGACGTCGGCGTGGAGAAAATCGGACTCCATCTCGAGCCACATCGCCGATACATCGCCGATGCGGAGAGATCCTTCGACCCCACAGAACGGAGGGGCCCGACCACGAGAGACCTTCCACAAGAAATCCGACCCTGAGACCCCAGGACGTCCGTGGGTTTTTGGCGTGGGAACGTCACGCTTTCCACGGCAAGCCCATCGAAACCCAGGAAACCCTGGAGGGAGGGCCCACGAGTGGAGGAGGAGGAGGAGGAGGAGGAGGAGGAGGAGGAGGAGGAGGAGAAAAGGAGGAGGGCCGGGGTCGCGGGCCGACGGGCAGAGAACGGGCCAATGACGCGCCCGGAAGAGCGCCCCGCGACCCCCCCCTTCGGGGGGCCGGATGGGCTCGTCGTCGGCGCCGCCATCCTTCTCTTCCTCTTTTTTCTCCTCCACCTCCTCCTCCTCCTCCTCCTCCTCCTCCTCCTCCACTCGGGCCGGAGGGCCCGGCCCTCCTCCTTTTTTCCTCCTCCTCCTCCTCCTCCTCTCCTCCTCCTCCTCCTCCTCCTCCTCCTTTTCTCCTCCTTTTCTCCTTCCTTTTCTCCTCCTCCTCCTCCCCTCCTCTCCTCCTCCCCCTCCTCCTCCTCCTCCTCACTCCTCCTCCTCCTCTCTCCGAGGGCCCGGCCCTCCTCCTTTTCTCCTCCTCCTCCTCCTCCTCCTCCTCCTCCTCCTCCTCCTCCTCCTCCTCCTCCACTCGTGGGCCCTCCCTCCAGGGCACCCTGGAGGCGAGCAGGGTGTTTCTTGGCATGGGCCCCCCACTGTGGAAGAGCGGCTCGGGACGAGAGGCCGGCGCCCGGGGAAGGGGCCGGGGCTCCCGGGGGGGGGGGGTCGCTGCTCGACGAGATGAGCACAGCGCAGATGTCTGGGTCGGGGGCGGTCGAGAAGGGAGCGCGCTGCTCATGGCCAGGGGCATGTGCGCGGACGGGGGACCCGTGGGGCATGTCCTCCGACGGACGGAGTCTGGAAGAAACATACGGGAAGAGTCCCAACACAAGCAAACAAGCAAGAATCGTCCCCATACTATTGTTGTACGATTCTAGAATCTGACTCCTGTAGAGGGCCATACCCGAGTTAAGACGAGGGGGGAACCAGGGGACGTGCTGAAAGAAGAAGAGGGGGCCACGAAATCCGGGGAGAACTCTTGGCGCTGGCCATGATTCCCACCCCCAATCGTCATCACCCCCTCTGGGCCAAACCCGACTGTTCCACACAACATGGAATCCCGGTCTGTTTCTGGGCGCAGCCGTTCATGTTGTGCTGAAGGGGGTTCCGTTTTGGCTTTGGCGCGGCACCCGCTACTGAGGGCGAAGGGGCCCCATCCAGGGCTTTGACGAACGTGATCATGCGGCTGCTGCGGACAATACAGAAGACTGCCCGAGACCCAGACACCACTTCCTTCGTTGTGATATTAGCTGCGAGGTCCCCCCCTCGGTTTGCTCCGCAGGGTGGTCGAAGAGGATCGGATCGGATCAGGGGTCCGCAAAAGGGCCTCAGCAGGAAACCGTTGCCAGGGGAGCGGCTCGAGCTGGCTCAAGGCTCAAGGCTCAAGCACATCCGATATCCTACCTCCAACTCCTCCTCCACCCTGCGCCCACTCTCGCATCCTGACTCGTTCCTGCCATTCTGTCTATATCGGAACTTGCTGTGCAATGGCAACGGCTACGGAGCGAAGGCAGCACGCTCGCCAGCCGGGGACCCCCGCAGGTAAGGACCTGCAACGCGACGCCCGCCAGCGCCTTCTGAGCCCTCTGCACGCGATGGGTGGGGCGCGCGATCTCGCTCCCCCATCGGCACGCGGAGCGGCATTCGACCGCGACGCCGAGCACTCCGCAGGATGCGGCACGTGGAGCGGCAGCACGGCCGCGGGAGCAGCAGCAGCAGCAGCAGCAGCAGCAGCAGCAGGCACTCACGTACGCTCCAGGAGGTTGCGGCCTTCTTGGAACAAGAAGTCCAGCCACCGAGGAACGCGGCTGCCGGCTTGGAGCGCCAGGTGCCCGAGCTCGGTGGGACGATGGAGGCGCGGATGACAACATCCGAAGCACGTTTGGAGGATGTGGACATTCGCCTCACGAAGCTGGAGAACTCGGAGGGCTAACGTGCAGGCCCCCAGACAAAGGCGGAGGTCTGGGACCAGATGAAGGCCCTGGAGATGGAGGTTGTCATGCTCTAAGAATGCGACCAACCAGAACATGAACTCCGGTAACCTTACAAACCATATTGGGCATACAGCCGTGTTTGGGGGGTTCCGTGGCGCCGCGAACCAGGACGAACTTGACAAGTGGATTCCGCGCGCTCTAGCAGATGCGAAGACTACTCCGCCAGTTCAGACGTTCATCGAAGGCGAGTTCTCTTCGTTCAATGGGGTCGCCTTCGGCAAATACTCGTCTGCAGTCGAACGGGGGTCTGCGGTGGAAGCCACCCGCAAGGCCTCGCTAGAATACGGCGGGCAGAAAATGCGGGCCAAGCCAGAGCAGCCCCTCGAGACAAGGGCGTTGCAGAGCGTCCTATTCGGAGGCAAGAAGACGCTGGTCGTCTGGGGATTCGACGAGAGAAGTCTCTGGGCATATGCTTCAACCATGAGTTTGTCTTGCGGGAACGACCTCGTGATCAAAGTGGCCGTGGATTACAAGACGCCCACTATTGAGTATGGCGCGGAGTGGGAGACAGACCTCATGCCAGACGGCGCGAACAAGGCCGTCGATGACCTGCTCGACGCGGCGAAGGAGAAGCTGCAGCGAAGCTCCGCTCCAAGCAAGGGCCTCGGCAAAGGCAAGGGCGTGCGGTCTTTGTAGGAGCTGCCCCGATCGGTCACGGACCCGTCCAATCTTGAACGTGTTCGGCAGCCTCTGTGGATCTTCTGCAAAAATGCAAGGATCAGGTCCCCCGCGAGGCCAGCTAATTCACCTGCGGAACTTGATGCGGTGAAGTGGGCGCATTGTTTGTGCCTGCGCGACAAGAGCCACATAACCGGATGAGATGCTTCATGCGGGCCAACGCCTAATTTCCGGATTGCGAAGCACGCCATGAAGGTGCAGCTGTACTTTCGCATGCAGATCTCGCCGGCACAGTCAACAGACTTCGTCTAGTCTGGAATAACCACTGCAGTTGACATTGGTACTGATTTGGGACACAACTTTCAGATCTTCGCTGCTTACGCTCCTCATCTTGGTGACGGCCACGCTTGTCTGCTCGACCTCTACGCGGAGCTGCAACATCTGGCGGTTGAAACCGCGCACTCTGATGATTGGCGCAGATTTCAACACGCGACTCTGGCTAGGCCTGCGCAATGACCTGTTTTGTGGGTTCGCTTCAGAGCACAAGCTAGACATCGCTACAGACGATGATAACATTCCTTGGAACGACAAATGCACCTCTGAGAGCACACTGGGGAAGCGACGGTAATTGGATTACATTCTCGTCGACAACACTTTCTGCTTCAGCGCGGCCAGGGCGTCAAACCAGCTCGACATTGGGTCAGATCACCGGAGCTTTGTGGCATGCCTTGATATTTTCGGGCCGCTCGCGGAGAGACCCACTCGACCGAGACGCGCGAGATGGCGAGGGTCGTCACAGCATCAGGACACAATAGAGACCATGCTGGAGGTTTTTCCTGGTCAGTCAGTTCAAGATCTACAGAAGGTTGTGGTTGATGCGGCATGCCTGTCTGGGGCGCTGGAGCGTCCCCAAAGATGCCGGAGGCCATGGCGCAACCGCGATCCTCGAGAACTACGGCGCCAATGCCGGCAGTGCTCGGACTCGTCCGAGAGACGCCAGCTGTCCAAACTAATAGCCAGCGGCACGAGAGAAGCTCTGCGGCAGTGGCACACAAAGAAAATGCGCGTGCAACTTGAGTTTTTTCAGATCTGAAGAAGATTCTAGCACTCTTTGCGGGGCCTGTGAAAGGCAAAGCAGCGCTGCGACCTGACCCGCAGGCCTTCGCGACCACGTTGCAGGGCGTCCACTCGTCGGAGGCCTACGTGCCACCCCCCCAAGACACATCGCAGCTCCAACGTATACCAGATATAACGCCGGGATAACTGCAGACAGCTCTCAAGGCGATGGCCTGCAAACGATGTGCTGACAAACGTGGTGCGTCGTTGGAAATGTTTCGCGGTTCGGGCCCGCTTGCCCAATCAGTCTTGGTTGCGTGTCTAAACGGCGTCGTGCACACGGGCGTCTTTCCTAGCGACTGGAGGGAGTTGTTGCATGTGATGAGTCCCAAGGCTGGCAACGCTCTGGACCCCAACAACTGGAGGCCATTGACTATTTTGGACATCTCATACAAGATGCTCGTCTGAATATTGCACGACCGCCTCAAAAGTTTTCTGCGGCCCCGCCAGCCGCCAGAGCAGCTGGGCTTTCGATCCGCCACTGGGACAGAGCACGCGCTCTTGACACTAGGGAACGTTATTCAGAAACCAATTGAACTTGATTTGCCGGTATGTATCGTGAGCATCGACTTGACCAAGGCCTTCGACCGAAGTAAACATCACGCGCTATTCGCTGCCACGTCAGAGAAAAGAGTTCCTGTCGAGTACCGCACCCTGTTTCAATGCTTGTGCACCGCTCAGCGCGGTATTGTTGATAGCTGTCAGTTCGACAGTGGACGCGGTGTTAGACAGGGTGATGTGATTAGTCCAATGCTCTTCAACGCTGCGCAGCGGCGGCAACTAGCCGGTGGCAGGCTTGGTTTGGCAATTGCGGTCTCTTGCTGAAGCCGCAGAACGGGCGTTTGACGAACATTCGGTGTGCAAACTGTTTGCTCTTATTTGCTCGGCCGCTTGATGATGCAGTGTTTATGCTCGATTGCCTCGTGGAGGAGCTGAACAAAGCCGGTTTGTCAGTCAACGCTCGGAGCGCTCGGAAGACGAAGATTCTGACAACAGAAGCCAACGTTGCAGCTGACGAGGTCCCGCTCTTCCTTGATGCCGGCAGCGGGATGGTGCACGTTGTAAAGCACGCGGGCACGCACAAATACCTTGGCTGGCTGCTGAGCGCGGCCATTTGAGGGTGCTCTGTGAGTGAGCACCGCATGAAGTGCACTTGGCTGAAGTACCATCATTTGCAGACACCATGCGGAACCGCAACATTCCGATCAAATTGCGCCTGCGTCTGTTCGACTCCGAGGTGACGACGTCTGTCCTCTACAGTCTGACCACAACGCCACTCACCCAGAAAGACCTGGACAAGCTGGACGCGCTACAGAGGAAAATGTTGAGGCGTATAGTTGGGTGGGTACGTCTGGAGTAAAAAGCATGGCAGCTTACTGGCCGTCCATGAAGCGCCGGCTGGAGGCGGCTCTAGCACAACATCCAGTCACACAATGGAGCAACAGGCGCAACCGCCAGAGAGATTTGCTAGTCCGACAAATCGAACACGGACATCCGTCGCATGCTTGGCGACCTAGTCGAGCTCGCCATCGAGGCCGACCGCTTCAGAGGTGAACCGATTGAATCTGTGCAAGTCAGCACGGGGTTCTTCGTGAAGGCCCCCGCGAACGAGATCTGACGGTTTTCTTCCCTTCTGCCGCCTTTCCCCCGCCCTCTTTCGCTCCCCGCCACTGCCCGGCCGAGAAGCAATCCACGTAAGACGTTCGCACGTTTGCCCGGATGCCAGAGGCACGGGTCAAGTTTTCCCCCCGAGTTCAATATAAGCACGGCCTTTGGGCCGATCTGGAGCAGCGAAGCGCAGCGTAGCTATGTTCGATATACCACCGAGGGGGATGAGGCGGAAGAGAAGGAGGAGGAAGAGGAGGAGGCGGAGAGGGAGGGTCGAGGAGGAGCAGGAGGTAGAGGAGGAGGAGGAGGAAGAGTAGGAGGAGGAGCGCCATTGCCAAGAGGAAGGCGGACAGGAGCACGAACGAACGAGAAGAGGCACGTCCAGGGGCAAGATAAATCCACGCCTCTCAGGGAGGCTTTCCCACACGGCGCCCGAGACAGCGAAGAGGAGCAGAAGAAGGCAGAGGCGGTCCTGGAGGCACCTAATTGGAAATCGAGACGCGGCACCCACTTGCTTTGCCAGACTGGGTGCCCACTTGACAACTCAGAGTCAGCCGCCCACCTGACAAAGGAGCATGTCGCTCCTTCACTGTCTACAATCCGCGCCTACTTGCAAACTGGGACGTGGCATCTATTTGCGTTGCCCGACCAGGCGCCTCCTTGACAACGTAGAACCAGGCGCATGCTTAGCGAAAGCGTTCCTGCACCTGGAAGCCTGAGCCCATTATCAAATACAATCGGCCAGCGAGGGCATTCGACGCAGGAACTGCGACAATCGGGCCCGAGCACTTGATTGGAGTCTGTCCCTTCGGAGGCCGCCTCTTTGGCAGTACATATATGGTAAGACGTGCACGAGGGATCGCAGAGCAAAGCACAAGACACAAGCTGAGGGAGCGGGAGCGGGAGGAAGGGGGCAAAGCAGCGACGAGCAAACCCAAGATATGAAACGAAAGAGGGTGGAAGACGGGGGAGCAAAAGAAAGACGTACTCGCAAAAAATGCGGAATGTCATAATGTGTTCTAGCTCGTTCTGCTTGGAAGACCCACAGAAAGATACAGGGTTGGAGAGTGTCGGAGAATCGCCCAAAGCAGCACCATGTGTTGACCAAGGCGCGCAGAATCGAAGCAAGCACGCACAGAGGGACGTGATTGGCGATAGAAGCCAAGGAGGAAACACAACACATCAGCACATTGTCCGAGGACGATATCTATATGTACACATACATGCATACATACATACATACATACACACACATACATACATACATACATACATACATACATACATACATACATACATGCATGCATGCATGCATGCATACATACATACATACATACATACATACATACATACATACATACATACATACATACACACACACATACATACATACATACATACATACATACATACATACATACAACCATACATACATACATACATACATACATACATACATACATACATACATACATACATACATACATACATACATACATACATACATACACACGGATGCGCATTTCTATGGTCACAGGGGCCTAGATGCCTTCGACATCCTTCAGAGCCTTGGTTGTGGCACTCCGAAGCCCCCTCTCATGGGAAGCAGGGACATAGGGAATACACGCTAACGCAGTGTGCGCAGTAGGTGTGAGTTCATGTGGTGGAAGATGGATGGATGCATTGAACCAGGCGTCATTCCGACACGCAACAATACATACCCAATCATCGGCCATGTCGGCAGTAAGGTCATTAGCCTCAGAGAGTACACGGGAGGGCACAGCACGTCGGCACTGGGCAGCGCGAGCCCCCCTCCCAAGCCTACGCGCCTCGACAGAGAATCCGACCTGGGCCAGGGAAACCCGGAGGTCAGACGAAAACGCATTGCGAGGGGCAGCGCGCAGGATCTGGTGAGCCGAAACTTCTAGCTTCAACGTGCGCCCACTAGGGCGGTAGAGTTGGCCAACATACAGGGTAGAACAGCCTGAGACACTACCACGGGCAATGCTGCGGGTCGGCCCCAGACCAAGAGCACGGATGTGCCTCTGCCCCGAAAGTCGCCTAACGCCAGAGGCGAGCCGTCTGCATTGGTCACCGTCTAGCCCCACGGAAAGGCCACGACATTGGCCGCACGAGACGAGGATGCAAGACTTGAGAAACATGCCGCGAAGAAGCAATTGGGCCTCGAACGCGCCCTAAGACCGCCTGGGTGCCCATCAGCTCCAAGAAGAGCCCCGCTACTTTCGCAACGATCACACAGACAAATACGCCACAGCCTGGGACGTCGCACACATCGGCCCCACCGATCCCCGCGTCGTCGTCGGAAGCTCCAGGGACCGCGAGACTCCGCGGAAGGCGAGAACCACGCTGCCTGAAGATGGCGCCGAAGGCCAAGGCAGAGCTGCCACCGCTGAGTGGGCGTCCCCGCTCGAGATGCCGCGCCCGGCGCCGCAGCCGGCCCCGGCAACTCACCCCAAAAAACATATTCTATGATACAGAGCCTTTGCTTGAAGGGGCCCTGGAACACACAAACAAATACACACAAATAACCGGATTCCCCACATTTTCTTATATTTTCTGGCTTTTGTCTTCCCACCCAATTCCCATATTTTCCCATAGTCTCCGGGGAACCGACGATTCATTGTGTCTGTGTTTTTTTCCCTCCTGATTTCTGCGCGTCGATCCCCGCTCGGCACGCCCATCAGCAGGAAAACCAAATGGATGAGCTTGTGAAGGAGAGAGGGAAGGCAGCGCGAATGTCGCAGAAGACGAGCCCCGCTCTCTGCTGGAACCCCTGCTGGGCGAACCAGGAGACAGCGCGACCTTCGAGCTCGATGATATTCGGTGGCACGCGCCTTTCAGGGACAAAGCCTCGCTGCCAGTCGACGACGCATACCTGACAGATGTAATTCAACATCGTGTTATGCGCGGTCGAGACGAGCATGTCAGCCGACTCCAGAAGGCAAATCGGGCGCGTCGCGTCCCAGGTTCTGCATAGCAGGCCAAGCATGTCCTCGGGAACCGCGGCCTTGGCCTGAAAAGCGCACTGGCCGTATGGAAGCTGGCGGGAGGAAGCAACTGGATAAACCTCTGTTGGAGCGGAAAGAGGGTCTCCATGGCAGGGGGCTCCGCTGCGAGACCAGCTGGAGCACGGAGACCCGACGGGGCCGGCATTGGTATCTCTGATCCTGGAAAAGCAATCGACACGTCCGTCGTAGCACAACCCCCCTCGACAATGGCAGGAGCCTGCCAGACAAAGGAGGCGAGCTCCAGAAGCGCCACAGGGTCGCACCTCCGCTCTCTATGCACCCCCACCCCAAGTGGACCGCAAGACGTCCACGCTCAGCAAGCCCAGCCAGGAAGATGCGACGGAGGCCCGAAGGGTGCCAGGCCGAACAACACTCGAAGAGCCCCGATCGCATGGCAGCCTTACGAGGGAGAGGCAAGTCCTGATCAGCGTGTGGCTCATGAAGCCTGGCTTCCAGCTGTCTCGTCTGCAACGACCCGAGAAGTCGATGAAACTTAGAAGGCCGGTCCAGAACATCGAAGGCTCATTGCAGACAGACTCGAGATCAGGACAGGCTCGAGGAGCACGCCGAACGAAATCGCGAGCCCCTTCGCCTCACTGTACGCAGGAGGGCCATGCGCCACGATGTACGCTCGGCATCCGAGTCGGCCCCGTTCTCCCCCAGACGCCTCAGCATGAGCTTAGCAGTAGCCCTGAACGTCTCTCGTGATCTCCAGCCTAGCCTCTCCCCAGGGCCCTCAGGGGGTCGAAGTCAGCGACGATCTGCGCGCAAGCCCCAGGGTAAAGCGGATGCTTGCTCACCCAACTCGGCGCGCAAAACATCGGGGGACGAGGTCGTCGGCGACAGGCTGGCGCGGACGGGGGCGTGATCAGAGAGCTCCGCGAGATCCGACGCCACCCCCAAGACCAGACTGTTCGGGCTCAGCCCCAGGAGATCCGCCGAATGCGCGTTGGTCAGGATACGACCCAAACGTGCAAAGAAAAAAAGACGACCCTCGCGGGCAACGTGCAGCTCGGCGCAACCGCGACCCTCCCCGCGAGGTGCCGTCCGCCCCCCCCCCCCCCCTCGCAGCAGTAGTCGAAGCCGCCCCCGGCGAAGAGGAGGGTCTCCGACGGCGGCGCGAGCCGAGCGGCAGCGTCGCAGAGGAAGGCGAGCTGCCGAAGGGTGGTGCGACCTTGACAGCTGCGCAGGCTGGTGACCCCGATGGCGGCCCGACGGCCCAGACGCGGTGAGAGAAAGCGCACGGCCAGGGACAACGACACGATGCTGAACGCGATCGCACCGATTAGCCAGCACAGGCTTGATGGGAACAGCGCACCCCCAGCATCCCCCCGAAGAAACGCCACGAAGCCGACAACCCCATTCATCTTGGAAGCCAGGTGGATGTCAAATTCGGTGCCGCGCGCCTCCTCGAGAAGAACGATGTGGCTCTGCTGGGTGTTACGTTTCAAGTGTGCAATCTTCCTGGCGCCTAGGATATGATGACGAGGGCGGCTGTTGAACAAGCAGTGGGCGTTCCAAGAGATGATGGATAGATGCTGTTGAAGCGCGCAGGGCCGACTGTTGCTCGCCAGGCCGATGTCCCACGGCCCCGAGGCATCAGCGGGAAATAGACGACGTGGCGGCCAAAGCGCTGCATTCCGAAGATACCGAGCTAGCCGTAGAATAAGCAGGAAGAGCTATAAGGCGACGAATCATCAGATGAAACTGGCCAAGGCCACGAATACAGCCACCATCTGACGCTTGCGCTACTGTGGAAGGACGGGAAGGAGCAAGAGGAGATCGAGACGAAGACGCCATTCCTGAGCTGCACTCAGCCTGGGCACCCAGGGAACATCATCATCAGCATCATCAGCATCATCAGCATCATCAGCATCATCGGCAAGTTGTGGCGTTTCATACAGCGGCCCAGACCTCCAGGACGTAGCAGCACGTGTGAACTCAAGCGCCTTGTCGTGGTTGATGCCGAAGCGCTCGAGGGCATCGAAGTCCATGTTGATATGCTTCGCGCTGCCGACCCCGTCAGTGATGTGCACAGTCACCTCCACTCCATCGCCCTGGGCGATGAAGAGCAAGCCCTTCTGCCCGTTGGAACCCAGGGTGAACTTGGGGCCCCACGCCCAGGCAGTCTTGAGGTGGGAATAGACCAACTGGCACAACCCACCCAAAATGTGATCTGCCGACCGCGGACCCCTAGGGTTGAGTCCATCCGGGCGCGAGATGGGGCGGGGTTTCGTGTCCTGGGATCCGTCCACGAGAAACCCCCGTACCTTGAACTGGTCGAGCGCGTCGCGGGCCTGCTCGACATATTCGAACTGTAACACGTAGGGCTGGAAGAGGCTCTTGGCCACCACAGCGGCCTTCATCGAGACGTGCGATGGTAGAGCAGTCAGCAGCGCGCCGCCATGCGCAATGAGGGCCGTTGCCAGCACGCTCCTGGGGTGGTCACCGATCCACAGCTTGGACTTGTTGACCTCCTGCTAAGCGAGAGCAGGGGAAACGCGAGATCTCGCAGTTCCCGAAGAGAAGGAGGACCACGACGTGTCAGCAAGCGGCTTCTGCAGCTCCATGACCGTCCGGGTGAGTTGCTGCACCTTGCGTCTCTAGCTTCTTGAAGTTCGAATCGCCGTCGCCCCCTCTGCCATTTGCCCGTCGAGTGCAGCGAGGACGGTTGCTCTCTGGGCGACTCCCCCAGAGAGGCCATGCGATCGCCGCTCTCGTCCATCCTGGCGTTGGGCTTCACGGCCTGCGCGTCGGCCTTGGCGATGGAGGCATCCACCGACGTGCGAGTGGCCATAATGGTGTTTATGGTACGCAGCATCCCGAAGAGCTTGCCCGTCATGGGGTAGGCCAGCAGGCGGACTCGCAGCGGGAGCAGGCGGCCCCGGGGGACGGCAGGGGCGCGAGAATGCTCCGCGCAGCCTGCTCGCCGTCCTTGTCGACAACGCAGCCGCCGCTGTCGACCAGGCCGATGACCTCCCCGAAGCCCCCGGAGAGCCGTCCTCCATCGGCGACTCGCCGGGGCGCGTCTCCGTGCCGAACGAGGGGTCCAGGCCCAAGCTCGCCGCCGCGTCGAGCTCGCACTCCTCATCCTTCGGCTGCGGGTGCTCGTGCGCGGGCTCCGCGCGGGTGTCGTCGGCAGGCCGCTTCGTGGCTACGGCAACCTCCGACGGCAATGGGAACAGCGGAGACGACGACGCAGAAGGGCTCCATGGATCACGCCGCCGAGAGGGGATCTTGACTGCCATGAAGGCCTCGGCGTCGGAGCTTTTCTTCTTGAAGAAAAGTGCCCCCGCGGGCCGGCGGAGGAAGCCGCGGCAGCAGGCGCCAACGGCGGGATCTAGAGGAATGGTGAGCGTGATCTTCTGCTCACGCCCGAGCCGCTCTCGGAAGCAGTGGGAACCAGTATGCGAACGCGAAAATGTCAAAGTGCGTGAGAAAGGGCCTGTGGGAGCAGCCGTCTGACTGCTGCTCCCGCGAGCCTCGCTGGTCACTCAACCACCTCGAGGACATGGTGCACTTGAGCCAAAATCGCGACGGAAAGAGGAAGGGGAAGAGGAGGAAGAGGAGAAGGAGGGTCGAGAACTTGGAGGCCGTCTTGGCCTCCCTGGAGTAGCCAGGGACCCCTTGGACCAGAATCATCCCTGGCGGCACCCGAAGGAAGAGGAAGAGGCGGATGATGAAGGCGAGGGAGGGGGAGTTGCCGATGCTTGCCCTCCCCCCAATGCCGCCTACTGTTGGCAACGTGGGTCAATTCCAAAATGGGGCAGCTGAGGGCATGGGTATGCCGCAAGTGCGGCGCACCCATAATTACCCTCGGCCTCATCGTAGATGCAAAGCTGCAAAGAGGAAGATCAGGAATAAGACGACTCCTATTTCTCCTCCTCCTCCTCCTCCTCCTCCACCTCTTCCTCCACCTTCTCCTCGTGTCAGACTCCGATGTTGAAGGAGAATCCGACTTCGAGGGCTTCGAGGAAGCCCACTTCACCGCCCTGATGACCGACCAGGGCCAAGCCAAGCCTCCTCTTCCTCCACCTCCCCCTCATCATCCTCCTCGCCTTCCTCGTGCCCCTGCCTGCTCCTCGGGAGCAGCAGGCAGGAGGGCGAGTGAGACAGGTATGTGGTGACATCCGAACCCTACCCCCGCCGCCCGTCGGTTCTCCTGCATCCATGGGAGAGGCGAGGGCAGGGTTCGGATCCCGCCACACGCTCGACGAACACCGGTTCGGATTTCGCCGCCAAGCGGAGGAGACACCCCGGCGTCCCCCGCCCGCCAGCGCGACGCCCGCCGCGGCTGCGCCCGCCGCGGCCACGGCGGCCCGCGCCGCGGCGCGCCCGCCGCGCTGCTGCCGGAGCATGTGGGCGGGCGCCTGCCCGAGGGGCCTCCTCCTCCTCCTCCTCCTCCTCCTCCTCCTCCTCCTCCTCCTCCTCCTCCTCCTCCTCCTCCTCCTCCTCCTCCTCCTCCCTCCTCCTCCTCCCTCCTCCTCCTCCTCCTCCTCCTCGCTTCTCCTCCTCCTCCTCCTCCTCCTCCTCCTGCTCCTCCTCCTCCCTTCTGCGTCGCGTGTCACGGCGGCTGCCCCGGCGACACGCTGTGCCCTGCGAGCACGCGTCGCCGCTCTCCGCGGGGTGGGAGGCCGGGAAGGGCTCGGGGCACTGGCGGCCGGGAGTGGGGGGCGTGGACGGCGGGCTGCTCCGAGGCGTGAGGGGCCAGGACCAGAGGAGCGACAGGCCCAGCCAAAGCTCCTGGCCGCACGATCACACTGGGGGGTCCTGAGGGCTGTCGGTGTCCTCACACCCTCCCCTCCCCCCGTCCCTCCCTCCTCGCACCCTCCCTCCCCCCTCCTGTCTCCTCCTCCTCCCTCCTCCTCCCTCCTCCCTCCTCCCTCCTCTCTCCTTCTCCTCCATCCCATTTCCTCAGTAATACCTCTTCCCTGTCGCAACCCCCGACGTGTCGGTAGGGCGGGCCGAGCGTTTCGCTTGAGACCGTCCTTGAGGTTTACAACAGCTTCACGCATATAGGGCGGGTCATTCTCAAAATGTGGTTCTCGCACCAGCACCGCGTACATTCTTTTTAACAGTTCGCAGCAGCTTCACGTATCGACGGCGCGTCGTTTTCAAAACGTGGCTCTCGCATTAGCGCCGCGCACACTCGTGTTAAAAGTTGACGGCAGCTTCACGGATGGAGGCCAGGTCGTTTGCAGAATGTGGTTTTCGCCTCAGCGCCGCGCACATTTGTTTTCAAACATTGCAGCAGCTTCACGGATGGAGGGCGCGTCATTTCCAAAATGTGGTTCTCGCATTAGTGCCGCGCGCACTAATTGTAAAAGTCTGCAGCAGCTTCACGAATGCAGGGTTGGTCGTTTTCAGAATGTAGCTCTCGCCTCAGTGCCGCGCACACTCGTTGCCAAAGCTTGCGGCAGTTTCACGGCTGGGGGCGGGTCATTTTGAACATGTGAGTCTCGCCTCAGCGCCGCGCACATTCGTTCTCCAATTGAACAACGGGTCGCGTACAACATGTGGCTCTCGCTGTAGCAACACGCACATTCGTCTTCAAACTTAGCACCAGCTTCGCGGATGGAGGGCGGGCCATTTCCAAGATATGTGGCTCTCGCCTCAGCGCCGCGCGCACTTCTCTTGAAAGCTCGCAGCAGCTTCACGAATGGTGGGCGGGCCATTTTCAAACTGTCGTTTTCACTTCACCGCCGCGCACATTCGTCTTGAAAGCTTGCCAGAGCTTCTCGGATGGAAGGTGGGTCGTTTTCAACGTGTGGTTTTCGGGTTAGCGCCACGCGCACTCACCTTAAAAATATGCGGCGTGATTACGGTTTCGCACGGTTGAAGTCCCAAGGATGGTGCTCTAGCAAGGTTTCGGACAGTTTGGACGCAACAATCACATTGATTCGCGGTGGTGCGGTCCCAGGAAAGGTGTTCAACAGGGGTTTAGGATTGCAAAAGCGCATCAGGCACGTTGATCCGCGGCGTCACAAAGCCCGAAAAGGTGTTTGGGGACGATATAAAACTGTCAGAGCGCAACAATTGCGTTGATCCGGGGCGTTGAACTCCCAGGAACTACGTTTTGGCATGATTCAGCACTGTCAGGGCGCAACGGTCACCTGGATCCGCGGCGTTGAAGTCCCAGGAGAGGTGCTCTGGCACGATTGAACACTCCGATTGAAGCTGTGTTGATGCGTCATGGGTTTACGCTGGTCCTCCTCTTCCCTCCTCCTCCTCCTCCTCCTCCTCCTCCTCCTCCTCCTCCTCCTCCTCCTCCTTCCACCTACACACCCGCACCCCAGCCTCCCGCGAGGCCCCCCGCCTCCTCAGGAAGCCCACCCGCTCGCGCCTTCCCCGCGTGCGCTCCCGCAGAACGGAGACAGAGCGGCACTGAGGATGTTCGGTCTCCTCACAATCTCCCTCCCTCTCCTCCTCCCTCCTCTTCCCTCCTCCTCCCTCTTCCTCCTCCTCCTCCTCCTTCTCTTCCTCCTCTCCTCCTCCTCCTCCTCCTCCGCCTCCTCTCTCCTCCTCCTCCTCCTCCTCCTCCTCCTCCTCCCTCCTTCCGTTCCTTCTAAACGGCATGACGGCGCCCGCCCAATCGGGGCGCCGCAGCCGGCCGGGCCGCCCGGCGCGCCCTCATATTCCGCGGGCGACATCGAGTGTCTGCCTGCTCTTCCCTCCTCCTCCTCCTCTTCCGCCTCCTCCTCCTCCTCCTCCTCCTCTCCTCCTCCTCCTCCTCCTCCTCCTCCTCTTCCATCTCCTCCTCTTCCATCTCCTCCTCTTCCTCTTCCTCCTCTTCCTCTTCCTCCTCCTCCTCCCTCCCTGGCTTCTCGGGCGGTCGAAGGCCCCGTCGCCGCGGTCGGGCGTTGCTTGACGATCAGGGTGGGCCCTGGATCTCAAGCGGGCACGGACGCCTCGCGATGCTGTCGCTGTGCCAGTGACCACGAGCAGCGCTGCATACAGTCAACCCACACAGTAGGAGCTCGACCACAAGAAACCTTCTACAAGAAACCAAACCCTGAGACCTCAAAACGCCCATGAAGTTTTGGTGTGGGAACGTTACGCTCTCCATAGCAAAGCCATCGAAACCCAAGAAGCCCAGGACACCCTGGAAGCAAGCAGGGTGATTCTTGGCATGGGTCCCCACTGTTAGTAAGGATGCGCGGTAAGGATGCAAGGGCCTTGGAAAGCCATGCTGTCTTTTTTCGGACGGGGACGTGCCGAAGGGATGGGCCGAAGGGGCAAGGATGCAAGGTAACCATGGAAAGTTGCTTATCCTTACTATGCGGGTTGACTGCACGAGGACCGACCACAACGATGCTCAAAACGAAATGTCACTCAAAACGAAAAACGAATCGAAACACAAAGATTAAAACGAACGCTTAGAACGGAACCGGCACCAAACGAAGCGAGGCGCGTGCACCAACATCGGGCAACGGCACGAACCTGACTACCTACCCGACCACCCAAACCCAACCCGAAGACCCGAATTTCGGGTTGGGGGGGGGGTACGGGATCCATATGTGTTTTTTCCATGTTCCCCGACCCCCCCCCACACTGGACATGGAGGGCAGATTGAGGCCTTCGGGTTGGGTTGGGGTGGTCTGGTGGGCGGTGACGCAGCAACAACGAAAAACGGGGGCGACCAAGAGGGGGGCGTCCAAGAGGGGGGGTGCAAATCATGGCTGGCGGCATGTGCGCGGCCCAGGGGGGGAGCCAGGGACGTGATGAAGTAAAACGAGGCGCCATGAAATATGGGGAAACATCATGGCCACCGCCATGACATCCACTCCCCCTAGTCATCACCCCCCTCTTTGCCGCCCCCGAGAGAAACGAGGGGGAGAACGAAGCGGAGGCCCGAACCGAGCCGAACCCAGACCCCCGACGTCGTGCATTTTTCAGGACCTCGACCCCAAGCTGTCTGGACCCATTCTCCGGGACCGGCTTCTCGTCCCGAGTCGTTTTGTTGACGGTCCCGAGGGCCGGTAGAAGGGCCCCCAGAGGCTCAAAATAGTGAAAAACCTCCCGTCGTGATTTTTCCATAACTCGGGACCGGTTTCTCGTCCCGAGTCGTTTTTTGACGGTCCCGAGGGCCGGTATAAGGGCCCCCAGAGGCCAAAAAGAGTGAAAAACCTCCCGCCGCGGGGAGTCTGGAGGAGGAGGAGGAGGAGGAGGAGGAGGAGGAGGAGGAGGAGGAGGAGGAGGAGGAGGGGGAGGAGGAGGAGGAGGGGGAGGGGGAGGAGGAGGAGGAGGAGGAGGAGGAGGAGGGAGGAGGAGGAGGAGGAGGAGGAGGAGGAGGAGGAGGAGGAGGAGGAGGAGGGGAGGAGGAGGAGGAGGAGGGGGAGGAGGAGGAGGAGGAGGGGAGGGGGAGGAGGAGGAGGAGGAGGAGGAGGAGGAGGAGGAGGAGGAGGAGGAGGAGGAGGAGGAGGGAGAGGAGGAGGAGGAGGAGGAGGAGGAGGAGGAGGAGGAGGAACTCTGTGGCCGGCCCCTGCACCTGGGATCCCAGGGGAGCCCTGCTGGCCATGCGGCGAGCCTCGGCCCTCGGGCGGCGCCTCCCCGGCCCTGGGGCCCCGGCCGGGGAGCGGCGCCCGCACCCCGGGTGGCCCTCGTCCGAGCACCGCGTGGCCCGTGCTGCGAGGCGGGGAGCCTTCGCTGCCCCGGTGCGCAGCACGCAAGACGTGCCGCATCGGCACGGAGCTCCACACGTCGGCTGGCGATTAGAAAAAACACGGGAGAGACGGATTAAAAAAAATGACGACTAGTAAAACAAATGGGAGAGAACGATTCCAAAAAAAAGTGTTCTGCTATTTCTGCACAGCTTTCTGACTGGAGGAGAACGGTGACAAAAACAGTTTTCCAGACCGCGGCCGGTTTTTTCTAATCGTCATCCTGGGCGCCGCCGCGTGTACACGACCCCCGGTCATTTATGGATCGTCATCCTCCATTACCGCATCGGTACGGAACTCAACACGTCGGCTGAAACCGTAGGTCCGGCGCGGTACATTCGCCAGAGCGTGGTCCAATACGTGGAGCCAACACGCAACGTCTTGACGCGGGCGTCTTGAACACGGGACGTGCTGCGTTTCAAAACGCACGTATCGAGGCAACTGAGGCGGAGATTGATCCACATCCACCGCCTGGGAACCGACGTCCTGGTGCCCCAGGCGGGCGGTGGATATGGATACGTTTCGGCCCCCGGGCGCCCGAAGATGTCCCTCTATCCACCGCCTGCCGACGCTCCGAAAACTGACCCTCCAGGCGGTGGATGTGGATAAATTCCCGCCTCGGACACGCTCCAGCGCCTTGCCTGCGAACCCAGACATGATCGCGTCGTCCAAAAAATCAGGACGGCAGGTTTTTCACTAGCTCCGGCCCTTGGGGGGGCCTCGCCGGGCCTCGAGACCGTCAAGAAACGACTCGGGACGAAAAACGGGGTCTCGGGGAGAGGGTCGGGACTTCCAGGGACGCCGTCCTGAAAGAATCTGGACGTCGCATGTCTGGGAAAGGTTGTGCTGCACCTTCGGAGAGCCTTGCCTGTCCCGTCGCGCCGCGACCCACGTCGCATCGGTGTCGGATCCCCGTCGACTCCGCGTCGAATCCGCGTCGAATCCGCGTCGGACCCGCGTCGGAGTACAGGGAAAGACAGCCATGTACAGGACAGGGAAGACCCCCCGAAGATGCAAAGTAAAAAAGGGGCCAGCTCATAGAGGCCTCCCAGATGGGGTCGGAGTAGGTGGGGTCGGAGGATCGCGCCGATGCATCGGCGAAGCACTGGCGATGCACAGGCGATGCATCGCCGACGTGGGCGATGCATCGGCGACGTCGACGTGAAGCACATCGAGCCGCATCGGCAATGCATCGGCGACGAGCGGCGCGATCCTCCGACCCCCTCTGGGAGGCCTGGAGCTCGGGAGGGGCACACCGAGCCCGAACCCGGCGATGCTTATCGCCGACTCTCTCTCATCGGCGAGGGGCCCCCCCGCTGGCACAAAGCCGCAGAGGCTCAGGTCGGGCATGTCCTCCTACCGGCGGGTTCTGGACGAGGGATACAACATGGTCAAACATACACACAGAAAAGGGTACAAGCAATACAAAAGAAATATCGCCCCCATAACCCAGGAAGCATTTAAGAACCCCCCCGGCGAAATCGTAGCACCGCACTTTTTATTCGTTATTCCGAAGGGCCGAAATAACCGAACGATAGCTGTAGCACCCGGACACGATGATGATGATGATGATGATGATGATGATGATGATGATGATGATGATGATGATGATGATGATGATGATGATGATGATGATGATGATGATGATGATGATGATGATGATGATGATGATGATGATGGTGATGATGATGATGATGATGATGATGATGCGGATATGGATGATGGTGCGGAAGGGTTATCGATTTGCCGGAGGAAGGGGGGGTTCTTAAATGCTTCCTGGGGTTACTTTTACGATTTCGGAATATCCCTCGTGCAGCGGGACGTGCCCGACTCCAGCAGAGGCTCCCCCCCGGCGGGGCGGGGCACCACCCGGGCCCCGATCCGCGCGCGGCAGGGCCGACTGGGGCGCCGACGCTTCCCCTTCCCCAGCGTGGCCGGTGCCCCCCCCACCTAACCCCCCACCGTTGCCGTCGGGCGTGGCCCTCCTCCTCCTCCTCCTCCTCCTCCTCCTCCTCCTCCTCCTCCAACTCGACTCCTCCGCCTCCGCATCCTCCTCCTCCTCCTCCTCCAACTCCACTCCTCCCCCCCCTCCTCCTGCTCCTCCTCCTCCTCTTCTTCCTCCTCCTCCTCTTCCTCCTCCTCCTCCTCCTCCTCCTGAGGGGAAGAGAGGTGCAATGTTCGGGCCCTGAAGGCCTCCCCTTTGGGCCCCAAAGGGGCCACTGGAGGGGCACTGCAGCCCTCGCTGCTCGCTGCCTCACTTATCGCCCGCCCGTGACGCGCCCCCCAAGGCCCCTGATTCTTGGGTGATCCAAAAGGAGGTCCAGCTGAAAGGGGGTGGTGCAATAGATTTGGGGCAATTGGACTGCACATGTACTGCGCCGGAGAATTGTATTGCATTGTATTGCAAGTAGTGCATTGCACGCGAACATCCAGCAACATACGTTCGCCCCGGAAGGTATTGCGCCCCCCAAGTGTATGGGAGCCCCACAAAACTACTGCACCAAATCCATTGCACCACCCCCTGTGTCGCTGGACCCCCTCTTGGGTCAACCCGAGGATTGCGCGGAGCTCCGATGAAATGGCCAACGTCCGTGCCGGGGGCTCTTCGCAGATCGTGCGCCCTCCGCGGGGCCATGTCGCCGGGCCCTCGGGGGCCGTCGAGAGCCGCGACCGGGGACGCAACTCGGGCCCACGGGGCCCCAGGGAAGGGGGTCCACCCAAGACAGGGATCCCCAGACATGATCGCGTCGTAAAAACATCAGGGCAGCAAATTCTTCACTGCTTTCGGCCCTTGGGGGACCTCTCCTGGCCTCGAGACCGTCTAAAAACGACTCAGGACGAAAAACCGGACCCGGGGAAAGGGTCGGGACTTCCAGGGACGCCGTCCTGAAAAAATCAAGACGTCGCATGTCTGGGTCCAGACCTCCGGGGTGCCCGCACCGAAGAAAATACACTGCATCGGGTCTTCGGGTGCTGCGCCCGCGCCTGGCGGCGCGGCGGGCCACTGCGGAGATCTGGGTGCCGAGTGCCCTGTGCCGGAACGGCTGAGGAAGGGGAGCGGGGGGGTATCGAGTATCGAGCTATTCGACGTAGTCGTCGAGGACACAGAACTACTGGCGGCTTTGCTGCGCAGCTTTGCTAAGGAGCTTCGGCCCCCTCCCCTCCTCCAGACGAGCAAGGTGCTCACCTCGATGCGAGGCGAGCTGAAAGTCGCATGGCTCAGAGAGTCCGCGATTCTGCTGGGATCCGCACCGACCACAACCCCTACGGAAGGGCTGAGGAAGGGGGACGGGGGCAGGCGAGCCCAGAATTGAATCGACACGTCGGATCGGGGATCGAAACGAACCGGATCGGCGGGAATCGGCAGCCGAAGCCGTCGAAATCGAGCCGGACCGAATCGGAGGAATCGAAAAGGGCCCAAGGGGGGGCGGGGGGGAGGGGGCGGGGAGGGGGTTAGGGAGGACGACGACGGCGCCGAGAGCATGCTGCCTCGGGGGGCGAGGGGGTGGGGAGGAGGGAGCCCCTGCGCCTGCGCCGCTGGCGGCTGGGGGAGGAGGCTCGGGGAGGCGGGGAAGCGGGGGGAGGACGTCGACGGCAACGGCGACGGCGACGTCGACGGCGACGGCGACGACAACGACGACGACGACGACGACGACGACGAAAACGACGACGACGGCGACGACGACGACGAAGACGACGGCGTAGAGTACCTATTCTGTCTCGCGGGAAGGCGGGGGGGGGGGCAGGGGGCAGGGCGCGCTGCTGCGCCTGCGCCTGGCGGCCGCGGAAAAAGACGGGTCGGGGCGAGGACGGGGCGAAAGGAGGCGGAGGGGGCGGATGCGGAGGCGGGAGGAGGAGGAGGAGGAGGAGGAGGAGGAGGAGGAGGAGGGAGGAGGAGGAGGAGGAGGAGGGGGAGGAGGGCAGCCCCCTCAGGGAGGGCCCTTTGGGGCCCGAGAATTGGGCCCCTCCAGTGGCCCTCCAGTGGCCCTTGGTGGCCCAAAGGGGAGGCCTTCAGGGCCCGAAAATTGCACCTCTCTTCCCCTCCTCCTCCTCCTCCTCCTCCTCCGAGGAGGAGGAGGAGGAGGAGGCGGCGGAGGAGGCGGAGGAGAAGGCGGAGGGAGGAGGAGGAGGAGGAGGAGGCGGAGGAGGTGGAGGAGGAGGAGGAGGGCAGCCCCCTCAGGGAGGGCCTGCACCTGCTGGTCTCACTGGCCTGCCCTGCGGCGGCCGGAACAAGCACGGTGCTCCTCCTCTTGGTGGGGGCTCGCCTGCGGCGCGAGGGGCGCCTCTGTGCCTGCGCCGGCGGCCGCGCCTCCCCAGACCAGCCTCTCCAGGCCGCCCTCGCGTCGCGAGCAGGAAGAGGACACCGCGGCGGGGCGGGGCCCAGCGTCTGGCCTCCAGGAGGCCCCTGGGGGGGGGGATAAACCGCGGCAGTGAGACAGCAGTTCGGGAGGAGGAGCCGACCCAGGGGAGACGGTCGAGACCCCCGGAGGGAACGCCCGGTGCAGAGGTGCATCGACGTGCGGATCTGGTCCTGGACACCTGGGGCCAGAACAGGACGGCTGGGGACGGAGGCGGAATGGGGGAGGGCGGGAGGGAGCAGGAGGAGGAGGAGGAGGGCGCAGGTGTTGAGTATAACTCCTGTAAGCGCGGTAGATGAAGGGGAGGAGGAAGGGAGGAGGGAGGGGTGGGGAGAGAAGGGTGGGGAAGAGGATGCGAATACATAGCAATGACACTCATACCGATCGCAAGGAGAGCCCATTACGCCTCACCTCACCAGCCCCTGGAACGGAACAACTGTCGACGAGTGCTGAAACAAAGACGACGACGCGGACCAGCACGAGGACGAGGGCGTGCAGGAGAGGAGCTTCTCCCTCCCCCCTCAGCGCGCCCTCCCCGTTGCCCCTCACCCCTCCCTCTGAACCCTGCCTCCTTCGAGGAGGGAGGGGGGGGGAAAAGAAAGACGGAGACAAGGAGCAGGGAGGAAAAAAGAAGCGAAAGGGGAGCACGAAGAGTCCGTCCGCAGGAGGACGCTGGAGGTCCGCGGTGGAGACCTCCAAGGTGGCCGAGCACAGAACAAACACAACACCTGGATCCTCGAACCTCGAGGGCCGAGGAGGCGCAGGTGGAGGAGAGGCAGGGAAGCAGAGGAGGAGCATCATACGGACAAGGACCGTTTGGGAGTCTGCGTGTCAAGCTGAGCCTGCTGACGCTCTGCTGATCCTTGGGTGTGATATGGCTGCTGGCCCCCTGGGCCGTTCCCGAGCCTGGGGGCGTGCCTGGGGCGCCCCGTTACCTTGTTGGCGTTCCAGGTGCACGGGTGCCCCGCCAACAGGGAGAGGCCCGAGACGCATCAACGCCCGCCCATGATGGACCAACTCTCCACCACCACTACCATAGGTAGGACGGGGGAGAAGGGAGGATGGGCAGGTCCCCCTTCGTCTCCTCTTCCTCCTCCCCCTCTTCCTCCTCTCCTCCTCCTCCTCCTCCTCCTCCTCCTCCTCCTCCTCCTCCTCCTCCTCCTCCTCCTCCTCCTCCTCCTCCTCCTCCTCCTCCTCCTCCTCCTCCTCCTCCTCCCCCTCATCCTACTCATCCTCCTCCTGCTCCTGCTTCTCCTCCTCCTCCTACTTCTCCTACTCCTCATCATCCTCCTACCTCTACTACCCATGGCAGTAGCGGTGGGAAATCGGCCCGTCACACACCCCCATGTTCTGGGCATCTTGTTCATCTCCGCAGCAGGCATGACGATCTGGTTGTGAAGGTCATGCATTGTCACGAAACATAAACTCCGATCATCCTCGTAGATCAACAGCCTACCATAATCGAAGATCAAGTTGCGCAGGACCTTCCTGATCACTTATGCAGCCCAACACCTTTGGCATTCCGCCATCAGATGAAACTATGACACAGGAACCGCCTCGTGATACACGCTGCAACATTGACTGGCGATTGTGAGGACGAGTGTTGTTTGGAATGTGAACCATGTTGCTCAAATCCTCTACTCATACCTGTACTCATACAGACAATATACGATATCTCCCTCTGACTTGAAGAAGCGGTGCTCCTTGACTCTCAGGGGGCGAACCTGGCTGAGGAACCCCTGGAACTGCGTGTTCTCATCAAATCTTCTCATCCCGATAACATCGTTGCTCCGCTTGTCGTCCGTAAGACCCACTGCTTGTTCACAACAGGTATCACCTTCGCTGTGGGATGTGGCTGTAATCGTGTCCACTTCGGTAGTTCCGGTCTGTGGAATCCACGTACCAATCATGGCACATGTGCATGTAGTGTCCCGCGGTCACGAGCCTCATGTTTCAAACTTACGGCAGCCTCTTCCATTGTCTGCGAAACGCCAGAGAGCTCCACTTGCAAATAGGTGATGATCCAAAAATTGGCCTGCTGCTCTGTTCTTGCATGGGTCCGACGTGTTCTGTCTCTACGTCTGGCACTGGTGCTTTTCAATGTCACACTCTCGATTGAGAATACGGCACATGCAAGCATGTTTAGGGTTAGCCAAGCATTTACCAGCGCCCTCCCAGCTCCCCCGCCCCCAGAAACGGTCCGGCGAGAGCCTACGCAATCGTCTCAGGAACGGTTCTGCAATCCGGTCGGATGGGCAGGATTTCTGAACCCTCAAACGGCGGCCTGGAGGAGAAAGATGAGGATGAGGAAGAGGAGGAGGAGAAGGAGGAGGAGGAGGAGGAGGGGGATGAGGATGAGGCGGACGGGGGGAAAGGAGGAGAAGGAGGAGGAGAGGGAGAAGGAGGAGGAGGAGGAGGAGGAGAACCCTGCCCTACTCAGGTACTTCGCTTTCTCCCTTTGCGTCAAAAGTCGGCTTGTGTCGTATTCATGCACGCTCCAGGCTGCCGCCTCTCGTTGGCCGAAGGTCAAGACGGAGGAGGGCCGTAGCCGTTTGGGCTCGAGCGCGAAGCCGTCGCCCTGCTGGTTCCTGCCTGTCCGCAGCCTTAAGGGGCTGGCCCGGGGCGGCCCGCCAAGGAGCTCCAAGAACGGACACTCACAACCGCAGGACAGCCTGCCCAGGCTTCAGAGGTATCTGGACGCCCGAGTTATCCAGGGTAACTCGGGTCCGGGGTAACTCGGGTTGGGATTCCCGAAAAACGAACCCGAGTTAACCCTGACCCGAGTTACCCCTGATGATTCGGGGCTCTGAGGTATCATCAACATGCCATCCTACTCCTTCCAACAAGATGGCCACCTGGAACTGCCAGCGCTGCTTCAGGGTGGCCGGAGCTCATCACTGGCAGCGCCTATGTGGGCAGGAGCGCTCCTCGGGAATGGCACACGTACAGGTACCACAAAAGCGGCGAAGGAAAAGGCAAGGACAAAAGCAAAGGCAAGGACTACTGGCACTACACTCCGATTCCA
The DNA here is from genome assembly GCA_963575745.1 of Prorocentrum cordatum. Classification (NCBI taxonomy): domain Eukaryota; class Dinophyceae; order Prorocentrales; family Prorocentraceae; genus Prorocentrum; species Prorocentrum cordatum. The sequence goes on from CAUYUJ010006447.1 coordinate 498,826, forward strand.
AAGAGAGCTCCGAGGAGGTCGGTGAGTCGGCAACGCAGAGACCAGGAGAACACCAAGAAATTGACCGACTTGAACAAATACCGATGACATCACAAGAAATTCCAGACAAAAAAAGGCAGAGCCACATCCAGAGCGGGTTGCTCCACCAACATCAGAAGATCAAATGGAAGTCGACAAGCTCAGAGAAGACACGTTCCAGAACATCAACAGCTTGGCGATGGTGACATATGCGGCAATGCAGGCGAACCCGGATCACACAGAGGTTCGAAACAGGATCGTAACGCTCGTCTACTCAGTCTCCCTGATCAGCATCCAGATCGCCACGAAGAGAAAATACACCTGGGAGGAGAGGTTTTGCCAGAGCAAGAATAAGCTCGACGAGATGGTGCAACTGCAGTACGACATGAAGGACGAGCTCGAGACCATCAAAGAACACATATGGACTTCATCAAACGAGGCATGGCAGACGAGCGTGCCATGAGAGACACCAAGACGCACCAAGGCAAACCAGGTGCACGACAAGAGGCCGAGCCAGCAGCCAGTCCATTCCGAGCAGACCCATCGGGGGCATCAATTACGGTGAGGCCAGGACCAACGGGCACCACAACAGGACCGTTTGGACCGTGTCCGCCGTCGCCCTTCCATGCTAATGCCCCTCCTGCTGCAACACCCCCACTGGTGCCAGCGCCAGACAATCAGATGCATGCTCAGCTGCAGCAGAATAAGCTGGCCATGCAGCACCAGCAAAAACTCATGGAGAACGCGATGGCGAGCATGGCAGCCATGACGCACGGAAAAGGTCAAGGAAAGGATTCAGCCCAGGAGCCAGCCTATCTCGTTCTCTCTCTCTCTCTCTCTCCCTCTCAGAGATGATGGCAACCATGATGCCATGCCCGACCCAGTTCGGACCTCAGCAGCAGCAGCCACCTCATGGATCCAATGTGGCACCACTGTTTCAAGCACCCAATCAGGTGAGCGACGCATCCAGTAGACAGATGACGACCACATCGACGGCAGATGCAGCCATGGCAGAACCAGTCCCAGGTACGCCGACTCCCATCCACATGCAGGGTCCGAAAGAGGAAGCAGCATGTTTGGAACCAATTGCAGTTACTCAGTCCGTCGTTCCGACTGAACACGAGCTAATGGCGGGCCCTCCATCGGTGACGGGACAGTCTCCGCCAACGGAGTTACAGGGGCTCGAGGGAGAGAATGTGATGGACGACCGTTAGCTGCAAGTCAAGTATGAGTTCAATGGGCCCAAGAAGTTCAGGCACCATGGGAAGGGTAATAGTCGCATCTACCACCTTTTGCCCACATGACCCACGTCAGTGAGCAACAGGCGACGCCCTACTGTTTTTCCGAATGCGGACGTCGCTGACGCTATCCGCTGGGAGCTGTAGGCCCCACAGGGATTTTGAAGGGACCCTATAAGGTTGCGATGTGCACTGAATCCTGTGACCCCGAAGCTGCCTCACAGAGAAGTGATCAGTTCCGCAGGGGCGCCGAGGGGGGTGTCTGGGGAAGAACCCATTGCCCTGGAGCACAGCCTCCCCGAAGTTCCACACGCCAGTCTGCACACATGCGAGGGGGGCGCGCTCGATCAGCCAGCAAAGCGGAGGAGGCATCAGGGATCCACCTCAGGCGCTGCGCAAATTCACACCGCCCGTTCTATCAGTACACAACCGTCTGCATGGTGGCCACCCAGGGAAGGACAGCAGAGTACAGGGCGCCCAGGGAGATGACAGGGGGCTCTGGACTTCTGCCTGTCCTCATACCCAAGGAGATGTGACGCACACTGGCTGCTGCCAAGGTTTTTGGAACCCTGGGGCGCATCCCTGCAGGGACCTCAGGACCTCTATGGGGGCCCCGACTTGTCCTTCCAGTTCTCCCAAGTGGATCCCAAACGTGCTGCTGCTGCCGCCCTCTCGGTCACGGTTCCGCATGAGCCGCCTCCTCCAAAAATAACCGTATATACGTATACACGCATGAATCCCGCTACAAAGAAATTCCCCCCAAAAACTATGCTTGGACCTGTGAAGCGAGCCAGTGCTATGACCATGCCGAAGTCATGTTCAATGGATGTCAAAAGGGCTACATAATAAATCACTTTGCAGCAGACGCGCATTCCAGGAAAACGTTGCATCACTGCCTCAGAGGTTGCAGAATGTATATGGGCGCTTGCATGGCTCCTCCTGACCTCGCACGTTCATGAGTGGACGCCGCAGGTGTCACTCGGGTCAGGCTCGCTGGCAACGATACGGATTGCACAGGGCACAGCTGCATCCCAAGAATCGGCCGGCTTAGCCGACATCATGATGGGACACCTGGATAGAGGTTAAAGCACGCATGTCAGCCCCCTTTCACCACATTCCCTCCCATGAGTCCCACCTTTGGAACGAGCGCTGTGACTCCTCCATGCGCTCTCCCCAAGCCTGCGCCTGTCATGTCGAACCCAGACTTGGAGATAAGTTTTTCCAGTGGGAGACGCTGGAACTTGCACTGGTGGTGGGACGCCCCTCTACAGGAGAATGCTGCCTAGCCCCCATGGTCGGAAGGATGTCTTGGATCCGAATAGAGAGCTCCAGAAGCCCATCCAGGCTTGATCAGCTCTCTCAGGCTAGGGGAGCCAGGAACAGCTAAGCAAATCAGGCTATCGTTGCCGATGACTTCCTACAATGCTCTCACCACCCAAGACGAGGTAAGCACTGGTGGGAAAGAGCAAGTACCTAACAGAAGTATGCATGTAAGACAGCAGTTCTCTGGCCCACGACACGCACCGATTGGGATCCAGAAAGATCGTCTGGAGACCCCTGGTTTACAATAGCCTAGCCAAATATGGCAACCTAGGATGCTCGCTTTGGGCTGCACTTCACCAGCCCTATGGTTTGTCGGGGACAGACCACTTTACACCCTTGAACGGCACTGCAAGCCACTGAAAGCGTCGCCACATGCGCCTCACCTTTCGCTGGTTGTTTTCAGTTGCGTGCGTTCCTCATGCTGACGATGAGGAGAAGTGAAGGGGGGTTGTAGGCGGAGGCTTCCCGAATCCATGATCGATTGAGGAATGGTATAATGCTATGTGAGGCAAATGTGCATGCAGGACCTGAGACCTCAATGGCAATCGGGGCTAAAGGGTTCAGAGAGCAGCAGGATGTGCCAGGCAGCGTGCTTCACGATGCCATGCATTGCCCCCTATCATGTTACAGAGAGTGCACGCTTGCCAACGGGGCCAAATGCACTGCGCGCAAACCACACCAAGGCCCAAGAAGACCCCTACGACAGCAGAGTGCTCAACAGGACCTCTGTGGGCCCGAAGCTGAGGATGGAAACTACCTTCGCCACAGGAAGACTACATGACTATCTCGAGGCAATTATGGCCAGGGATCTGGGACTCCTGGGCCTCTGGCGGCGTAGACGGGCCTCCACGAGGCCAGCGACCGCGTGCCCGCCACGACCAAGATTGACGCGGCTTGCGAGGAAGGCGCGGGGCAACCGTGCTCGTGTCTTTGGCCGCGGGCCGCAGCTGGGGAGGACCAGAAGCAATGTAGGCATGCTGCTGCGTCGCTCTAGGCATCGTCGCTCGGGCTGCAAAGAAGGGGCACGGGCATCCGTGAGAGCACGCTCGGCACCATGGCTCCCCTTTTGCTCAGACCGCTCGCGGCGCCGAAGGCACCCTCTGACACAGATGAGTGGGTGACTGGCATCGCGCTTTGGAGGCAAATCCAGAAGGTGCTAAGACCATGCATATACATGAGAGTGCCCCTGCCATGTTAACACTAGTGCGCGACCCTCAGAGGAGAGGGGATACCTGACCTTCAGCCTCTAGAAGCATGTGGTTACATCCACCCTCCCCCACCCTCCTCCAAGTGGACAGCTATGCTGAATGTAGATGCACGTATCAAGCTGCAGTCTTCTGGTCCGAGAGCAATCATGATTATGTTGCTCAGAGGATGCCGCGCGAAGTTCCTCAAGCAACGAGCACACAAGCTTGACGACAACCTTGCCCAGAGAGATGCCAAAGCAGAGTTGAATACCCTTGGCATTCTGAGGAGATCCGGAGGATGGAAAGGGAAGAATGGTAAGACCAAGACGACGCAAATCCAAATCCGGAAGCACCCTAATGGCAAAATGCTCCGGACCAGGCATGAAGTTGACGGTGACGCGTTGAGCAGCTTTAACATGCTCGATCTCGCGAGGATATTTGAACGGCCTGACGTCTGCAAGGTTTTCAATTCTGATCGACAACCCCATTGATACAAGAACGCCGAGGTCTCAACTCTGCAGCCACGCCTCGCCGTGAGCTTCGGGACAAGCTTTTTTTTCAAAAAGCATACAAGGACAGAGCTACCAGTCCCGACCTGGTAAGTAGCGGTTTCACGAGTGTAGCGGCCGATGAGTTCAGCATGCAGGTTCACCTTCTTTTTGTCAGAATGGCCATCTTCGGAGAAGAAGCGCTCGCTCTACATGGTGGCCAGGCGGCGCCAGCACATCAGATAGGAGCGGGATCTGTGTTCGACACTGGTTACTGACAAAATCTTTCGAGGATTCCATGTTGCGAAACATCGCAATGCGCTCCTGAGATCCATCCTGTCTCGTCTCACGCACATGCTGATTGGATAAGTCCAACTAGGAGGACGCAAGAGGAAAGGCACGGGCACGCAATTCTCTCGACGCGCAACTTCATCACGAAGTGCCGAAAAAAAACGAAACGCCCGCACTCATACAATTCAGTGATTTGCGCAACGCCCGGTACTCTGTTGTGCGTCAGCTTCTACTCCAAGTTGGACGCCCAGATGTCGAGAATGTAGTCAGGGATAACGAGACCCCTCAATGCCTCATAGAGCCCATGAGCTTCCTTGTGAGAGCCTCAGCGATCCTGGGTCAGCTAGAAGGTGAGCGCGTCAAAAGAATGACCCAGGGCAGCTTCCACGGAACCTGATTCGAAGTCGGATCTGATCCATCAACGGCCCTAGGGAAGACGGGTGCGAGAGTCGGGATGCCCAGGGCGGGTTACTCCAGATTTCGTAATAAAAGGGAGGGGGTCTGGACCCTCCAAGACAAGCCATTTCAGACCCCCCCCCGTGGGAGAACCCTCCAAAACATCGTCCCCAGACCCCCCAGGCCCTCCAAGATAGCCTGGAAGAGACCCCCCCCGAAGTGAGACCCCCCTCCCTTTATTACGAAAGCTGGAGTACCTTCTCGACCAGAATACTTGGCCAGTGCAGGCGGAGGTCCATGCTGCGCCGAAGCAGGCAGGCCCCCCCCCCCCCGTCTCCTTGCACGCCCAGACGTCCGAGGGATGCGAGCATACGCGCTCACGCAATCGAGAAGACCGTGCGTGCGAGGCGGGGATTTGTCCACACCCACCGCCTGGGAACCGACGTCCTGGGGCCCCCGCGGGCGGTGGATATGGATACGTTTCGGCCCCCGGGGGCCCGAATATGTCCATGTCCACCGCCTGCCGAGGCTCCGAAGACTGACCCTCCAGGCAGGGGTCATGTATCAATTCCCGCCTGGGAGTGAGGACGAAGTGATAGGACCATCCTGCATGGACGACTTGGTCACTCTTGCTGCTGTCGGCGAGTGAGAGCCGTGGCCAACAACATTGGATGCCGTAACTACCATTTTCTGTGAAGCAGCTGTGAAGAGAGAATTGGTACCCAGACTTTAAAAGAGGAAAACCAGAAACCATGCTGTTCTGCTTCGGAAGCGGAATCAAGGAGGCCTGCAGTCAGCTTTCCATGGACGACTGCGCTCCCCACCCCATCTCTCGAGACAATCCCATGATCCATCCAAATAGCAACATAAGTACCTTGGCCTCCAGCTCTCCTCGGACCTCAATATGCCTCCAGAGACCTTTGCCAGAACCGAGAGGGCGCAAGAAGCTCGAAAAACGGCACAGAAGACAGCACACAAGAATACCAATCTGGACTTGGGCCACCAGCTTAAATCTGCTAAAGTCATTGTCTCCTCCCGCCTTTTTCATCACTGCTTGGCGTGGCCCCAGCGAGGAAATAAGACCCAAGAACGACTGGGCGCTGCGCATCTGCACACTTCGAAAGCCGCGACCCATGGGGCAATGAGCAGATGAAGCAATATCCAGCTCATGATGTTTGTTTACTTCACTGCAAAATGTTATCATCTTGTGCCATTGTCAGCCTTGGGAGGCTTCGTCTACTTGGAAGACTCATGGAGACAGGGCTGACGACTGCACTAACGAGATTGCTGGACCAACTCTTTCACGCGCCTGGAAGTTGGAGCCACAAACTGGCTGAGGACGTTTCTTGCATGTCCGGGTTAGTAAGACTCCCCCAGCAAGAATACCATGGGTGATTTTAGGTGGTGATTGAGGATGGCCAGAGACAGCCCTAGGAACGGCTTCGTTTATTTGTTCTAGCTGAGCAAGCGGCGCTGACTACTTGTATGGAGCATCCGCAAGCCCCTACTGCTTCAATCTAAAGTATAAACATACGTGTTCCAGGTGGAATCGACCACCCATATACGGCACGCCTGGAGTGACACCCAATATTTGCGCTGCGGTTGCTCATTTGCCACCTCGAGTCCAGGGGCCCTGGCCGCTCATCGCACCAACATGCATCCAGTTTATGACAAGGCTAACGTTTTTGCCCCAGGGCCAGAGTGTGCAGCTTTCGGCAGGGACTTTAACACGAGAGTTAGGTCGAGCATGTCCTCCTACAGGGGGATTTTGGACGAACAACAAAAAATAGTCAAACAAATTTCAAAAATAGCCCAAAACAAATAAAAGAAAATCGTCCCCAGGCTATTGTTTGACTATTCTTGAATATTCCTCCGCACGTGCGCGAAGCTCAGGCCGATCACGGCAGAAACTGTCCAGGCCCTGGCAACGGACGACGTCAAGACTGCACAGAGCCCGGCAAGTAAAGGCACAGTGGAGGCCCGACCACAAGAAATCTTCCACAAGAAACCCAACCCTGAGACCCCAGGACGTCTATTGATTCTTGATGTGGGGGGAACGTCGCGCTTTCCACAGCGAAACCATCGAAAACCATGGAACCCAGGGCACCCTGGAGGCGAGCAGGATGCTTCTTGGCATGGGCCCCCACTCTAGACCTGCAAGCTTTGCCAGCGATCCACCGAGCAAGATATGGGAACCTACCCGTATAGGTGTCCAGCTTCAACCGCTTCAGGAGTTTCAGGCTGAGCATTTCAGTGTGAGCGACCATGGGGATGGTACAGAGTCTGCGGACAACTCCCCAGGGATACACGCCCATAAAACTAGACCATAAAGTACAGAGTGCATACCACGTGTAAGACTAGGCACGTTTCTGATGCACAACCTTTCATATATCAGGAACCGTGACAGAGGCAAGAGGATAGTGGTGCAAACCGTAGTCTACACCCAGCAGCAGCTAGCTCTCACGAACAACGCTTTTCAGACATTATTCTTGCTGGTCAACGTGCTGCTGTAATATGTGACACTAGTACGCTTTCAAGCCAGAAGAGGAAGCCTCCAGGGCCCTGGCACATTCAAGGGGGCTTCCAGAAATCAAATATCGGCAAGGGAAATCCGTCCTAAATGCCAACCAATGCCTGGGAATGTCTCGAAGCTTCGCTAAGACTTGTGTTGCGGCGGGTGTCAAGTTCGCCATAAGGCTGTATAGACATCCTCTGGCCTCCCATCCGTGTGGACTCTGCCCGAGATTCGCCATCTACTCCAAAGCAGTGGACGGCAGGTGCAGAACTGGCATTGTTTTTCGAATGCCACATCGTTCACACCCTCGGCACTTGCGATCAATTCAGGGGCAATGGAGGTCAGGTCTGCTCGAGCTTTCAGCTGCAGGAGCCTTGACGAGCAGATAGCGGCATGCGTTTACAATACAATATCTAGCCTCCAAGATGATACTGGCGATGGCTTTGACCCGTTGGATTCCACCCTCGTGCCCTGCCTGGTCCCCCTGGATCCGTATCGGGACCTCGGGACCCTGGGCCAAAAGGGGCGGGGCGGACCCGCCAGCCAGGCACAGAGGCAAATCCCTCTCCGTCCTCCGTCCTCCTCTCCCCCTTCCCCACTCTTGTGCATGATTGCCCGCGTGCATGATGTGTGACACTGGGACTCTGTGGCGTCCCTGTTGTCGCTGACAGCAGCAAGAGAAGGAGGAGGGGGGGGGAGAGGAGGACTGCGGAGGAGGAAGAGGAGGAGGAGGAGGAGGACCAGTGCAAACCCCAGCCTCATCAACAATGCTGCAATAAACCCTCCCTCCAAAGTTCCCTCTTCATAGGTCCGACAAAGATTTCTTCGCACTGGAAACAATGCCCCGTTGTAAAACAAGCGTCTGGAGATCCTGAACCGTGCCATAACACCAGTCTGACAAATCCTTCAGCGCCGCAAATCAGCGTGACGGCTGCGTCATGATGGTCATGAACCGTGCCAGGGCACCTGTCCTGTGACGTCAACACCGCGGTTCCATGTGACTGTTGCGCCCTGACGGTCATGCTTCGTGCCGAAGCACCATTGCTGGGACGTTGGCCATTAATTCATTGAAATTGCTCGATCCCCTTAAGACGAATGCCCGCGGTGCTAAAGCGAGAGCCACATTAAAAAAAGGGCCGCCCTCCATCCATAATAATTTCGCGAACTTGAAGACGAGTATGTGCGGTGCTATTTCGAGAACGACATGTTGCATACCACCCGCCATCCATCCGTGAAGCTGCCGCAAACTTTTGGGGCGAACGTGCGCGGAGCGAAGGCGAGCGCCACATTCTGAAAACGACCCGCCCTCAATCCGCGAAATGGCTATGAACTTTGAAAACGAATGTGCGCGGCGCTGAGGCGAGAACCACGTTTTGAAAGCGCCCCACGAGGTTGTTTCAAAAACTTCAAGCTTCAGGATCGTAGACGACGGTGAGGCCTCAAGCGAAAAGCCCGGCCTGCCCGGCCGACACGCCTGGGGGTGCGACGGGGAAGAGCTGCCTGGAAGGAAGAGGGATGGAGGGAGGGAGGAGTCCTGCGGAGGACGATGAAGGAGGGGGGGGGAGGAGGGCGGACCCGGGCGGCGGAGGAGGCAGGAGGGAGGCGGAGGAGGAGGACGGAGCTGGAGGAGGGGGGAAAAGGATTGCGCAGGAGGAGGATGGAGCAGAGAGGCGGCACGAGGTGGAACGAGGGCGCCGGGGCTGGCCGGCGGTCCTCCGCGGCGCACACGGCCAGCAGGACGGCCTCGGCCGGGGCCGCCGAGGGCCGGCAAGCAGCGGGAGCAGGTCAGCATCAGGTCGGGCGTGTCCTCCTACAGACGGGCTTTGCACGACATACATTCGAAAATAGCCCAACATATTTTCTTTTAGATATACTAGCCGAAACATATTCCAACACGTATTCGAACATCGCCTGACATAGTTATATATAGAACATCGTACCCAGACTATGTTTTGACATGTTCGATGATTCCTCCTGTAGAGGGACACGCCCGACTTCAGGTCAGCAGCGCGCGGGGGGGGGGGGCGGGGCGGCGCAGGCGCGGAGAGGCGAGCCGCCGCTCGCCCTCCCTCGCGCTGCCGGCGAAGGCCCTCTGTCTGGGCGTGGGGCTGGCGCCGGGCCTCGGCTTTTTAGGTCAAGCAGCGTCC
>CAUYUJ010006447.1:515928-532420 GCA_963575745.1 Prorocentrum cordatum
CGAAGGCGTCGGACCTCCGAAGCCTCGATCCTCGAACGCCTCACTCCTCGAACGCCTCGACCCTCGAAGGCCTCGATCCTCGAAGGCCGCGATCCCGAACGCCTCGAACGCCTCGATCCTCGAAGGCCTCGATCCTCGAAGACCTCGCTCCTCGAACGCCTCGAACGCCTCGATCCTCGAAGGCCGCGATCCTCGAAGGCCTCGAAGCCTCGAACGCCTCGAAGGCCTCGAAGGCCTCGAGCGCCTCGAAGGCCTCGAACGCCTCGAGGATCGAGGCCTCGCGAGCGATCCTCGAAGCTCGAGGATCGAAGATTCGGCTCGAGGGTCGGCCCTCCTCGCTCGAGGACCTCGAACGCCACGGCCCTGCCCTTCGGCGGGGCGCGGAGCGCCACGGCCCCCGCGAAGGGGCCAAAGAGCGCGGCGGCCGCGCCGCCGCCCGCGAGGCGCAGGCCCGTGGCCGCGGGGGTCGGGCCGCAGGCCGCGAGGCGCAGGCCGTGGGAGGGGAGGCGAGGAGCCGAGCTCTGATCCGCACGGGCTCCTCCTCCCTCCCTCCTCCTCCTCGTCCTCCTCCTCCTCCTCCTCCTCCTCCTCTTCCTCCTCCTCCTCCTCCTCCCTCGCCCCTCCTCCTCTTCCATCCTCGCTCCTCCTCCTCGTCCTCCACCTCCGCCTCCTCCTCCTCCCTCACTCACTCCCTCCGCCTCCTTCCTCCCTCCTCCACCTTCCTTCGTCCGCCTCCCTCCGTGGCCGTAGGGGTTCGGGCCGCAGTCCGCGAGGCGCAGGTCGTGGGAGGGTGAGGCGAGGATGCCAAGAGCTCTGATCCGCACAGGGCTCCTCCTCCCTCCATCCTCCCTCCTCGTCGCTCACTCGTCCTCACTCCTCCTCCTCCTCCTCCTCCTTCCTCCTCCTCTCCTCCCTCTTCCTGCCTCCTCCTCCCTCCTCCCGTCCTACCCTCCTCCCTCCTCCCTCCTCCCTCCTCCCTCCTCCGTCCTCCCTCCGCCTCCTCCCCTCCTCCTCCTCCTCCTCCTCCATCCTCCTGGCCCTCCCCCTCCACCTCCATCCTCCTGCCTCCTCCTTCCTCCCTCTCCTCCTCCTCCTCCTCCTCCTTCCTCCTCCCCTCCTCCTCCACCTCCTCCTCCTCCTCCTCTCCTCCTCCTCCTCCTCCTCCACCTCCTCCTACCTCCTCCTCCGCCTCCTCCTCCGCTCTCCCTCCTCCTCCTCCTCCTCCTCCTCCTCACTCTCTCCTCCTCCTACCGCCTCCTCCTACCTCCTCCTATCCTCCACCTCCTTCTTCTCCTCCCTACGTGTACGGTGGGGGTCGGGCCGCAGGCCGCGAGGCGCAGGCCGTGTGATGGGAGGCGAGGAGGCCGAGCTCTGATCCGCACGGGCTCCTCCTCCTCCCTCCTCCCCTCCTCCTCCTCCTCCCTCCTCCTTCCTCCTCCTCCTCCTCCTCCTCCTCCTCCTCCTCCTCCCTCCTCCCTCCTCCTCCTCCGTCCTCGATCCTCCTCCACGTCCTCCGCCTCCATCCTCCTCCTCCTCCTCCTCCTCCTCCTCCTCCTCCTCCTCCGCCTCCTCCTCCTCCTCCTCCACCTCCTTCTTCCTCCTCCCTCCGTGGCCGTGGGGGTCGGGGCGCAGCCGCGAGGCGCAGGCCGTGGGAGGGGAGGCGAGGAGCCGAGCTCTGATCCGCACTGGCGGGGTGCTGGCAAGGGATGAGGGATGTAAAACAGTGCTAAGATCGGGATAAATCGCTCCAGAGCGTTCCGGAGCGCTCTCAGAGCGTTCCGGAACGCTCTGGAGCGGCCGCGGCGCTCAATACATCCTCCAAGCCCGCCGATTCTCAGAGATTTCGAGTCATCCCGATCCGATGTTGTCCCGATCTTCGCGTCGTTTTAGGATGACAAGGGATTGCAGCTTTTTGGCGTAGCGGAGGTTGAGCTCTCTGCTCGAGGCCCTGCGCGAGGCTCAGAGTTGGACTTTGGGGAAGAGGTCGCGACCCTATCCGATCGAGACGGTCACGACGCGCCCTGGAAATGGGAAGACTGCGTGGACTACTGAGACCCCAGGGCGCGCGGGGAGGGCACGCTGGGAGGGCACGCGGGGAGGGCACGCTGGGAGGGCACGCTGGGAGGCCGCACTGGGAGGGCACGCTTGGAGGGCGCGCTGGGAGGGCTCGCTGGAAGGGCGCACTAGGGCGGCGGACTGCCTGAAGAAACGCCTGGTCGTGGCTCCGCTTCCCCCTCCCCGCTCCGCTTCCCCCTCCCCATCCTCTTCCTCCTGGTCTCCGAACTCTAATCCGCATTGGCGGGGTGCTTAGTACAGTGATTCGGTAAGTTCGTCTGGCTCGAGTTGGCCTCGCGCTGCAAGCCTTCAAGACCAGGGGTAACGAAATCTGTAAAGAGCCGAACTCTGATACACTGACACTTGTTCCGGCCCCGCACTGCAACTCTCCCAACCAGATCATCCATCAGTACATTGGACCCTTTGTGTATACATTTCTCGTTGCTTCCCCGGGATAGCGGGAAATAAGTATACACCACACCACCTCGACGTCGTCCCCGACCCTCAAAAAGCCCTGGGGTTGAACAGCAGCCCGCCACTGGCAATGTGTATGCTCCAGTTTCCGAAAAGAAGGCTGCATACAGGCGAGGCGCGAATCTCGCAATCGCTCGGACGTCCGATTCCCGTGCATGTTTCGGCTTCGTGCGTGTACTTTCTCGCAAGATGGCCCAAAGGCTCCTCGATGGTCCTCGCCGAGAAAAAAATGCACACGTCCAGGCGATGCCAAGTGATTGGAGAGGACACGCCAGAGGACACAAGACCCTTCCGAGAACCACATCGCAATTATATAGAGAAGTAGCAGGACATGCGTTCGCGAGACAACAGACACGAGGGCAACCCCTCATTTTTCGGGCGGGGGCCGACCTACTAATACCGACCTCGGCTGCACACAGATGCGTGAAGGGCGTCGGTTCAGGAATGTGCCCGGAGAGGCTCCATACGCCTTTGGGGGCCCCTCATTCTGCATAAGGCGCGTGACATGATTTAGGGGAAACAAAAAAATAAAAAAAAAAAAAAAAAAAAAAAAAAAAAAAAAAAAAAAAAAAAAAAAACAAAAAAAAAAAAAAAAGAAAAAAAAAAAAAAAAAAAAAAAAAAAAAAAAAAATAAAAAAAAAAAAAAAAAAAAAAAAAAAAAAAAAAAAAAAAAAAAAAAAAAAAAAAAAAAAAAAAAAAAAAAAAAGAAAAGTTGACGTAACATAAAAAAACTCGGAGGGCCGCGCGGCTTCTCGAATCCGCGCTGGACCCCCCTCCCGGGCGCGCGGAGCGCGCCAGGGGCGGCGCCGGAGGCGCCGCCAGGGGGGTCCAGCGCGGATACGAGAAATCCGCGCGGACCTCCGAGTTGGTATGTGTATGCCACTTTTTGTTCCCCTAGATATAGCCATGGCAAATGAGCGATTGGAGTTCCACCAGCTTCCAGGCCCTGGACTCCCAATCGTTCATTATCAGATGCCCTCACCGTACACGCTCAGAGTGCCGCGCGGACTTTCTGGCTCGGCGCTGGGCCCCCCGTGGCGGCGCCCTTTGGCGCCACCCCCCAGGCGCGCTCCGCGCGCCTGGGCAGGTGGGTCCGACGCCGATGCAGGAAATTTTCCCGCGGACCTCCGAGACTTCATGCTTGCACGTCGGTCGGGAGGAGGAGGAGTTGAAAACATGAAGTAGGAAGGCGGATGAAGTAGATGGGGTCCAGGCCCTCTCAGAGAACAACGACATAGCAAAGCCATAACGATTATTGCAGTAGGAAGGCGCTAGAAGCAGGTTGGGATCTGGGAGCCGAACAATACCTACTTCCAACAACCGGCGTGTATGCCGATGTATTTTCTTCAAGGATCGGGGTTCGATTGTGGATCGGTCGAGGCTCGAGGCTTCGGGGGCGTTCTGGGCCCCCTCTCGGCCTCGGGAACGGGGCGCCCTCACAAGGCCCGTGGGCGCCTCCTTCTTCTCCTTCTCCTCTTCCTCCTCCTCCTCCTCCTCCTCCTCCTCCTCCTCCTCCTCCTCCTCCTCCTCCTCCTCCTCCTCCTCCTCCTCCTCCTCCAGACGACGGCGGCGACGGCGGCGAGGTTCGACGGGCGACCGGGGGGCAGTTGCACCCGCACGGCAGCGCCTGCGGCGCCTCCGCGGAGGGTGCCTCGAAAAGCTCCAGCACGGCGCCGTAGTCCTCGACCTGGGCGACGGCGGCGTCGGCGGCGGCGCCGGCGGCGGCGATGACTCTGCCCGCCTCGTCCTCCTCCCTCGTCCTCGTGCAAGTCCTGCTCAGCCTCCCCACAACCTCGTCCTTCTGGACTCCCACTGAGCGCGCCAGAAACCTCCCCAGCCCCTAGGACTGACTGAAGCCACGCCAACAGCAAGAAAGACCCCTAGCAAGCGGCAAGGACGCCCCCCCACCCCTTGAAACACCTTACGTAAGACGACCTGGGACCACCAGGAACTTCGTACAGCCCTAAAAGGCCTCCTATTCCTCCTCCTCCTCCTTCTCCTACCTCCTCCTCCCTCCTCTTCCTGCTTCCCTGTCTCCTCCTCCTCCCCTTCTCCTCCTCCTCCTCCTCCTCATCATCATCACCATCACCACCAACCACCACCACCAGCCACCACCAAAAACACCATCATCATCATCAGCATCATCTCATCATCATCATCATCATCATCATCATCAGCATCATCATCATCATCATCATCATCATCATCATCATCATCATCAACATCATTATCATCATCATCATCATCATCAGCATCAGCATCAGCATCATCATCATCATCATCATCATCATCATCATCATCACAATCATTATCACAATCACCGTCACCATATTTAGCATCATCATCACCATCATCATCATTATTATTACCATTAGTATCATCATCATAATCAGCATGGTAATCATCATCATCAGCATCATCATCATCACCAGCATCATCATCACAATCGTCATCATCATCAGCATCATCATCGCCACCATCATCAGCATCATCATCATTATCATGATCATCATCATCACCAGCATCAACATGACCAGTATCAACGCCGTCTTCGGCATCGAATCAGCAGTATCATCACCATCATCATCCTCATCAGCAGCAGCATCATCATCACCAGCAACAGCAGCGCATCATCATTATCAGAATCAGCATCAGCATCATCATTAGCACCAGCATCATGATCAGGATCATCATATCAGCAGCGTCATCATCATCATCATAAACATCAACATCCGCATCATAATAATAAAAATCAGCAGCATCCTCCTCATCATCCTCGTTAGCAGCATCCTCACCATCAGCATCCTCATCCTCATCCTCACCCTCATCAGTAACATCAGCATCCTCATCCTTATCCTCATCCTCATCCTGATACTCATCCTCATCCTCATCCTCATCATCCTCATCATCCTCATCCATTTTCTCCTCCTTCTCTTCTCCCTGATCCTCCTCCTGATCCTCTTCCTGCTACTACTCCTGTTCCTGTTCCTGTTCTTTCCTTCCCTCCTCCTCCTCCTCGTCCTCCTCATTATCCTCCTCCCCTTACCCCTCCTCCCCCTCCTCCTCCTCTTCTTCTTCTTCTGCATCCTCCTCCTCTCTTCCTCCTCCTTCTCCTCCTCTTCCCCCTTTCCCCTCATCATCATCATCCTATCCCTAATCCTCCGCCACCTAATAGACTCGAGGAGGCTGAGGAGAGGGGACCGAGAGGGTGGAGGAGGACGGGAAGCTAAGGACACACCCTGGTCCTCCTTCTCGTTCTCCTTGTCATCCTCCTCTTATTCCTCGTTCTCCTCCTCCACCTCCTCCTCCTCGTCCTCCATCCCTTCTCCTTATCGATAATTCCGCCCTGTCCCACCCCCACGCCAGTTTGTAGGGCGGGCCGGGCGTTCCGCCTGAGACTTCCTCACCACTTACGACTCCGAAACTTAGAACAAGTGACAACATCCTCCGAGATGTAGGGCGGGTGGTTTTCAAAATGTCGTTCTCGCCCTAGCGCCGCGCACATTCGTTTTCAAAAATTGCAAGAGCTTCACGGATTGAGGACGGGCCGTTCTCAAATGTGCTCTCGCCCTTGCGCCGCGAGCATTCGCTTAAACAATTTGCAAGAGCTTCACGGATTGAGGGCAGGTCGTTTTCAAAACGAGGCTCTCGCCTTAGCGCCGCGCACATTCGTGTACAAAACCTTCACGTAAGTTTGACGGATTGAGGGCGGCTGCTTCTCAAAATGGGCTCTCGCCTTACCATGGTCAACGTATCAGGAAATGCGCTTTGGAAGGATTCAGGATTATGCGGGCGCAACAGTCATGTTGATTCGCTGTGTTGAAGTCCCAAGGATGGCGTTCTGGTACGATTCTGGATCGCCAAGGCGCCGCAATCATATTGATACGTGGCGTTGAAATCCCGAGAACAATGTTTTGGTACGCTTCAGGATCTTCAAACTGTTGTCTTCCAGCGAGGCAGTTCCCCCAATGGAAATGAACCGTTGTAGGGAACTATGAAGAGGGAGCTTGGAGGGAGGGTTAATTCCAACATCTTTGATGACTCTTGGGTTTCCACTGGTCCGCCTCCTCCTCCTCATCCTCCTCCTCTTCCTCCATTCCTTCTCCATATAAATAACGTCTCCCTGTCGCACCCCGAGGCCCGGGCGTTTCGCCTGAGACTCCCGCACCACTTCTGACTCTGAAGCTAAACAATGGCAACATCTTCACGGATGGAGGGCGGCTGGTTTTCAGAATGTCGCTCTGGCCTCAGCGCCGCGCGCATTCGTTTTAAACCTTCACGTAAGTTTGACGGATTGAGGGCGGCTGCTTCTCAAAATGGGCTCTCGCCTTACCATGGTCAACGTATCAGGACATATGTTTTGGAAGGATTCAGGATTATGCGGGCGCAACAGTCATGTTGATTCGCTGTGTTGAAGTCCCAAAAACGACGTTCTGGTACGATTCTGGATCGCCAAGGCGCCGCAGTCAGATTGATACGTGGCGTTGAAATGCCGAGAACAATGTTTTGGTACGCTTCAGGATCTTCAAACTGTTGTCTTCCAGCGAGGCAATTCCCTCAATGGAAATGAACCGTTGTAGGGGCCTATGAAGAGGGAGCTTGGAGGGAGGGTTAATTCCAACATCTTTGATGACCCTTGGGTTTCCACTGGTCCGCCTCCTCCTCCTCATCCTCCTCCTCTTCCTCCATTCTTCTCCATGTGAAGAACGTCTCCCTGTCGCACCCCGAGGCCCGGGCGTTTCCCCTGAGACTCCCTCACCACTTCTGACTCCGAAGCTGAAAAAATGACAACACTTTCACAGATGGAGGGCGGCTGGTTTTCAAAATGTCGCTCTCGCCTCAGCGCCGCGCAATTTTTTCAAAATTTGCAAGAGCTTCACGGATTGTGGGCGGGTCGTTTTCAAAATGTGGCTCTCGCCCTTGCGCCGCGCACGTTCGTTTTGAACATTCGCAGGAGGTTCACGGATTGAGGGCGGGTCGTTTTCAAAATGTAGCTCTCGCCCTTGCGCCGCGCACATTCGCTTTCAAAATTTGCAAGAGCGTCATGGATTGAGGGCGGGTCGTTTTCAAAATGTCGCTCTCGCCTCAGCGCCGCGCACATTCGTGCACAAAAACTGCAAGAGCTTCACGGATCGAGGGCGGGTCGTTTTCAAAATGTGGCTCTCGCAGTAGCGCCGCGCACATTCGCTTTGAACATTCGCAGGATTATGCGGGCGCAACAGTCATGTTGATTCGCTGTGTGGCACGATTCTGGATGGTCAAGACGCAGCAGTCAGGTTGACACGTGGCGTTGAAATCAATCCCGAGAACAATGTTTTGGCACACTTCAGGATCATCAAACTGTTGTCTTCCAACGAGGCAGTTCCCGCAATGGACATGAACCGTTGTAGCGGCCTATGAGGAGGGAGCTTGGAGGGAGTATTAATTCCAACGTCGTTGATGACTCTTGGGTTCCCACCGGTCCTCCTCCTCCTCCTCCTCCTCCTCCTCCTCCTCCTCCTCCTCCTCCTCCTCCTCCTCCTCCTCCTCCTCCTCCTCCTCCCCCTCCTCCCCCTCCTCTCTGGCGTGCCACCGGGACGCCCTGGGTGCCGTCCCGCCTCGGCGAGCTCCAGCAGCACCTCGACGAAGGCCCCGCACGCCCAGCACGCGCCGGGCCCGCCGGGGGCACCGGGGTCCTCCCGCGGGGCGCCGCGGCGCCGCCGCGCAGGCGGCATCGCCGACGGCGGCGACCGCGGCCGTCGCCGCCGTCGCGGCCGCGGCCGCGGCCGCGGCCGCGGCCCGTCGTCGCCGTCGTTCGCCAACGCCGTCCCCGTTGCCGCCGCCGTCGCCGTCGCCGCCGTCGTCTGGAGCAGGAGGAGGAGGAGGAGGAGGAGGAGGAGGAGGAGGAGGAGGAGGACCTCGGGAGGGCGCCCCCATCCCGAGGCCCAGAGAGGGCCCAGGACGCCACGAGGTAACCTAGAGCCTCGAGCGGTCCATCGAAGAAGAGAAATCGGCAAAATGAAACACTTTCGGAATTGCGCGCGGATCTCTGACAACGGTTATGCACATGCCGCGTTCGTCGACTCTCGGTCGAGCCTCGATCCACCCTCGATCTCGCCACCGCTCGGACGCCCATCCCCCGTGCATTTGTCGGCTTCGTGCGTGTATCTCGTGGCGAGATGATACAAGATGTGCCTCGCTGGTTCTCGCCGAGAAAACATGCACACGTCCGAGCGATGCCAAACGATTGATCGAAGGCGCCGCCCGTCCTCGGCGCCCGGCACGCCCAGGGCGGGGCCCATCGTCCGCGAGGGCTCGGCCGCCGCGAAGTCCAGGTCCGCGCGTGAGGCGGCGAACCTGCGGGCAGAGGCAACTCTCGCCCGGCGCGGTCCCGCACCCCAGAGATCCGAGGGTATGATGTGTTCAATATGTTTTTTATTGAAAAACGAAAAATGGGGAGAAAAAAAAAAAAAAAAAAAAAAAAAAAAAAAAAAAAAAAAAAAAAATCGGCCTCTGGGGCCTGTTATCGGGCCCGGGGACTATCAAACATGGATCCGGAACGAAAAAACACCCCCGGGGAAGGGGTCGGGACCTGTGGGGCTCCGAGTTGAAAAAATCAGATCGGCGGATGTTTGGGTTCGTTCCGCTCTCCCGCGGGGCGCCGAGGAGGCCCAGAGGAGGGCGTGTCTCGTAGTGAAGAGGACGGCCTTGGGAAGAGGTGGACTCTGCAGCATCGCTGATGCATCTGATGTTGACTCTGGTCCTCATCCCCCTCCTCCTCCTCCTTCTCCTCCTCCTCCTCCTTCTCCTCCTCCTCTTCAGAAATACATACAGATACGGCACAAAGGAATGAACCAATCTCAGATCGGAGCTTCCTGTCCCCTTTATGCGGCTGAAAGGAAGTGAGCAGCTGGCCATGTACGGGCAACTGCTCCAGCAAAGAAATCGTTACGGCTGTAAAGAAGCCTGCACACCACCTGAAACGAGCCACCTCAATTGCACCAAAATAGACTGGAAACATTTGACCAACCCTGATGCGCCACGGCTTTGAAACGCGCACTCGTTTGGGGTAGGGGAGCATGCAACTTCTCAGCATACGGAACTGAACATGCTTGGTTACTGTAGGCTGACAGGACATGCTGAAGTCTGCGAATAGAAACCGTAGTTAGAACAAAAAACAACAGCCGCCCCTGTGGGGCGGGGGTGGCTTTTGGGAGGAATCCAAAACACTGGCGAGGTATCTGGGCAGCGGCGTGCAGGGACCCCTCCGCCCCCACTGTGGATATGCGCTAGATTTACCACAGTCCATGCACTGCCATGTGTTTCAAATCCATCTAAAACGCGTCGGCATGGTTTTCGGGCCCTTCCCCTGGGAGCCCTCGGGACCCCCTCCAGGTCACCAAAAACATCACGCGATTTGCCCCAGGGCTCCAGGAGGGAGACGACAGCCCGAAAAACGCTGAGCCACTCTTTGCAAGCAGCTTCCATCCTGTCGACACCAACCGGCGACAGTTGACGTTTGGCAATCCCCTTCGCTAGTGTATCCGCCCACCCGTTTCCAAGGACCCCCTCTGTGCTCCTCAAGAGGCCAATCCCCTCGAAACAGATTCTGGTGGGCCTTGATCTCGTGTACATTCCAACCCTCATGGCCGGTCAGTTAAAGTATCTGTCTCCAGGGTCCAGCCTGCTTTTTTCGGCCATCTCGTGATCTGACCGAAGTGGCCGCTCCATGTACAACTGCAACGCGACCCCGGATAAACTCTACCCAAACCTCAGTTGCCGGGACCAGGAAGTGGGAACGCGCTTGCAGCAGACCGCGGTGCTCAGACATGTTAGCGTCGCAGGGCACCAAAAATGGGAGGACCTCCGCGATGGCTCGGTCGAGGCCCCCCAGGCTCGCCTCGGCGGCGCGCCAGCCCCCTCTTGCAAGGAGAGGGGCGGCAGGGTGGACGACGGAGCCATCGACGGAGGTTGCCCAAGAGGCAGCCAAGACAAACTGCTCGATTCCTCCAGGTCTGTCCAGGCACTCAGCAATTTTCTGATCAGGGGGCGGGTCGTCGATCTTCGGGGTGGCCATCCAGAGACGCCGGCGCAAGATGCCCAAGGGCCCCGCAGTCTCGGCCGCCCCCGCCAGATCGGGGCCCAGCTCTTGGCGACGAGCCCCCACCCGAAGGAGCGCGGTGTTTGTGGCACCGCAATGTCGACATCTCGTAGAGACCTTGCGGCCTCGATTGATGAGCAAGGCCGCCGCGCAGCGGCGGCCTGTAGAAACCTGTCTCGAGAGCTGCTTGGCCCGAGCACTGCGTTCTACCGAATTCCACGCTTTCGAGGCAGGGCGGGCCCAGGATTCTCGAGCGCGAGCGTCGCCCGCGCGATCAGATTGGACGCCCTGCAGCTTTTCTCAAACAAGTCTGCACAAGCGGGCCCGCTGGGGTCCCCGCCCACGAAAATATAGCCAGGCGGGGCACTGGCGAGGTTATCCTTGAATCCTTCGCTCGCATCTACGCCGGCGCGATCGCGAAACGCCCGCGAGACACGCCTGCGCCAGAAGAGCACGTCCTGCATTGGCGCGCCGCGACTCTACGTCAGAGACCCCCCGCGGGGTTCCTTTCAAACTGAAAGAAAGCGCGCTGGGGCGCTTCTTTGAGCCCGCCGGCAGACAGGCTATATTTGGCGCAGGGATCCTCGTCGGCGGCCGCCCACCAATCGGCGCGGCAACGACTGGGCGAAGCCCCCGCGCGTCGACTGGGGCCACGCGAAGGCCGAAGACACCGGCGCAGATCAAGGCGCGCCCCGGCTCCCCAGAGACCGACGCTTTTGGCCGCGTGGAGTCTCAGAGCGCAAATTTTCTGCAGGGAATGCCCCTGGACCTCCTCCCCGCGCGTTGAGCTCGCCGCGATGCCGCGCGGAAAATGCCCCCCTTTCTTGAAGGTAACGCCCCTCAACTTCTTAATCAGAGCCAGGCTCTTGAGGCCGTCAAATAACCTGGCTTTGAATTTCAATTCCCAAGTCGACAACGTGCCCAGAAATATTGCGCCCATGATTCCCAGGGCCCGCGGCACCTCCATGGAATTGGCGGCGAACTCGATTTGCTTGGGGGCAGTGGGGAGGTCTTACTAGTTACTCATCAGGTCGAACACTCGACCTGCACGATCAGCGCACGCGTTCAAACGACCCTGGACAGTCGGCATGGCCACCGACGCCACGACATCACTATTGCGTGTGAATCAAGCCTTCCACGCACCCACCACGTCACAGTCTATATGTCAAAATCTTCTCTCCAGGGCCCGTTGACCGGAGACCGTCGCCAGCTGCGCGCGCCCCATAAGAGGCCCCCGTGACTTTGCGCAACGCGCAACCGCTGAGGCCGGGGGAAACACATCACGATAAAACTCAAAACAAAAAACGCCAATACATACCCAGAACTTTTTGGCGAACAAATGCCGCGCACGCAATTGCCCAGGACATTGCTCAAATCGCGCCATCGCGCGCGCGGCGGCGCAAAACGCGCAACAATTTTCTATGACAAAAAAAAGACGAAATTATCAAACGATTTGCAAAACTAGCCACGTCTCGATTTGCAATTGCATTCGCGGGGGCGCGCCGACTGAGGCACATGCATTCGCGGGGCGCGCCGCCGGTGGAAATCAGCCTGTCGTTCTCTCTCGATGAATGGCGAAGTCGTCGCCAAGTCCCGCGCCGACGTCGCGGGCGCCCGGCAACGCGCGGAATTGCAAGTCAAAGGCGGCCGTCGAGGACCCCGCAACACCCCCCCTGGACGGGCGAAGCCCCCACTCAGAGCCACGCCCGCCGCTGGGCGACGAGGCCAGCTGCGGCTGAACAAAGCGCAGCTCAGGGCGCGCATGCCTCCGTTTCAGTCCAGCGGGGTCGGCGGGCAACGCGCCCGGAACGTTGCGCGAGGTCAGCCAGGAGGGCCCCGATAGACACTCCCTGGCCACGACGGAGATCGCTTCGCACAGCTTGCCCCCGCGCAACGCCAGCGGCGGGCCTGCGCGGAGCCGCGCGAAGGACGCGGTCGGCGCCGCGCCGGGGCCCCCGGCGCCCGCAGGAGTTCGACGGGGCCTTTGGAACGCGGGCGGGCGACGGACTGGAGAAGTAGCAACTGGGCACCTTCCCCCCCGGGCCCCCCCATGAAAAGCGACGGTCAACAGGCGAAGCGCGCTCGGCGCGTCGCCCGGGAAGTTCGCGGCCGCGGCGACCCCCGAAGCGACGCCCATTGCACCATCGCGCAGCTCAGAGAAGTGGCGGGGGTAGACGCCGTCAGTGGCGAGGGAGGCCGTTGTGGAACTTCTCGACAAGCTACCGATCCCCCAGGCCCAGAGCCTCTCTCCATCTCGGTGGCAGGGGGCGCAATGCTGGCCCCCCCGGCCCCCTCCCAGATCTCGATCCGACGGCCGCGCCTGCTTTTGCTGGGGGGGGGGGGGGGGGGGGGGCAAGACAGAAAATAACGCAGAGACAGCGCCGTCGGGCAGCTCGACCACATCATATCTGCAATCCACGACCAGCTTCGTGAACCTGCGCGCTCTCGAAGCGCCCCCCGCAAGGGCCTCGTCACACCGTCGTTTCCAATTCCCCTCTGCTTCGTCAACTCTTCGGCCGGGCAGCGGGTCTCAGGCCCCGCGAGACGCTCAGTGGCTGAGCCAAAAATGCCCATGGCCCCACCGCCCCATCATCCCAGCGGCTATAGCTGGCCGCGACAGGCGCGAGGGCAAACGCAACGCGTTGGGCCGCGAGCGCTCGCCCAACTGGCCAAAATCAAGCAATCGCCCCCCCCTTCGCTCGCCGACCCCCCTGGCGCCGCGAACCAGCAGGCGGGCCCCTGCCTCGACGCATCTGACCCCGGGAAAGTGCGAAGCATCTTGAGTCTCCTCGCTGTCCAGCCGACGCATCTCCCATCGCAGGCCCTCGGGTCGCGCCGAGTGACGAGCGCGGCGCGGAGGTCGACGGACTCAGATTGAAATGGGCCCCCAATGCGGCGGGCCATCGTAGACCCGCCCAAGTTCGCCCCAGACCCGCGCCACCAGCCGTCGCGCACCTCGCGCGCGGCTTCTCCGAGCCCTTTCCGTTCGTGGGGTAGGGGTCCTGAATAAATCTCCTGGTTTGAATGGTTCGAGGGCCTGCACGCGTTCCCCTCCGAGATGACGATGTCCCGGGGGTCCAGCAACAAGTACTACCGGCCTCGCGAAAAGGAACTCCTTGCACATGACCGGTTTCTCAAACTGAACAAAGAAAGCCCCCGCTGCGAGGCGCAGGTCCACAGCTCTTGACGGCGACGCGCCACTGCTGAAGCCCACTTCGACGGAGAAGGCGGCCTCGACCACGTCTTACTGGCCGCGCAGAAAGCAATCGCACGACGCGCATCGTCAACCGCGCAGGCGCGGTTCGATGGGTCGAGGACCAACTCTCCGCCAACGCGGCCAAGCTCAAGTCCCATGCGAAACTCGCTCGGTTACAAATTAAAGTCACCACCCGCAACGCAAGACAACCCGCGCGTTAGCACATGTTCCCCCAATGCTTAGCAGAGATCTGGGCTGAGACTTCATTCCCCACCCCAACGCTGGCACGCCGATACTTAGAATAGATGCCGGACACTTCCAGCGCCCCAGTGCGCCAGCGCGCGTGGGGGATCCGACCGGGGAGCTATAACCAAACTTCGGATCTGGCCAAAGATCCAAGTAACTCCTATACAGCATCGCAACACCCCCTAAAAGAAAAAACCCCGTCGGCGCCCACAGCCGGGGCACAAAAGCTCTCCCATCCGGGTTTCCCCGCCATCGGCCAGGCCCCCGAAATCTTGCTCAAGGGCACCTTGTGCCCCTGGACTGAAACAGCGTGGGCTCTGGAACCCTCGACGCGGTCTAAAGCGCGCCTCTGGCCAGGAGCACTTACCGCGCAGGCGCGGAAGGATGGGCCGCCCGAAACGGAGCGATGGGGGCCAGAAGGACGACGAGTGGGGGGCCGGCTCTGGCCTTCCTCCTGCGTTACGCAAGCGCGAAATATCATATCCTCCGCCATGGGGGCCAACGCCCGCTCCGCTGGCGGTGGCCCTCCCTGGAAACATCGGCTTGGCAGCGATCGCCTTGCCCTTGGAACTTGCACGTGCGGTGCCCGTCCTCGCGGGCTGTGCTCACGGCCGCGGTCTCGATGTCCATCTGCCGGCGGGTCTGCTGCGCAACCACTGCCTGCGAGAACTCAACTTTCGCAAACGCGAAAATGCGGGTGGTGCTGAGCATGGCCAGCTCTGCGCTAGCCTCCGCCTTCGCCAGCGGCTGAAGCACAGCGGTCTCCTGCATGAGCTCCTCTAGCTGGCGCTTTGCCTCCTCCAGCGCCGCCTTCGCCTCGCTCAGCTCACGTTTTTGCTGCTGGCTATGGACTTTGGCGTTCTGAACCTTGACCTCCAGGGTCCCGACCAACTTCGCGTGGTTGCCCACCTGTCGTTCGAACTTCCGCAGCTTTCCACTGACCACCAAGAGGCGCTGGCTGGCTGTCTTGCCATTGCCTCGGTCTGCTCGGAGATCCCGACTCTTGGCCTGGATGGCCTGGGCAGCGCGTTGGTCTTCATATTTGCACAGCGTGTCGTAGCTGTTTCGGGGCAGCTCTATATGTTGCCCGATGGCGACTGCGGGCTTTGCAGGTCCTCTGCCCATGGGTACATCTTCTTGGGTTGCGGGCTTTGAGGCAGCAGCACTGTCATCATCTGCGCGACGCGGAGAAGGAGCCCTGTCCCGCCCCGTGCCGCCACCCCCCGTCTTGTCCCGAGTCTTACCTGCGTTTCCTCGTGATCCACGGCCTCCTTCTGCATGGTATTCGCGTGGGCAATGACTTGAAGACTTCCAACCCGCAACCGTCTAGCTCCAGTGTGTTCCGAATTGCCAGCGCCAGTGCAGGTTTCTGCCAGCGGTCGCCGCGCAGGCCGTGCACTCCAACACGAAAGTCCGTGGCTGTCCACGGTGGCCTTGACGGCACATGGCGCAGAAAAAGAGAGGGCAGCTCCGGTTCTGTACCGTGGTGTGTGGATGTGTACCTTTTTGGAAGCGCTGAGCCACATGAAACGCAAAACAATGAAACCGGGTCCTATGGCAGGCAGCCGCCTGCGAGGACCCGAGGCGCAAGTTGGTTCCTCAGCCACCTCGAGAACTTCTTACTTGAGCCGAAAACACTACGGTCCTCCTGCTCCTTCTCCTCCTCCTCCTCCTCCTTTCTCTTCTTCTTATTATTATTAATAATATAATTATTGATATTATTATTACTAGTAGTACTATTATTATTAGTAGTATTATTCGTAATATTAGTATTAGCATTATTATTATTATTACTACTACTACTAATAACAATTAAACTGTTAGTATTATGCTGATGCTGCTCATTATTATTGTTATTATTATTATACCTCCCTCCTCCTCCCTCTCTCCTGCCTCCGCTTCCTCTATCCTACCTCCTCGCTACTCCTCCTCCTCCTCCTCCTCCTCCTCCTCCTCCTCCTCCTCCTCCTCCTCCCTCCTATACCCCCCCCTCCTCGCTCCTCCTCTCCCCTGTTATCCCACCGAAGGTGGAGAGAGGTCGGCCCCTCGCGTTGCACGCCGGATCTGGGTACGAAAACAATGGGCACGATGCCCGACAACAGCTGCGGCCCAAGAACGACAGCGGCAAATGCCGGGCAGGCGGCCTTCCGCCTCGCAAACAGGCAACGTCCGCGGTGACACGGACAGCGAACCCTGGTCAAAATGAATCGGTAATGCTTCGGCTGACCCCAAAGACGGTCCAGCTGAAGGGGGGTGGCGCAATAGGTTTGGGGCAATTTATTTGTTTTGCAGACGTACTGCGCCAGAGAGCCGGATTGCATTGTATTGCAACTAACGTGTTGCACGCACGCGAAAACCCAACAACACGCGTGCGCATTCAGAAGGTATTGCACGCCCCAAGCCCATGGCAACACCACGCACATGCTGCACCAGATCTACTG
>CAUYUJ010006448.1:0-35368 GCA_963575745.1 Prorocentrum cordatum
CCTCCTCCTCCTCCTCCTCCTCCTCCTCCTCCTCCTCCTCCTCCTCCTCCCCCTCGGCCAGTCGCGGGGATGGCGCCCCCAGAGGGAGCGGGCCTGCTATCGAAAGGCTCGGAGGGGCCTCTGGCAGGCCCGAGCTGGATCGAATCGTGAAATCGGATCGGGTCGGACACTGATCGGATCGTCAACGAATCGTCCCAAACCGAATTCTAATCAGATCGCCGAGCCAACCTCTGGCTGGCCCCGGCCGGCGTCGGTGAACCGAGCCAAATCGAGTCCAATCGGAATCGCGGCCCCAGCCCACGAATCGAATCGCACCGAATCGGGTAGTGGGTGGCCCTTTCTGGCCCCCCAAAGAGCTGCCAAAAAATCCTCACCGAAGCCACAGGGAGGAGGCCCCGAGGGAACCCCTCGTCGCGTGGGAGCCCGTCGCGCCCCCAGGGCGCGGAGGGGAGGTCAGGAGCGCGAGGCAGGAGCTCGTCCGTGTTCACCGACTGGGGAACCGACGTCCTGGAACCCCAAATTGCTGCGGTTTTTGGCACGTCGGTGCGGTAGCTTAGAACAGAAGGCTTCGGGTAAGAGTCGCAGGAGAGGTGGTTTGCGCCGAGGCTTCTTCGGCCCGGCAGCGCGCTGAACCCCTCTCTCTGCAAAGAGAGGAGGGCCCCCCTTGCGGGGGGTGCCGCAGCCATGGCGGCAGTTGCCTGGCTCGCGGCCCCCGGCGCTCGCGGCCGTGCTGCGCTGGGGCGCGGGAGCCGCCGCCGCCGCAGGCCCGCGCCTCCCCGCGGAGCGCGCTGCCCCGGCCGCGCCCGCCCCAGACGCGGTCTCGCCCGAGGAGGTGCGAGACTACACCCACGATGATCTCGATCATCTCGCCCACTCAAGCTCTACGAAGCTTGACGACGCGGTCTCCCTGGTGGCCGCAGCAGAGGGCCGTGACGGACCGACAGCTGCTGAACTCGCGCCGGGAGTCAGGCAGATGCAGGAGCGCCCCAGGGACACGCCGCCCGCCGAGGCGACGCCATCGCTCCCCGCGGCGGCTAGGCCGCCGCGAGAAGCCCCTGCCGAGTACAACGAGTGCTGCGGATACTAAATGCTAGTGCGAGGCGGAGCAAGGCGAGCTGAGCGAGACAGCGCCCCCGCTTGACAGCCACGCCGCGCCAGACATCACCCTCGAGGGCGACGGCGACAATGGCAAAGACGAGGACGAGCCATATTGTCCTGCACACCACGTGCCCCAGCGATGATGGCACTGACGATGACGATGGCGACGGTGGTGATGATGATGGCGTAATTGTGAAACTGAAGAGGATGCTTGCGATGATGACGATAGTGGCGACGATGGCGCTGATGGCGATGACGATGCTGCCGATGACGCTTAGGATGGCAGTGCCGCACATGTCGACGATGATGGCTGTGGAGGAAAAGGACACAGCAATCACGACGATGAAGGCGGTGATCGATAAGGTGATGGTGATCGCGATGATACTGATGATGATGGCGATGATGATGATGATGATGATTATGATGATGATGATGATGATGATGATGATGATGATGATGATGATGATGATGATGATGATGATGATGATGATGATGATGATGATGATGATGATGATGATGATGGTGACGCGGATGACTTAGTTGGTCATTATCATCACCTATTCTGAGCATGCAAACGCGCGCTTTCGAGGGCAATGCCCCCATTAAAGACATTAGTTCACAGCGCCTTCTAAAAGAGGAAAAAGGGCCATCATGGGCCTGCATGTTGGGCCGTCTTGGACAACACCCCGGGGCCATCTCGCACCACATTGGGGCCATCTGTGGCCGGCGTACCAAGACAGCAGCACGACATGGCACCTCTACGTAGCACCTCTTCGCCTTATTGTGAGGGGGCTGAGGATGGGCGATGAGGAGGGCTATCGTTGCATGAGCGCCAAAAGCATGTCCCCCATTGTTGTCTACTCGCGGCCCCTGTCGCCCACGCCCACGTCTGCGAAGATCGACCCAATCAACAAGCCCACGCACGGCAGCGCCATCATGTTGCCTGTCAGCTCGCGCCAGCCAGTGCGTTGAGGCATAGGATCCGTCCTCGCGAAACCGCTTGGCATGCCCATTGTCTGGAAGATCTCCCCAGCGACGAGGAAGCGGCGCTTGCCCATGTGGAGGAACTCTGGCGAGATTGCTGGAGGGGGAATAGTGCCATCGGTGCGCCACTTGAATCGATTCAAAATGTACCCACATCGACCACCGCATCCTTCCTCAGAGCACCGTTATTGTCCAACTGCCTTCGGTTCATGATGACCTACATCTCCCGATGTTTCTCCGCCAAGGCTTT
Source organism: Prorocentrum cordatum (assembly GCA_963575745.1). Lineage (NCBI taxonomy): Eukaryota > Dinophyceae > Prorocentrales > Prorocentraceae > Prorocentrum > Prorocentrum cordatum. The sequence goes on from CAUYUJ010006448.1 coordinate 2,333, forward strand.
CGAAGACGTCCTTCTTAGACTTCTGAAGCGAAGTGGGGTATTGCTGACCTTCTGGGTGCGTCCTTGCATGCAGGTTGCTATCGGCCCGAACTCGAAGACCTTCTCTACCGTTGCAGTCATAGTCGTAACAACATTGGGGAAGGGGCGTGTCCCCAGCCCATCATTCTCGCACTTCCTAACCTGTCGATCTGTGATGTTGCCCTGCTCTTGCGCCTGGTAATCCCATTCAGCGCGTTCTCTATCTTGTTGAGTTCTGGCATCGCTCCCACATCGGCCCGAATTCCGACTATGCAAAACTGCCTCTTTCGCGTGAGGTAGCTGCCACATGTCCGCTCGAAGCTTGCAGAACTTCCAGGGGCCGCGTGAACCACTCGCACATTGCCCGAGGAGATCGCAAGGAACTCAGCTGCTGCAGGGTGACTGGCGCGAAGACGAAAGAAAGGGGAAGGAGGAGAGATGGAGGCCCAAGATGCACAAACACCACCAGCCGACCCAATCATCGGGGCGGGAGAGGGGGGGGACGAGGGAGAGGAGGGGAAGGGAGGAGAGGGAGATGGAAGGAGGGAGGAGGGAGAAAGAAGGAGGGAGAAGGAAGCGGGCAACACGGGAAGAGGAGGCAAGAGGCAGGAGCAGGGAGGGAGGATAGACGAGCGTGCTCCACTCCTCGCAAGATAACCGCTCGCCAATGGCCTCGATCCGCCGCGGGGGGGCCTGCGACAGATCACACGGTTGCAGACCTGTGCTTTTCTGACGCTTGCGAGCAGGCACTCTGCGAGTCGTGGAGCGCGCTCGGTGAGAGGCGGGCCCGCGCCGGTCTCGAGAGGCCCTGCGCCCCCCCCCCCCCTGCTTGCAGCAGCGGCGCCGAGGCCGGGGGGGAGGGGGCCCGTCGGGGGACCTCTGCGAGCACGCGGCCTCCGCGGGCGCGCTCGCGGCCGCCGAGGCGCTTCCTCGTCCTCGCCCTCCTCCTCCTCCTCCTCCTTTTCCTGTTCCTGCTCCTCCTGATCCTCCTGTTCCTCCTCCTGTCCTCTCCTCCTCCTCCTGCTCCTCCCTCCTCCTCCTCGTCCTCCTCCTCCTCTCCTCCTCCTCCTCCTCCTCCTCCTCCTCCTCCTCTCCTCCTCTCCTCCCCTCCTCCTCCTCCTCTCCTCCTCCTCCTCCTCCTCCTCCTCCTCCTCGTCCTCCTCCTCCTCTCCTCCTCCTCTCCTCCTCCTCCTCCTCCTCCTCCTCTCTCCTCCTCCTCCTCCTCCTCCTCCTCCTCCTCCTCCTCCTCCTCCTCCTCCTCCTCCTCCTCCTCGCACGTAGCTCGGATGAAGTGTGCCTTAGTCCATCTCTTTCATCTGTTGCACCATCTGCGCTCTGGCAGCGCGGGCATGAATTGTAATCTCTGCGTCATCCACCGCCACTCCCAGTCCCTTCACTGAATTATACACGTAAAAACAAGCACCAGTCCCTGCAGTGCCATAGCTCGCCTCTCAGGGGACAAAAAACGCGCCAGGCCAAGTCGAGCATCCAAATATCCTTCGACTGGTATTTCAGGGTGCCATGCAATGGATACAGCAGCCCACAGAGCAGGGCACATAAGATAATGGGACTGGGAGTCGACAGCGTCCGTGCATCCGAATTTGCACGGCACATCAGTTTGAGTCATCCTCCTCTCCGTCGTCCACCCGCCCACCACAGTTTTTAGCACCGATGCCTGCCATGCTGGTGGGAGCTCGGCCATCGCGTCTCTCATCGCGGGCCAATCGCATCCCGCTAAAGCACGTTTCGAGGGAGGGCGGGACGCCCACTTCACCAGGCGCTTGAAAATCGTGGGGGCCAGATTTTCCTGAAACATCGAGCTAGCCAACGAGCGGGCCAGCGTCTTTTGAACAGGGGCCCGCGGGTTCTCCGACTGCGCTTCCTTCAAAGCTTTGAGCGCTGTCGCCATCGGAGCCCGCCAGCGGGCAGAGCCTGGAAAACCCGAGGCAGCCTCAGCAAGCACTTGAACTTGGGCAATCGGCACACCCTTCCAGAAGGTCGGACACCACGATCCACCCAGGTACTGAGTCATGGGAAGAGCACGCTCAGCCGCTGTCCGAATTTTCGCCCACAAGGGCTTCCAACTGGTGACGGTAACCCGGGCAGATCTGACTAGGGCAGCGGCGCACTGGACACGAAGCGAGAGGGGCCTGAGCTTACTCCACTGTCTGAGGGCCAGCAGCTGGTCGAGTGGCAGGGAGAAAGGGGGCATCCTCAAAACCTTATGGAGAGCCCAAGATTCCCACTTTAAAATAGATTCAGGGATCGGAGACAGCTGAGCCAGATATCCAAACTTCGAAACAGCCCGACTATTGTACATGGCAATCATGATCGACGGCGGAGCTGCGGTCTCTGCAAGGCAACGAATGACTCCCACCCACTCCCGAAACGCCCTGGCCCACACCTCCTCCTTCGCCTCGGGACCGAGCCACACGCCTAAGTACTCCGCGCTTCCCACAACGGGTATGCCGCACCAGCGCGGGGCAATCCCCACAAGGGCAGCCGCGACCTGGGACCTGACCACCTCACTGAAGGCTTGGCGGACAGGAACCAGCCTACACTTCGGTATCTTGAGTTTCAAACCTGCCAGAAATTCTGCCGCGTAAAGAACCCCCGAGAGACGCGCAAGAGCCCGAAGATCACCTACCAGAGCCCCCACGTCATCCGCACACACACACACACACCGCCGACCCAGGATGTTTCATCAGCCTCTTGCGCATGTCTCTGATCAGGGGGTCCATGATGAGAGCCGAAAGCGATCCTGAGTCAGGAGCACCTTGCATGATGCCTGAGCTGATGATGCAAAACGTCTGGAGGCAACCGAGCAGGGAGATCTTGGCCGCAGCGAACGTGTAAGTCGCTTGGGTCAGGCTCAAGAATCCTTCTGGGAGACCTGATTTTGCAAGCACAGCCCACAGGAACTGGTGGAGGAGGGAGGGAAAGGCGTTGCCAAAGTCGAGGAAGAGGAGGGATGGCATTCTGCTCGCTGCTTCAGGGTGTCCTCCTCCTGTTCCATCGTCGTCGTCGTCGTCCTCCTCGCCATCGCCCTCGCCATCCTCGCCATCGTCCTCCACTCGAGCAACAACCTACATAAGCAGAAACCTCTGGAGGGCCGCAGCCTCCGGCGCCGCCCCTGGCGCTCCGCGGGCCAGGGGGACGGGGGGTCCAGCGTCCAGCATCCATCCAAGAAATCCGCGCGAACCTCCGACGATTCATGTGTATGCCGATGCTTGTGATTCGATCACCGTGTTTCTGCTCGGCGGCCCCGTGCGCAGCACCGCGGCGGTGTCGACGGGCCAGAGCCGACGCACGTGCGCCGAGGTGGCCTCCGACAACGAGCCTACCCAAGAGACAAGGGGCACAAACTCCGATAACGGGCATGCCGATTACGGGCCTGCCGTAGCCGAAGAGAAACACCGACGCCCCCGAGTTACGCGATCTGAGGGTAAAGACGCACGTGAGCACAAATAACGACCTTGGGAGGCAACGCAGTGCCGTGTCACGGTCGCGCGACAGGCTACGATAGACTGCGCTGAATCTTGCTATAGATGCGCAAGGTCCCCCTCACCCCCAGCAGCCCAGACAGCGTGCGTATGAATCTTAAAACTCCATGTCTCTCTCGGTGACCCCCACTCTACAACTCTACATAGGGAGGGAACAACACATAATCAGACACATACAGCGCCGAACCAAGAAACCCGCGCGGACCTCCGAAAGCATGTGTTTATGCAATTGTTTGGTTTTCGACCCAAAGTGGGTGCTCTGTTCGTGAACCGAGGGCGCTGATATCCTGCTCCAGACGAAATACTTCTGGCAGTACAAAGGCCTGGCCAGGCCCGCTCATGCCCCGAATTGCTGTGCGTACAGGCCTTTTGGAAGGATGTGGTAGAGACGCGAAGTATGAAGGCACACAAAGCAGAGTGGATCTCGAACATTCCGGATGATAGTAATCATATACGGATACAAAAGATTCATCAAGCGGGCATTGCTTTTTTGAAGCTGGAAGGCGCTTCAAGCATCTTTGGATCTGGGAGCCGCAGCAGATGTCATCCCAACGAGTGGCCTGCAGCCAGGCAAAATTAGGTCTGGCATGTCCTCATGCAGGCGGATTATGAAAAAAGACAAATTAAACATAATCAAACATAGCCAACCAAAAAATCAAAAGAGCACGAACAATCTATTAGCTAAACATTCTTGAATGCTGCTCCTGCAGAGGGACATGCCCGACTTACAGGTAGAAAGTTGATGCCCTCCCAAGTCCGTCCTGGCCTGCTGTCCGGAGGAGGAGGAGAATAAGGAGGAGGAGGATAAGGAGGAGGAGGAGGAGGATAAGGCGGAGGAGGAGGAGGATAAGGCGGATGAGGAGGAGCAGCGAGGAGAAAGAAGAGGAGGATACTCTTCCTCCCTACTCGCGCCTCCTCTTTCTCCTCCTTCCTCCCTCCACTCTCCTTCCTTCCCTCCCTCCCTCCATCCGGCCCCCGCCCGGCGATGGCGACGGCGACGACAGCGACAGCCACAGCTACGACGGCGGCAACTACGACGGCGACAGCGGGGGCAGTGACGACGACCAGGGCTGACCTCCGTCTCCGGAGGCCCCAGCGGAGGCCCCTGGGGGCCACCAGACGTGGCCGAGGATGATCAAGAAGCTGACCTTCGATCCTGGATCCTCGATCGACCCTATGTCCTCTACCCTCGATCCTCCAGAGACCATCGTCGACGCTCGACCCAAAACCCTCGATCCTCGAAAGGCGTCGGCGGCGAGCGAGCGAGAGCGCGCGCGCGCGGCGACGACGAGAGCGCGCGGCGCCGGCGACTGCGGCGACAGCGGCACCGTCCGACAATACCGCCGACACCGTCGTCCTCCTCGCCGCCGTCGCCGCCGCCGCCGTCGCCGACGCCGCCGTCGTCGTCGTCGTTGTCGCCGTCGTCGTCCTCCTCCGCGTCCTCGTCCTCGTCCTCGTCCTTGCCGCCGCCATCGTCGTCGTCGTCGTCACGAGACGACGACGACGACGACGACGACGACGACGACGACGACGACGACGACGACGACGACGACGACGACGACGACGAGGACGACAAGTGACGACGACGGCAAGCAACGCGCGGGGGCCTGCAGCTCGTCGGCGGCATCCGCGATCGCCTGCGTCAGACTCTCGCCGCCGCCCTGCTCGCTCCCCTTGCTCGGCTCGCGGGAGCCTCTCGCGGGAAGGCATAGGGACCGGCCAGCACCGCATCGGCGCCGCCGTCGTTGACGGGCAGCGCAGGGTAAGTCGACATCTGCCCAGGTCCTCTTCCTGCTCCTCCTCCTGCTCCTCCTCCTCCTCCTCCTCCTCCTCCTCCTCCTCCTCGACCTCCTCCTCCTCCTCCTCCTCCTCCTCCTCCTGCTCCTCCTGCTGCTCCTCCTCCTCCTCCTCCTCCTCCTCCTCCTCCTCCTCCTCCATCCGACGGCATGGTGTTTTAACAGACCACGTCGATGTTCTATGAAGTCGGCCTCCAGGTGTCCGTTACTGGGGCAGGGACGATCAGAAGTGGATCCAGGGCGAAAAACAACTCCGTTCTGGTCAGTTCAGTTCAGATTGCGCGCCGGCTCCTGCGGAGCGGTCCCCTGAGCGGCAAGCGGGGCACAAGAAAACAGCAAGCGCGGAAAGAGGCGAGGAGGGTGCAGAAGCAATTGGGGTCAGGCTGGATCGAGTAGCTCTTATCCCCTGCGAAAGAAGGTAAGACAAGAAACCTCTCCTGCGCCAAAATGCGTTCCGTGCTCGTATGAGGTACTACCCTCAGAAGAAATTCTGCCAACGTAGATTCGGACTCGTCATTTGAGTTGACATCTAAACCCGGGGCTCCACCTAAACCTAAGCAGTTTCTGCCTCCACTTCTCCAAATCTCCTTGGTATGTTTGTTGTGCAAATTTGGCACTGCGGGCCGTTTTCACTGATGTCCAATTGTCATGCTCCCACCCTGCGCACTTCGTCTCCACTCGCCTGGTTGCTCTCTGTATATCGTCTACGCACTGCTTCGTCTCCTGCACGCGAACCTCAAAATCTGTCCTGTCATGCTCCGCCACGAAAAACTCGCCCCTGGGGAAGGACATCACCTCGAATCGGGAGATCGGATCGGATCGGAACGCGCAACGGGCCGGGCTGCATCGGCACGGGGTCGGAGCCGAACCAAATCGGCCGCGCCAGGATGCACCACAGCGCCACGCATCCTCGCCATCGCTCGGACGTCCATTCCTTGTTTTTGTTTCGCTTTCGTGCGTGGTTTTTTCGCCAAATGATCAAGGATGTTCCTCGATGGTCCTCGCCGAGATCAAAATGCACACGTCCGAGCGATGCCAAGGCACCGGCACGGGGTCGGAGCCGAACCAACTCGGCCGCGCCGGGATGCACCCCACAACGCCACGCATCGGGCCGCACCGGGCCGCCAGAGCATCAACATCGAAACGGATCGGGCCGGCCAGAATCGAGGTCCAGCCGGGTCGAACGGATGGGAGTGGTGCGAGACGGGAAGTCATCCATAAGTTACTCCCACTTTGGAGGCCCCCGCTGCGCAGAAGAGCGACCGCCGCATCCCGGTCGGGCACGCTGCCAAACTCCGCAAACGCAATGTCCCTAAACTCTCCTTTTGCGTAGATATTTGTTGGCATTGGGCCTTGCAATCAAGATAACTGCTCTCGGATGCACGTGCAAGCCGTGGCAATGGAATCGAAATCGACAAGGTTGCCAGATACCGCAGCAACAACGCGTTTGCCCTGATAGTGGTATGCAGTTGCAGCATTTTGCGAGGCTACTGAGTAGGACCTTGGGGTGCCGGATGACAGAAGCGCGAACTGCTTCTCGACCCTCTCAACGCGCTCGTTCATCGCGTACTGAACATTGACCGCGTGCATGCGTGCGTCCTCGAGCTCGTTGCCAATCTCGTCGATCTTCGTCTGCACGGCCGAACTCGTCTTTGATCAGGTTCCGAATGGGTCGGGGAATGGGGGCGAGGGCGACGAGGCCGTCGACGAAAGCGGCGCCACGCACGCACGTATCCCGCGCCCCCCCCCCCCCCCTGCCAAGGGTCGCCACTGATGACGGGGGCGCCCCGCGTCGTTCAAGTCGACCTTGATCGCCAAGCCTCGGGCGACCACGCGGCCGGGCGGCCTGCTGCGCCGGGGCGAGGGCGGCCAGGCGCGAGGCCTCCGAGAGGCGCTCTGGCCCTCGTCCTCGACCTCGCGCGAGCGCCAGCAGCCCCGACTCGCGAGCGGAGAGCCAAGTGCCGCCGAACCCATCGCAAACCTGCGCCCCGTTAAGTGCGGAGGGGCCTCGAGGCCAAGGACAGCGGGCTGGGCGCAGAGGGCAAGACGCAGAACAACGAACCTTCTCAGCGCCATCCGAAAAGCTTCCTTGGGGTCAATGAGAAGCCGGTCGCGGGTTTGCCCTCTCGCACTGTGGCACTGGAGGAGGCAGTCCACGGCCACGGCAGCAGTGCCAGTGCCCCTGCGAGCCAACACACCCGTCTGCATTTCGCCAGCAAGGCCCTGGACCTACTCAACCACGCGGCCCCTCAAGAACCCGCGGCATTGCTTAGCGGCGCGAGCGCCGAGACGGATCGCGCGGTAGTTAGAGAGGCAAGTTTAGGGGACCTTTCCTGCGCCAAGGGACCTGCCATCCCCCCTGCCACGACAGCGGCTCTGTAGCGCGCGCCGAGAGCAACCTTGGCGAAGAAGGGGTGTTAGAGGGAGGCGAGCAATTACGGGGACGCGGCAAACAGCTTTTCACATGGCCACTTTGGCACCCCGCGCGCCACCGAGATCCGGCGGCCCCCCCCCAAAAAAAACGAAGTTCGGCGCGAGCGGGCGCGAAACCGACGCTTGCCTGCGCGCGCCGTGGCCTGCCGCTCCGCCAGCGACTGAACCTGTCCACAAGCTGCCTGGGAGCGAGCAGTTGCCCGTACTCGACTTGAGCGAAGCGGCGAAGGAAACCCTGCACTTCATCCTCAGCGCCCTGGAAAAACCTTCTTCGTTGACTCTGAATGGAGAGTTCGTGTCGGAGTATGTGGTCCTCCCACCGCCAGACATCGAGAGCCTCATGAGCCCCACCCACTCCTGCGTAGGGTCCGTCCCTGCGTCTCGCACATGGCCCGCAAGACTCTCCAGGGCTTGCGCGCGAGCATCTCATGTATCGGCTCGCAGGGAACGGTGTGTTCCTCCCAGAAGTGATCCTGGCTTGGGGGATGGCAAAGTCTTGCCTCCCTTCGTTCCACTCTAGGACCACGCGCGCGGGATGAATGGACATGCGCCGACACTTCTCGTGAAGGGGTGCCCAATCAAGCGCGCCTCCAACGACCCGCCCGATGACGCCATGGAGCGGCGCGGCGCTCATGCTCCTTACGTTCATGCACGATCCTGAGGCCGACGAGCTCGCGCCCAGCAAGAGCTGCTTGGCGCCATCGGCCGCAAGGCAAACTTGTCCTTTTACTCCCGCCTCCGTCATCGTCTGCATCAGCATCGCGAGGAGGTGGGCAGCAGACTGAGGAACTTGGTCGACTCACGCGCGTGCGCGAGTGAGGAGGCCCGTCGGCCGTGATCCGCCCGACGAAGTGGGGCGGAGATTGGAGGTGAAAACGCAGTGGTCACAGAAATCAGGACAGGCTGCCTCGCCTGGCCGAGAGGGCAAACAGGTGCTGCACGCGCCCGATCCCGACTTCCACCCCTCCCCTCCCTCGTCCTCCTCTTTCCCCCCTCCTCACCCGCCTCGCCCTCCTCCTCCTCCTCCTCCTCCCCCTCCTCCTGCTCCTCCTCCATATCCTCCTCCTCCTCCTCCTCCTCCTCCTCCTCCACCCCCTACTCCTCGTCCTGTCCACGTAATTTCCGCCGTCGTCATCGTCGTCGTCCTCCTCCTCCTTCTCATCATCATCACCATCAAAATGACAATCACGATCATCATCATCATCATCATCATCATCATCATCATCATCATCATCATCATCATCATCATCATCATCATCATCATCATCATCATCATAATCATCATCATCATCATCATCATCAACAACCTCATCATCACCACCACTATCATCATCAACATCATCATCATCATCGTCATCATCATCGCCCTCCTCCGTCTCCTCCCCATCACCTACATCACCATCATCGTCATCCCCACCATCTCCGTTACCATCACCATCACCATTATCATCATAACCCCACCATAATCCTCATCATCGTCCTCATCCTCATCCTCATCCTCCTCATCATTACCATCAACAGTAACAACATGATCATCGTCGTCATGATCATATATGTAACCATCCTCCTCCTCATATTTAGCCTCACCCTCACCTTCTCCTCGTCCTCCTCCTCCACCTCCAACTCCTCCTCCTCCTCCTCCTGCTCCTCCTCCTCATGATCATCATGACCATCATTAATTTCAACATCATGTCATCATCATGAACACCATCATCATCATCGTCATCATCATCAGAAGCGTCACCTCCATCATCATCATCATCATCATCATCATCATCATCATCGTCATCATCATCAGCATCATCATCACCATCACCATCACCATCATCATCCTCCTGCTCATCATCATCCTATTCCTCCTCGTCATCATCACCATCGTCATCATCATCATCGTCATCTGCATCCCCATACTCATCCGCATCCTCCTCATCACCATCATCATCAACACCAGCAGAAACATCATCAGCACCAGCAGGAACACCACCATCATCACGATCATCACCATCACCATTATCATCATCATCATCAGTAGCATCATCATAATCATCATCCTACTCATCCTCATCATCGCCATCATCAGCAGCCGCATCAGCATCAGCATCGGCATCACTATCATCCTCATCGCCATCGTTATCGTCATCTTCATCCCCATATTCATCATCTACCTAATAATCACCGTCATCATCAGCATCAGCATCAGCATCAGCATTATCATCATCACCACCATCAGCAGCATCCGCATCATCATCAACGTCAGCATCAGCATCCTCATCATCAGCACCACCACCACCATCATCATCACCATCACCAGCACCATCACCATCCTGTTCCTCCAACTCCTCCTCCTCATTATTCTCATCATCAGCATCACCATCATCACCATCATCATCATCATCATCAGCATCATCATCAGCCTCATCATCACCATCACCATCACCATCACCATCACCATCACCACCATCATCGTCCTCATCAACATCATTCGCATCATCAACACCATCACCATCACCATCGCCATCGCCCCTCTCATCGTCATCATCATCATCATCATCATCATCATCATCATCATCATCATCATCATCATCATCATCATCATCATCATCATGATCATCATCATCATCATCATCATCATCCTCATCCTCATCCTCATCCTCATCCTCATCCTCATCCTCATCCTCATCCTCGGCGCCCGCGCCCGCGCCGCGAATACACTCCACCCCCGGAGGAGCCCTGCCGCGACGAGGAGCTGCCGCCCTCTTCCTCGTCCGACGAGCTGTCCGACTGCGCGCCGCACCGCGGCGGGGGAGCGGCAGGGCGCGGGAGGGGACGACGACGAGCACGAGCACGAGAACGGGGAGGACGAGGCGGACACGGGAGGTGGGCGTGGAGGCACGGGAGGAGGACGACGGCGGACGCGAGAGGAGGACGAGGAAGAGGAGGAGGAGGAGGAGGAGGAGGAGGAGGAGGAGGAGGAGGAGGAGGAGGAGGAGGAGGGCGGCGACGACCGCGCGACGGCACGGCGAGCACGACACTGGCGGCGGCGGCGGCAGCGGCGAAGGCGATGCCGGCAGCAGCGGCGACGACGGCGACGGGGGGGCGGAGGGCGGAGGCCCCGCGGAGGGCGGCCCAGGGCCTCCAAGTGCCAGCCCAGGCTGGCAGGCCAGTGCTCCTGGGGAGAGCGTCGTCGTCGGGGTCCTCGTCGCAGGTGTCCTCGTCTCTGTCGTCATCGTCGTCGTCATCGTCGTCGTCGTCGTCGAAGTCGTCGAAGTCGTCGTCGTCGTTGCCGAATGGAGGGGGAAGAGGAGGAGGAAGACGAGAGGGAGAAAAACGGAGGACAGAGGAGGAGGAAGAGGACGGAGGAAGAGGAAAAGGACGGAGGAGGAGGAGGAAGAGGAGGAGGAAGAAAAGGGAGGACAAAGGGGTGCCATTCCGTCAGTTGTCCGTCCTCTGCTGCCTTAACTCCTACTCCTGCTCATCCTACCCGAGGCACGGTCGCCTTTGGAGTGTTCGCCGAAAAGCGGGAGAGGCCACGGCAAATGCGCGAGCTCGGCCGCGGGCGAGAGAGGACGCGTTGGCAGGACTACGCCTACCATTGCACCTGACATGATTGAACACAGAATGTGTGAGATCTACTGCAATACCTATACTGAGCATTTCATCCTTGGAGAGGTATCTCGGAGCACCTCATCACATGAGGCCCAGGAGGAGGGGAGGAGAGGGAAACGAGTCTTCACTACACCCCCAAAACGTGCGCACACGAAATAATGTTTCAACGAGTCGCCGCCTCTGAGACCACAGCCGAGGCGACAATCAAGCGTCCCCGATCGATATCGGGCAGAACTATTCCACGGTACGTCTTCAAAAAGTGGCCACAATACGAGGAGGAGCCCATTTACTCTGCACATTCATCCTTACGAGCGTGACGTTGCCAACCGACGGGGGGAACTCAGGACACCATTCCAAAAGACGCTGATACATGATGCCAAAAACAGAAGGCCCAAGGAAATGACGACTAATAGCGAAGTACGTGTTAGCTCGAAGATTCGAAACGGGCTCCAGGCGGACCGAAGGGATCGCAGTCAGCTCAGCCCATACAGACTTCAAGTGCTTACAGATCGACGACTTGTAAATTTGCTGGAACTGGTCTGCTACTATATAGCTGCACTCAAAATCCTTGATAATCGAGTCGATCTCATGACCCGCTATCCGGCAAGCTTCGCTTCTCGTGCAAACTATGAGCGCATCAGCACCCGTTTGAAGGCCCTGATGCATGCCAAAACATTGTTCTCGGGATTCCAACGCCACGGATCAACCTGACTGTTGCGCCTTGGCGATCCTGAATCGTGCCAGCAAGCCGCTCCTTGGACTGCAACACAAAGAACCAACATAACTGCTGCACCCGAATAACCCTGAATCCTTCTAAAACCATTTCTGGTACGTTGATGATGGGAACCCATGAAAACCTTGAGAATGTTGTAAACGAATGTGCGCGGCGCTACGGCGATAACCATATTTGTGAGAGACAAAAAACGCCCTCAATCCGTGAAGCTCTCGCATTCTTTTAACGCATGTGCGCGGCGCTAAGGCGAGAACCACATTTTGAAAACGACCCGCCCTCAATCCGTGAAACCCTCGCAACTGTTTGAAACTAATGTGCGCCGTGCTATGGCGAGCGCCACATTTTGAAAATGACCCGCCCTCAACCCGCGAAGCTCTTGCAATTGTTTAAAACGAATGCACGCCGGGCTAAGGCGAGAACCACATTTTGAAAACCATCCGCCCTCAATCCGTGAAGCTCTTGCAAATGTTTGTAACGAGTGTGCGCCGCGCTGAGGCGAGAGCCACATTTTGAAAACGACCCGCCCCCCATCTGTGAAACCGTTGCGAATTATCAAGCCTCAGAATCATAAATGGTGACCAAGTCTCAGGCAAAACGCCCAGTCCCCCATAAAAATTAGCCTCGGTGTGGGGCAGGGAGAAGTTATTTATAAGGAAAAGGAATGGAGGAGGAGGGTGTACTGCCTGAGAAGACGGTTGTCGACTTCACGTCGGCGCCACAGCAGGCCACGCACAAGTTGTTCACAAGGCACGGACACACGTTGCAAAGGGATGGGCTGGCTTGTAGTTGCACAAGGTGTGCGCGGTCGAGTAGCGATGTCGTGCGAAAGGCTCAAAGAAGTGTGTCCTTTTGCGACGCAAGACCCTGCGGCACGGAATAATCAAGTCAAGTAAATTATAACTTACGATTTGCCAAACCAAGGTCCCTGGAGCTCCCTGCAGACGTCGAGGCGCAGACGAGACAGTAAGGTGCGATGTGTTGGCTGATGGTTTCCGAACACGGTCTATCTATAATATGATTCAGATACGAGGTGGCTGCTTTCAGGTGTGCGACGCTTCTCCTTGGCGTCGGCGCTGGAGTATGATGTGGCGTCAACTTCATTGCGGCAGCTTCATCCTGATGTACTGTTTCATTTACTGGTGACCGTGACTGACTACACTGGCTACCTCAGGGGTGTCAGCAGAGCCTTCGGGTGATCCTGTCCCGCTTGCTGTCTCTGGGGCGTCACAGTGCCTTCTGGTGATGATGCCCATGCATGCGTCAGGTATGGCTTCGGTGTGCTCCTCGAGTGTTGCTGTATTGGGGAGTGGTCTCTGGAGCATTTTGCTGCATCGGTGGCGCGACTGTGCAGTTACTTCTGATGTACTGAATCTTGGCGGGTGATGGCGTCTTATATACAGGCTGCCTTGATACGGGTGCCACAGAGCCTTCGGGCCTTCGGGTGATCCTGCCCCACTTGCAATGGTCGGGGTGTCACAGAGCCTTCAGGTGATCCTGTCCCCTGCAAATTCCAAGTGCCTCGGCGTCGGGGAGGTCGACCCGGCCCACTGAGGGCTGCATGCCGTCGCAGCGTCCGCTCGGGATCGGGCGGCCGCTCAGAGGAGCATTCGGAGCATTATGAGGACGAGAAAGAGGAGAAGGAGGAGGAGGGGGAGGAGGAGGGCATCGCGGAGGAGGGCATCGCGGAGGAGGGGGAGGAGGAGGAGGAGGAGGAGGAGGAGGAGGAGGAGGAGGAGGAGGAGAGAGGAGGAGGGGGACGCAGGACGCAGCATAGAACGGCGAAGCATCCGAGAACGCAACGACGACTACATACTGGGCGAGGGTGATAAAACACCAGCCCTCAAGGAAAACCAAGCAAATTACGGATTAGACTGGACGAGCCTGATCCCAATTGCTGGGTGCCTGCCTTCCGAGAGCCAGTCCCTGACTCGCCGGCGGGCAGGAGGAGGAGGAGGAGGAGGAGGAGGAGGAGGAGGAGGAGGAGGAGGAGAAGGAGAAGGAGGAGGAGGAGGAGGCAGATGGGAGGGAGCAGCAGGGGGAGGGGGGGAAGGAAGAGAATCCCCTCGCCCTTCACGGGAGCGGCCCGGCGCTCCTCCCACCTCTGCTGGTCCTCAGGGTCCCAGGGCTGCCAGCCCTTGCCGTCCTTGCCCTGCGAAGAGGGGTGAAGGGGAGAGGCGAATCGAGGATCGAGGATCGAGGGGTCGAGGAGGATGACGGGGGGGGGGAGGAAGAGGAGGATGAGGACACAACAACGACGGAAACGACGACGACGACGACGAGGGGAAGAGAGAGGGGCAAGTGACCGCTCCTGCTCATACCCTGTCTCCTCCTCCTCCTCCTCCTCCTCCTCCTCCTCCTCCTCCCTCCTCCTCCTCCTCCCTCCTCCTCCTCCTCCTCCTCCTCCTCCCCCTCCTCCTCCTCCTCACCTCCTCCTCCTCCTCCTCCTCGTCCTCGTACTCGTCCCTCGTCCCGTCCTCCTCCTCCCTCCACCTCCTCCTCCTCTTCCTCTCTACCTCCTCCTCCTCCTCCTCCTCCTCCTCCTCCTCCTCCTCCTCCTCCTCCTCCCTCCTCACCATCATCAACAACCTCATCAGGATTATCCGCGAACCATCATCCCCATTCACGACTCGCCATTCATGCCTCGTCGTTCCTCCACCCACCCCGGAAGGGAACTGAGGTGATGCGGGCGAGAAAGAGCGGGTGATCAGGAAGGAACACGAGGATAGCGAGAGCGAAACGACAACGATGTTCATGATGGCATGTCTAGGGATGGCGAAGCAGGGGACATGGGGGAGACGGGCGCCTGCCTTCATGGCCAAGCTACGCCACGATTTCCAATGCAAATGAGATTTTGCCAGCCATTCCTGCTCCCGCTCCTGCCCCCGCTCCTTCCTGCCCGCGAAGCAATCCAAGCACGACGATCGCTGAATCGCCCGGGTGCCGGACGCACGGGCCAAGATTTTTCCCCCCGAGTTCTGGATTGGCACGGCCTTCGGGCTGATCGGGAGTAGCGTAACGTAGCCAGTGCAGGGGAAGCGGCCCCGGATCTCGACCAGAGCTCTGCGCTCGATCGAGGGGCGGAGCCAGGAGCGGACGTGCGGCGCGAACACGGTCACGAGCAGGAGACTCAACAGACAAGTTCAGTTGTCAGCCTCCTCCTCCTTCTCCTCCTCCTCCTCCTCCTCCTCCTCCTCCTCCTCCTCCTCCTCCTCCTCCCCCTCCCCCTCCTCCTCGCCTCCTCCTCCTCCTCATCATCATCTTCCGCGACCCCCGTCTCCGCACACTTTGTCGCCGACGTCGTGGTCCTCTTCAGGGTCGGCGGCACCGGTCGTCAGGCATTCGCAATTCAATTGTCAGCACATGCTGATACAAAACACTGGTTGGAAGAATCTGTTGCACATAATATTTGTTTGAACCTGCGATATTTTCCGACACTTTGTCCTGGCAGTCTTCAATGCGATGTAACCTGGCACTCCTTCCTAATTAGCCGCGGCTAGCAGATACAAAAGAGCAACCGTGGCAACGAGCAAAACGAGAATATGTTGCACATGATGGATGGCATGATGTTCGGGCTCTCCGGAAGGGCTGGCCGATGAAACGCGCAGCGGGGGAGCTCCGGGACAGCGACGGCAATCCTGTGGACTCAGAGATGAGGGCCGAAACAATGGCAAACTGTTTTTGGAAAAAGAATAATGGAAATTGCGCCACGATTCAGAACAACTTCCAATTTAGTGGAGGGCGCTGGGTTTTTACACATCGACGTTGGCAATATCACACTGGCGGAAGTACAGCGGGCGGTCAAGGACCCGAAAATACAAAAAGCGGCTGGTAGCGACAGAGTCCCGCCAGACTTGTGGCACGTGCTATGGAGAGACAGCGCAGCTTTGGAAATCTTGCGAACTCTATGCGACGATGGTTGGCAGCAAAAGGACATACCAGAGCAATGGCGAGAAGCCGCAGTGGTACCTACCTTCAAGAAGGGCGACACCTCCGAGACGGGCAACTACAGGCCCATTTCTGCTGGCGGTGGGCTAACAAATTCTGGCCAGCATCGTATTGC
This sequence comes from Prorocentrum cordatum, assembly GCA_963575745.1. Taxonomy (NCBI): domain Eukaryota; class Dinophyceae; order Prorocentrales; family Prorocentraceae; genus Prorocentrum; species Prorocentrum cordatum. The sequence continues at coordinate 18,482 of CAUYUJ010006448.1, forward strand.
GTAGATTCTGAAATGGAAGGGCAAATTTACGGGAATCTCAGTACGGATTCCGGGCCGCACTGGGCACCATTGACGCTTTGTTCATGGTGCGGAGATTAATCGGCGCAGCCCTGGAGGACAAAAATGGTACATTACTATTGCTCTTCCTGGGTTGGAACACGGCATTTGATCGCATGAAGCCCAGGAGATTACGTATTGTTCGCATTTCGGCATTTCAAGATGCCGCCCGAGATGCTGAGCATGGCTGTTGCCATCTACACGATGCGCAAATTCATCGGCAGAGACGGGGCGACCAATCCATCGCAGAAGATTCAGCAAGCCGGTATTGTGCAGGGTGCCCGCTACCGCCCCAGTTGCTTGTAGTCGTGATGTCTGTGCTCCTCGAGGCTGTCGACAAAAAAGTCTCCACGCAGCCTGTCAGCGCAAAAATCAAGCCCTACGTGATCACAAAGGCAATGCTGTACGCTGCTGACACGCTACTGGTCTCGCGGTGCCGTGACTCCCTTCAAAGGCGTCTTCGCATAATATCACAGACTGGGAAATTATTTGGACTGGACTTCAACGCAGACAAGACGGTTGTATTGAGAATCAGATCGGATGACACAGTCGTGGTGGCCCAACGGCGAAGCACTTCAAACGAAAGATAGCGTCGTGTAATTATCTTGGTTGACTTTTGAGCGCAGACGGCAAGCCAACTGCTGAATTAACGCGGCGTCTCGGGGAGGCGAATGGGGCATTTGATAAGCTTTGCGCTGTATGGAACCACGCGAAAGTGACAAAGAAAGCAGCACCAGCTACGAGTTCTGCAGGCATGCGTCTTCTCCAAAATATTGTATGGATTAGAGTCTTGCGTGCTGCTGAAAGCCAACCAAGACAGACTGGACGGGTTTCAAGCCAAATGTCTTCGCAAAATATGGAAAATCCAGCCGGCTTTCCTGTCCCGAATCAGCCTTGGGCGTGCGGTCTGAAGCGCACGTCCGTCCATTATCACCTCTTCTATTGGAGCGACAACTGAAGTATTATGGGAAATTAGCGAGAGCTTCCCCGTGGAGCGACAACTGAAGTATTATGGGAAATTAGCAAGAGCTTCCCCGCAATCGCTTCCGAGAGCGATGGTTTTCCAGCCAGGCCAGAATTCTTTGATGCAGCGAGACTGGCGCTCCCCGAAAAATCGGGGGAGGCCGCGTTTGCAATGGACTGCCTATATGTACGCCCGCGCGCTGGGTGTTGCAGGAGACGACCCGGACCGCCTGCAAGTCTTGCTGCAATCCCCTCAAAGTACTTGGCACGCAGCTGTCAATGAAAACTGTAACTCTTTAGTGTGATCTTGTTGTGTTTCCCCCCTCCCCTCTCCCCGCCCTCCTCCCTCCCTCCTGCTCGCCCCCTCCTGCACGCGAGCGCTGCTGATCACCCTCGCGCGCCATTTGCACAAAGGTTGCCGGTGGTCGAGCTCCCAGGTGCATGTAACTTGTTGTTTTGCCGATGCGCCGTCCAGGCGCGGCTTTTGAGTGAGTACTACGCCACGAAAGCGTGTATAGATGTGTGTATATATATGTATACACATAAACACCCTCTGGGGAACTTTCATATACCTTCAGGGAGGGCGGCAGTGTATAAAGTCGCTGGCTCCTAGGTGGTGATTCATACACCGCCATCCTCCCCCGAGGTCCAGGAACAATCCATCGGAGGGCGTCTGTGTATCTGTTTTTGTTTGTGGCGGGCCACCCAGCGATCAGGAGGCCCAGCGGGGCGGAGGGAGGTCTGGGGGGTCGGAGGTGGGAGGGGAGAGAGACGAGCGGAACTTCGGGGCATGGGGTGGAGGAGAAGAACTCGTTCCCCGGTTGAGCGACTCGTTCCCCAGTTGAACGATTCGTTCCCTGGCGGAAGTTCGAAGTGTTTTCTCAGTGGATGGAACTGCTGAAAAGGGTTCTCGGCGGCCGCCAAGAAGGTTCTTGGCGGCCGCCAAGAAGGTTCTTGGAGAAGGTTCTTGGCGGCCCTGAGGGGGTTCTTGGCGGCCCCTGAGAGGGTTCCTGGCGGCCCCTGAAAGGCTTCTTGGCGGTCCCCGAAAGGTTTCTCGGCGGCCCTTGAGAAGGTTTTTGGCGGCCCCTGGGAAAGTTCTCGACGGTCCCTGCGAGGGTTCGTGGCGGCCCTTGAGAGGGTTCTTGGCTGCCCCTGAGAGGGTTCTTGGCGGTCCCTGATGCGGTTCTTGGCGGCCCCTGAGACGATTCTTGGCAGCCCCATGGGAGGTTTGTTTGGCGGCCCCCTAAGGCTAGCTTGGCGTCCCCTGAGAGGCTTCTTGGCGGCCCCTGAGAGGGTTCTTGGCGGCCCCTGAGAAACATCCTGGCGGCCCTTGAGAGGGTCCTTGGCAGCCTCTGAGAAGGTTGTTGGCGGCCTCTGACGGGTTTCTGGTTGTCTCTGAAACGGTTCTTGGCAACCTCCCATTGGAAGCTTTTGGGAGCCCGGAGTGGTGCTTCTGAGAGGTTTCTGATAGCCCTCCGAGAGGCCTCTTAGAGCCCTCGTGGAGGCCTCTGATGGCCCTCAGAATGATATCCCTTTGAGAAGCCTCTGAGGGCTATCAGAGATGCCTCCGAGAGGCCTCTGGACAAAAAAAACCTCCGGTATGCCTCCGATGGATCCTCGAGACACCTCTCAGAGCCCTCTGAAAGCTCAGTGGGAGTTTTCTGCGTCATCTGAAAGCCGTCTGAATAGTTTCTTGTGGCTAGGTGGCCGCGGCTGCACTCCTTCGGCTGCGCGCGTTGCTGGTGGGCCACTGTCGCGGGAGGAGAAGATGCGCATGCGCGCTATCCCCATCGTTTCGCCGCCTGGAAAAAGGAGCCGCCCGCGCCTCCTCTGGGTCTTGTCTGGTTGTCCCCATCAGCCCCCAGAGGCTTCGGGCCCCGCCTCGCACGGCGCCTCCCTCTGGGATGCCTCGAGAGGACCCGGATCGGTGCTCAAGCGAGAAACCCGTTTTGAAAAAGGAGCCGCCCTCAACCTCCCCCTCTGGGCCTCCTCTGGTTGCCCCCATCAGCCCCCAAAAGCCTGGACCCCCGCCTCGCACAGCGCCTCCCTCTGGGATGCTTCGAGAGGACCTGAAGTGAAGCTCGAATGAGAAACCAGTTTTGAAAAGGAGCCGCCCGCACCTCCTCTTCTGGGACTTCTCTGGTTGTCCCCTCAGCCCCCAGAGGCCTTGGGCCCCGCCTCGCATGGCGCCTCCCTCTGGGATGCCTCCAAAGGGTCTTTGTTGCAGGCGAAACGCAAACAGGCACAACTAGATTCAGACCGACAGTGCGTCAGAGCAAACGATCAGGTGGCACAACATTTTAACTCGAGAAGAATAAACGAACAAACGAGCAGGCGAGCAGAACAAACTAGCAGGCGATTGAAGCAAATGAGCAGGCAACTGACGGCGGCAACGACATTACCCCGCGCCGCGGGTCCCCTTGCATTCACGACTCTCAGCACTGATGGTGATGGTGGGTTTCTGGGGCTCGTTCCTGGGTTGCGAGCTGTTGTGCTCGTGGCTGGCTGCGGGTCGGCGGTCCTCCTCCTCCTCCTCCTCCTCCTCCTCCTCCTCCCCCTCCTCCACCTCCTTTTTTTCCCCTCCTCGTCCTCGCCGTCCCTCTCCTCTTCCAGCTCCTCCTCCCCTCCCGTTCCTCCCCCGGTTTTCCGGCTGCTCCTCCTTCAGCCCTTCCTGTTCCTCTTGCTCTTTGTCCTCATGTTGTTTCCCCTCCTCCTCCTCCTCCTCCTCCTCCAGGAGGAGGAGGAGTCCTCCTCCTCCTCCTCTTCGATCCTTTTTCCTCTTCCCCCCTTCTGTTCCCGCTCCCCCTCCTCCTCCTCCTCCACCATCTCCTCCTCATCTCCTCCTCCTCCTTCTCCTCCTCCTCCTCCTCCTCCTCCTCCTCCTCCTCCCCCTCCTCCTCCTCCTCAATCCTCTTTCTTTTTCCTCCTCCTCCATTTCCTCCTCATCCCGCCCCTCTTCCTCATATTCTTTTTTTCCGTCCCCATCTCCTCCTCATCATCATCCTCTTCCTCCTCCTCTTCCTCCTCCTCCTCGCGATGTGTCCATCGTGCGCAACACCTTTCGGCGATTCAGAAGCGCAGTTTCTCCAACACTGAGAAGAGCAAAGCCATTGCCACGCACACCAGTACAACAACATTTCTGACTAACTCGTTCCCCGGTCGGATTCATGTTGTTTCGGCGGCAACGTAAGTGGCCGAGTGTAAGGGGCGAACTCGTGTTTATGGTCGCTACGACATCTTCATAAAACGGTTTTAAGTATGAGCTCCGCCGGGGAACGCCTTCTTTCAAATTGGTGTTACCTCCGCTGGGGAACGAGTCGAACAGCCGGGGAACGAGCCGTTCAACCGGGGAACGAGTCGCTCGGCGAGGAGGGTGAGAGGAAGGGGGCGCACGCAGGAGGAGGAGGGAGGGGAGGGGGGTTTCTCTTCAGGCCCGATCGGCGTCAAAAAAGGGGAGGAGAGGGCGAGAGGCGAGGCGGGCGGGAGGAGGGAGGGCGGGAGGGGCAAGCGAGGCGCACGCGTCCCACTGCGCTGGAGGATGTTCTACAGTGGAAGCCCATGCCAAGGAGCACCCTGCTTGCCTCCTGAATGCCCTGGGTATCTTGAGTTTCGATGACTGTGCTGTGGAAGGCGTGACGATCCCACGCCAAAAATCAATGGACGTCCCAGGGTCTCAGGGTTGGGTTTCTTGTGGAAGGTTTCTTATGGTCAAGCTCCTACTGTATCCGCCGACAGCGGTGTCCTGGAGGACACTGGCCCACAACGTGGCCTCATCGTGCGATGCGCACCCAGACAGGGTAGCGTTACACACTGGAGGAGAAGGAGGAGGAGGAGGATGAGGAGGAGGAGGATGAGGTGGCGGATGAAGGGGAGGATGAGCCGGGAAAAGAGGAGGGTTATGAGGGAGGAGGAGGAGCAACAGCAGCAGCAGGGGCAGCAGGAGCAGGACAAATGCGATGAGCAGTGGGACCAGGGGAAGGCGGAGGGGGGGAAAGGATGGGGGCGGCAACAACGAGGAAGGAGCCTGACACAGAAGTGTGAACGGGAGTGTGGCGAGAGTCCTATTCTGAATCACGGGGGCAAATCGCCGATCCTGAAACGTGTCCAAGGCTGTAGCGGAATCGCAAGTTTGAAAGACGGATCAAATCATGAGATCCGGTGTGCGAAAAATATAAGAGAGGAGGGGACATTTCTGATCAATATAGTGACGGTGAGGAGCGGGAGGAAAGGGGAACAGCTTGATAGGGGGAGAGGCCGAGAGAGGGGGGGGCGAAGAAGAGGTGGATTGAACTTTTTGTTGGCCCACCGCGACAAAAGGCTCGTCGCGGTCGAGGTTGCGGCGGGCTGTGCGGAAGCGAGCTGCGCCTGTGCGCAGAGGCAGGTCGAGCAGGTGGGGAGGGAGGAGGGGCGTGGAAGGGAGGAGCCGCGGGAGGGGCCGGACAAGGGAGAGGGGGGAGAGGACGGTATTGGGGGGATGGCCTCTTCTCGTCCTCCTCTGTCTTCCCTTCCTGGCCAACGGGATACACCTCCTCAGTTGAGGCTGTTCACCCGCGCGCAGCGCATCGTCGTATGTAATATACTGCCATCGCTGCTGCTGCTGCTGCTGCTGCTGCTCATCCCCCACCCCCCTCCTCATCCTCCTCGTCCTCCTCCTGACCGTAGCCGTACTGGTTCAAGCCAATCTCAAACCCCCGAGGTCCGTCGAACCGCTCACTCCAGGCTGCTTGGCGCCGCGGGCAGCTTGAGACTTGCTGCGGCGAGCCGCCCTCGGCCCGGCGCCCTGCGCGCATCAAGGGCCAACGCGCTTGCGAGGCCGCGCTCGAGGGACCTCCTCGGCGACGGCGCATCAGCTCCTGGCGGATGGCGTGACCGCGAGCCTCGCCATCGCTCGGACGTCCATTCCCTGTGCTTTTGTTCGGTTTCGTGCGTGGCTTCTTCGCCAAATGATCAAGGATGCTCCTCGATTGCCCTCGCCGTCGGAAAAATGCACACGTCCGAGCGATGCCAAGGAGCTGACGGCGCGCCCTGCCTTGCCTGCTCCACACAGCTGGTCGACGGGTGCCCCGTCGCGCTCGTCAGCGGCGGAGCGCGATGTGGAGCGCGGCCGCTGCGCCGCTGGCACCTTCTCCCGTGCCAGCGACGCCGCCATCGAGCAGGTCGCTGCGGGGCATCATCTCAAAAAATCGGTCCTTCTTGTAGTTGCCGCTCCGCTGGGTGTTTCTCGTCGAGCTTGCGGCGGCGATGCTGAAGCTGTCGCAGACCAAGAGCGGCGTGAGCGTGATTTCTCGAAGGTCCATGCGGATGATGTCGCGGAGGGCTGCTCACCGGAGGGAATGCGAATCGCCTCCTCCGCTGACGGCGCGGCGGTGCCCACGCCTGGGCGTTCGTCGCACGCTGGCATTCGACGTGCTGCCCTACGAGCTGGCCGTGTCCCCCTCGGCGAGCAGCACCATCAGTGGCTACTCGGCCAGCCTCTGGATTCGGAGCCCGTCGTCGACGGCGAGCGCCAGGACGACGAGACCCAAATCGGCTACACCAAATAACCGCGTTCCACTGCTCGCAAAGTCGTAGCTATTCGCAAATGGCATGGATCCGCGGCGGGGCATTCACGACCCACAACATCGACGCAGACATACGCTTGTTTTCAAACGTTTGCGGGTAGGCACTTCGCGAGTAGTGGGATGCGCTCAATGATACGCAAGCTCCACGTAGAGGATTCGGCTTACAGTGGAGGCCAGTCCACAAGAAACCTCCACAAGAAACCCAACCCTGAGACCCCAGGACTTCCATTTATTCTTGGTGTGGGAACGCCGCGCTTCCATCGCAAAACCATCGAAACCCAAGAAACTCAGGGCACCCTGGGGGCAAGCAAGGTGTTCCTTGGCATGGCTCTCCACCGTAAGTCGACCGTTTTTGCTCCAGGCCATGATGAGGGCTCTCAAGAGGGAGCCGCTGGGCAGGACGGCTTCGTAGCCGAAGCCTCCGCGCTGAGACTGAGCAGCGCGTCCCGCTTCCCACCGCGGGTGCCGCCCCCCGCGCTGGGCCCAGGCGGCCCTGCCCGCGAAGGGCCCAGTGCCGACATCGTGTACAGTCGGACCGTACCAGAAGGATGCGCGGTAAGGATGCAAGGGCCTTGGACGTCCATGTCGAAGCTCTTCGAGCGGGGCGCGGCCAACGAAAGTGACCAAGGATGGACCTAGGAGGCAAGGATGCAAGGGTACCCTTGGGAAGGGTGCCCATCTTTGTTCTGCGGGTTAAGTGCACTCCGATGAGAAGGCTCTCGCGGGCGCACCGAATGAGGTCGGGAGGAGCGGTCCGTGGCCGAGGTCCTGAAGAAGGCCAGGCCGGCGCGGCCGCCGCCGCAACCGAGGTGCAGGCCTTCGCGGCGGCCAGCCGTGAGCCGGCCCCCCCTGCCTCGTGCAGCGCCGCCTGCGCGAGAGGCTGCGCCGAGTGACTCACTGGCCCCGCGCAGTTGTTGGCACATGACTTTCCTCCAACGCACTACGGTCAAGCCGTGTAAGAAGGATGCGCTGTAAGGATGCAAAGGCCTTGGAGTGCCACGTTAACGTTTTTCGAACGAGGTTGGCCAGCCAAAGCGGCCAAGGATGGACCGAGGAGGCAAGGATGAAAGGGTGCCCTTGGGAAGGTTGCCCATCCTTACTATGCGGGTTGACTGTAGTGAGGTCCAGCTAGCGGTTCTCCAGGTGTGGGGTCGCCACCAGCGTAAAAGTATCTTCCCTGTGAAGCAACGCGGCTAAACATTCAGAAAATCCCGAAGCAATACACAGGCGGCAGCTGGGCAGAAAAGGCAAGGCGCAGCCGTGGACACACGAGGTCCCCCGAGAAGTTGCCGCCTGGCTGTGCTCGGCGCTGCAGTGTGTGCGACGAGGTCGGCCGTGCTTCGCAGCACGCACTCCGAACGATGGGTTAAGCCAACGCGTGTGCGCTCAAAATGCGGCGAGAACCGGACAAAGATAGAGATGCTTTTGTGTGCACAGCGGTCGCGCGCTCCGTGCCGCCCAGCTGGCTATTCAGGCGCAAGTGCTCGGGCTCTGGCTGCACGGATTGCGGGAGGGCGGCTGGGCCCGAAGCTGGCAGCAGCTCGAGCTCGACGCGGTGCTCCCGACCGTGGCGTCCCTCGTGTTTGGCTCACGGCTGGTGCACTCAGGCCTCAGGGGCTCTCAACACAACCCTGAGTGTATGTGGGTCCTGCCTGTGGGTGTAACAAAGGACATTAATACTTCTCATCACCATCACCATCACCATCAGCTCACCATCAGCTCACCATCACCATCAACACCATCATCAACAATATCAGCATCGTCGCCGCCGTCGTCATTAGCATCATCAGCAACAGCAGCATAGTCATCGTCGTCATCATCATGACCAGGATCATCACCATCATGATAATCATCACCATTATGTTCACCATCAGCATCATCAACATCATCAGCATCATCATCATCATCATCATCATCATCATCATCATCATCATCATCATCATCATCATCATCATCATCATCATCATCATCATCATCATCATCAATCATCATCATCATCATCATCATCATCATCATCATCATCATCATCATCATCATCATCATCATCATCATCATCATCATCATCATCATCATCATCATCGTTATCATCATCATTATCATCGTCGTCGTCGTCGCTGTCACCATCATCATCATCATCACCATCATCATCACCATCATCATCACTATCGTCGTCATGATCGCCATCATCGCCATCCTTAGCATCGTCATCACCATCATCGACATCATCAACGACATCGTCGCCGTCGCAATCATCATCAAAACCACCATCATCATCATCATCATCATCATCATCATCATCATCATCATCATCATCATCATCCAACACCATCGTCGTCGCCATCATCATGGCCATCATCATCATCACAACAACCACTAGCAACCTCTCATCACCAGCATCAACATCTTCATCCTCATCGGCATTGTCATCGTAGCCATCATCATTATCACCGTCGTCGTAATAATAATCAGCATCGTCAGTATCATCAGCACCAGCATCATCATCATCATCAGCATCAGCATCAGTACCATCATCATCGTCACCATTACCATAAGCATCATACTCGCCATCATCATGATCATGTTCGTCATGATCATCACCATCATTATCATCATCAGCATCATCATCGGATTCATCATCAACACCATCACCAGCACCATCATCACCATCCTCATCACCATCATGCTCATCATAACCATCGCGCTCCTAGTCATCATCATCATCATCATCATCATCACCACCATCATCATCATCATCGTCGTCATCAGCATCATCAGCATCATCAGCATTAACATCACCACCACCATTACCACCACCATCATCATTACCACCACCACCATCATATCCTCATCGTCATCATCATCATCAACATCATCACCGTCGCCGCATGGTTAACATGTTTTTCGTGTTATACTCCCATCCCCTCCACCTCCTCCCCCTCCTCCTCCTCCTCGTCATCCTCCTCCTCCCTTCCTCCTCCTCCTCCTCCTCCTCCTTTTCCTCCTCCTCCTCCTCTGTCTGTAGACGCCTTTGGTTTGTACTTTTGCTCCTCCTGCGGGTGTTGCAGCGGTCTGCTTGCTGCCTCGCTTGCCGAACCCTGCAAGCATCAAACTGCTAAAGGATAGCAAAACCTCAGGCGTCTCAGTAGAGGTTTGTGGCCGCACCCCACGGGCATGCCCGCGAAAGTTCGAGATATGTTGCTTTGGAGAGACGCCCAGAGGGCGATCTCGGCAGCTTCGCCCCTGTAGCTAGCAGTGTCAGCAGTGCCAGTGTGGGAGGGGGTTTTGCTGCTTCGGTCCCTGCTGCGAGCAGTGTCAGCAGTGCCAGCGTGGGCGGGAGCGGAGCAGCAGCAGCACAGGCCACAGGAGCCTCCGAGTGCTAGCGCAGCTTTCGGTACTCACCTGCACCTCTCAGGGTAGTCCCCAGGGTAATCCTTACCATCGCCCTCCCAGTGGGGTAGGCCAAGCCTGCTTTGGCCAGACTTGGCCACACCAGCCCGTCCTCCCTGGTTAATCGTGGGCACAGCGCCTGCGGATCTGTGGTGATGGCTTGCGGGCTCGCTCGGTTTGCCAAGAATGCACACAGGCGTCGCCACCCACCTCGTCGCCGCGGCTGGACCCGCCATCGTCGCCGTCCCTCCTCCTCCCCCTCCTCCGCCTCCACCTCCTCCTCCTCCTCCTCCTCCTCCTCCTCCTCGTGGTCTCGCCTTCTCCTCCTCCACCCCCTTCTTCACCTCCTTCTCGATTCCTTTTCCTTATAAATAATATCCCCTGTCGCACCCCGAAGCCAGTTTTAGGGCGGGCCGGGCGTTACGCCTGAGACTTCCTCATTACTTACGTACGGCTCTGAAGCTTAAAAATTAATATCAGCTTCACAAATGGAGGGCGCGTCTCTTTCAAAATGTGGCTCTCGCTTCAGCGCGGCGCACGCTCGATTTAAACATTTGCGAGAGCTTCGCGGATTGAGGGCGGGCGGTTTCCAAAATATGGTTCTCGCCTTGGCGCGGCGCACATTCGTGTTAAAACATTGCAACAGTTTCAAAGATTGAAACCCGGTCATTTTCAAAATGTGGCTCTCCCCTTGGCGCCGCGTACTTTCGTGTTAAAACGTTGCAAGAGCTTCACGGATTGAGGGCAGTTCCTTCTCAAAGTGTGACTCTCGCCTTTGCGCGGCGCGCACTCGCTTCAAACATTTGCAAGAGCTTCACGGATTGAGGGCGGCTCTTTTTCAAAATGTGGGTCTCGCCTGAGCGCGGCGTGCATTCGTTTCAAATATTTGCAATTCCACGTACTCCCACCATCAACGTGCCAGAAATGGTGTTCTGAAAGGATTCAGGATTATGCGAGTGTAACAGTTATGTTGATTCGCTGTGATGAAGTCCCAGGAATAGCGTTCTGGTGAGACTCGGAATTGTCCAGACGCAACAGTCAGGTTGATCCGTGGCGCTGGAATCCTGAAAACAATGTTTGGGCATGCTTCAGGGTCTTCAAACGGTTGTCTTCCAAAGAGGCAATTCCTTCAATCGAAATTAACCGTGGTAGGGGCCTATGAAGAGGGAGCTTGGAGGGACGGTTTATTCCAACATCGTTGATGACTCTTGGGTTTACACTGGTTCTCCTCCTCGCGTTTTCTCCTTATCGCCCTCGTCGTCGTCCTACTCGCCCTCGTCGTCGCCACCGCTAGCTCCGCCATCGTCGCCGTCCTTCCTCGTTGTCGTGATCCCTCCTAGTTTTCGTCCTCGCCGCCGCCGCCAATGGCGCTGCCCGCGGGAGTCCTTGCCCTTCTGGAAGCCTCTGCCCTTCTCCCAGCCCTTTACGTCCTTGCCCTCACGGGGCGGGAGGCGGAAAAGGGGGGGTGCACGGGAGGAGAAGGGGAGGAAAAGGGGGAGGGAAGAACGAGGATGGGAGGGGGCAGGGGGACGAGGAAAAAGGAAACGTGGGAGGCACGGAAGGGGGGGATCGGGGAGGTGGAGGAGGACGACGACGAGGACGACGATGACTAGGAGGAGGAGGAGGAGGAGGAGGAGGAGGAGGAGGAGGAGGAGGAGGAGGAGGAGGAGGAGCAGGAGCAGGAGGAAGAGGAGGAGTAAGAGGAGGAGGAGGAGGACGCGGACGAGGAGGAGGAAGAGGAGGAAGAGGAAAGGAGAGGACATCCGCATGACGGGGTTCAACGTCAAAACACCGACGTTGGTGTTTTGCGCGCTTCTGGCAAAATATCCTGCGATTGGTTGTGCAACGGCCCTGCCTTCTCACTAGGGCCGGCAGAGGAGGATGCCACGTTGCTTAAGGAGTGAGTTCCGCGGTGGCCCCGTAAGAGAGGCTCGCCACCTTACGATTACGAGCCCCTGCAGGTCAGTGCGGGGGGAAGCAGCTGCTGGCCCTTCCGCGCGCCCTGCAGGGGGGGGCGCGTGGGCTTCGCAGTGTGCCCAAGCAAGGGGGGAGGAGACGACGACACGACATTTCCAAAACGAGGAGGGGGGGAGGGTCGGGAGGCCCGTGTTCCCAAACTGTTGTTTGGGGGCCTGGTTACACTATTGGTTTTATTATAAAATCTCCTCTCCCACTCGGCTCACTTCTCTTTCACCTCGATCTGGCCGATACTTGTCCCATACATTGTCGTCTCTGTGCTCTGATACCCGGTTGTAGTCGCAGGTGAAGGGGAAAGATCGAAGTAGAACGGAGAGCCCCCCTACCGGGAAATCGATTTCGGTTTCGTGTTCGTGCGTGCCTTGCGCGCGGGCGAGGCGAAGCTGCGTGGGCGGGCGAGAACAAGTCTCCTGTGGCTGAGGCGCGGCCGGACCAAAAGAACCTTGGCCTAGACTGGATTGCACTGGATTGTGCTGGATTGGATTAGCCTGGTCTGGACTGTGCTGGATCGGGCTGAACTGGGTTGGCTGGAGTGGATTGGCCTGGGCTGGACTCGGCCATGCTGGATTGGACAGGCCTGGACTCGGCTGGACTGGTCTGGGCTGGACTGGATTGGTATGGACTGGCCTGGATTGGCTTAGCCCTGATTGGGCTGAACTAGATTGACCTGGACTGGACTGGATTGGATTGACCTGGACTGGGCTGGATTGGACCCGAATGGATTGGACTGAGCTGGGTTAGCCTTCAATGGACTGGGCTGGATTGGATTGGACTGGACTGGACTGGATTAGACTGGATTGACCTGAAGTGGGCTTGACTGAACCTGACTGAGCTGAATTAAACTAAATTAAACTAAACTGAGTTAAACTTCATTTCACTGGACTGAATTGGCTTGGACTGAATTGGACAGAACTGGGTTGGATTGACCTGCACTGGGCTAGATTGGCCTAGACTCCGCGAGGTTAAATCTGTATACGCGTAAAACACCACTCCGCTGCACCTCCCAGGAGCCCACGAACGTGGCGACTGTCGCACAGCTGGCAGCCCCCCATGGAGCCGCGCTGTCTAGCCTGGATGTGCGTAAGGCACCACTCCGCTGGACCTTCCAGGAGGCCACGAAGGTGGTGACAGCTGCGTAGGAATCAGCCCGCAAGGGAACCGCGAGCGAGGTCTGGGTGTGCGTAAGACACCACGTCGCTGGAACTCCCAGGAGCCTACGAAAGCGGCGACAATTGCGCAGGTGGCATCCGCCCAGGGAGTCGCGATATCTAGTCTGGATATGTGTAAGAAACCACTCAGCTGGACTTCCCAGGACTTCACGTCGCAGATCGCAGCCCCCCAAGGACGGCGAGGTCCCCGTTTGATCTCCGTAAGACACCACTGCACTGGCCCTCCCAATAGCTCACGAACGTGGTGACAGCTCCGCAGACCGCAGCCCCCCAGGGACGGCGAGGTCCCCCTCTAAGTTGCATACACCACTGTGCTGGCTCTCGCAGTATCTCATGAAAGTGGTGACCGATTCGCATATCGCAGGCTCCCCAGGGACGGCGAGATCCCCACCTGATTTGCGTGAGACACCACTGCGCTCACGACAATAATTAGCGACAGTTTCGCAGGCCGCGGCGAGGTCCCCATCTGATCTGCGTAAGACACTGCGCTGGACCTCCCAGGAGCTTACGAAAATGACAACATATTCGCACATCGCAGGCCCCCCAGGGACGGCGAGGTCCCCATCTGATCTGCGTGGCACACAACTGCGCTGGATCTCCCAAGGCCTCACGAAAGTGGTCGCAGATTCGGAGATCGCAGGCTCCCCAGGGGACGGCGAGGTCACAAACTGATCTGCGTGAGGCACCACTGCACTGGCACCCCCAGGGCCTCACGAAATCGGTGACATATTCGGAGATCGCAAGCTCCCCAGAGACGGCGAGGTCCCCATCATAGTTGCGCGGGATACCACTCCGCTGGACCTCCCAGAAGCTCACGAAAGTGTCGGCAGTTTCGCAGATCGCAAGCTTCCCAAGGACGGCGAGGTCCCCATCTGGTCGGCATAAGGCACCACTCCGCTGGACCTCCCAGGAGCCAACGAAAGCGGTGACAACTTCGCAGATCGCAAGCTCCCCAAGGACGGCGAGGTCCCCATCTGAACTGAGTAAGACACCACTCCGCTGACTTCCCAGGAGCCGACGAAAGTGGTGAAGGCTCCCCAAGGACGGCGAGGTCCCCATCTGATCTGCGTAAGACACCACTGCGCTGGACCTCCCAGGAGCCCACGAAAGTGGTGTCAGTTTCGCAGGTCGCAGTCCACCAAGGACGGCGAGACTTCATCTGGTCTGAGTAAGACACCACGGCATTGGCCCTCCCAGGAGCTCACGAAAGTGGCGACTTTGGGGCAGGTGGCAGCCCACCAAGGAGCCGCGAGGAGGATTTCTGTCCATACGCATAATGAACCGCTGCGTAGGTGACCTACGGGACCGAATGGTGACTGCAAATGGTAGCTTTGAGGTATGGCTGCCTGCACGCAAGACTTCTACGGCGACCGCTCTTGTTTATGTGCTACAAATCACAAATATTACGATTCCGGGGGGACCGATTTGCACAATGCCCCTGCGGTTCTCGGCGGCCAGCGCACGATAGGTCGCAGCGCAGCGGTGCACTTGCCACAGAGACTAGCAGAGACCGCACGTTAGCAGTTCCAGCCTACAACCTGCCACCAAATATCAGACCTGTCCCGTGCAACATGTCGGATCAAGGGCTGGATGTCAGCTCATGGTATCACGCGGGGATCATGACCGTAGCCTCTTCCACTCGGCTTTTGGATGCGGGCCTCGCGTCGAAGACACGCTCGACTCCGACCTCTCCCCACATCGAGGCATGTCACAAGACCCATTCTCGAACTTCGCTGCGAGCGATGGCTGAGCAAAACGAGGAACCGAAAGCTTCCGCACTCCCAGCTGGGGAGGAGGGATGCCAGAGGCTGGAGAACGTGAGAAGTGTGACTGCGCGAGGAGTCCCCTATGAACTCACTGACGGCACTGTCGCGCCGTTCTCGTCCAGATGCTGGCTAGCATGGCAGCAACCTGTGAAGCATTGACCTTCCCTCCCTGGCACCCGGCGAGCGCCAGGGGAGTCCCGGCGCGGATCCGAGAAACCCGCGCGGAGCGCCAAACATTGATGCGTATGCCATTTCCTCTGGATTGGTATCTCTTTGTGCACATGCCTGCGCAGCTTGTCCGCACACACACACACACACCTCGCGCGCCCACTCCTCCTCCTCCTCCTCCTCCTCCTCCTCCTCCTCCTCCTCCTCCTCCTCCCCCTCCTCCCCCTCCTCCTCCTCCTCCTCCTCCTCCTCCTCCTCCTCCTCCCCCTCCCCCCTCCTCTCTGGGGCGGCCACGCTGGCGGACCGAGGCCGAGGCCCCCGCCCGCCGCGCGCCGCACGAGCGCGTCGCCCGGGGGCCCGCAGGGAGGTCGGGCAGCCCTCGGCCGGGTGTGGCGCCGGGCGGTCGCCGCGGGCGGGACGCGGCGCCCTGCCGGCAGTGCGATAAGGGTCACGCAGCCCCGATGCGGCACGGCCTACGAGAAGCCGTCGGGCGCTGCTGCGCCTCCTCCTCCCCCCTCTCTCCGCCTCCTCCTCCTCCTGCTCCTCTGCTCTGGGCCGCATCTGCTGGGAGTCGGAACCGGATCGATCGCACGAGCCAGGATGTGCACAGCGGCGACAGTACATCTCACTAGATCTCCACTTTACTTTCAACGGAAAAAAACATGACTGCCCATGTGTTGGGCCTGAATTGACACCTCTCTGCTGCTGGCGCAGAGCGGGAGAGAGGGTCGGGAAATGGCATGCCGCTCCCTGGCAGAAAACGTGCCCCAACTTGTGGCCGCCACGATCGCCGTGAACCGACCCAGAAGGTTCTGGTTCGGGGTCGGATACCACGCAACGATACTTTCCTTTGGTCTTAAGTCGGGCCTGTCCCCCTACAGGCCGATCTTGGACGAAAAATAAAGAATACCCCAAACATGCCCCCAAAATGCTCAAAAATTGTCAAAACATAGTCCCCATACTATTTTTGGACTATTTTTGAATATTCCCCCTGTAGAGGGACAGGCCCGACTTAACTGTGGTCCTCAGGATGGGGTCGGTCAAATCCTTTCCATATTCAAAACAAGCGCTGCAGCCTGCCCCCCCAGCCGTCGGTCGCGAACGCAAGTGCTCCGAGCCTTTGTGCTGGGCTCCTGCAGACCTCTCCACGGCAGCGCACTCGGGAGCTGCAAGCCCGCGGACGACTCTGCAGAAGCTCGGAACGGCGCTGGGCCCGGAGAGCCCAGATGGACACGACTGAGCCAGCCAGGCAGAGGAGGAGGAGGAGGATGAGGAGGAGGAGAGGCTCCCGACGAAGCTGCCAGAGTCGCGCACGGGATGGCCGTCACCGTGCGCGCGATGTATATGATGAGAGTTACTAAATGCTCCAACGAAATATGGTTCAGCCAGCTCTGCCTCGCCTGGCAGAGCACTGCAACGCTTGCTGTACGACTCGTGGACGGACGCATGCCCAATTTTGGAAGAACGACACGCTTCGGTCGGGCATGCCCTCCTACAGGCGGACTCAGGACTCTTCCTGTAAAGGGGAATGCCCGACTTCATGATGCGCAGGCAGTGTGTGTGTGTGTCTGTGTGTGTGCGTGTGCGTGTGGGTGTGGGTGTGCGTGTGGGTGTGCGTGTGCGTGTGCGTGTGCGTGTGGGTGTGCGTGTGCGTGTGCGTGTGGGTGTGGGTGTGGGTGTGGGTGTGGGTGTGGGTGTGGGTGTGGGTGTGGGTGTGGGTGTGGGTGTGGGTGTGGGTGTGGGTGTGGGTGTGGGTGTGGGTGTGGGTGTGGGTGTGGGTGAGGGTGTGGGTGTGGGTGAGGGTGTGGGTGTGGGGTGTGGGGTGTGGGTTGTGGGTTG